>JAAGEH010000043.1:10757984-10833391 GCA_011751065.1 Lasiurus cinereus | reverse complement strand
ATCCATCCATCCATCCATCCATCCATCCATCCATCCACTCATCCATCTACTCATCCATCCATCCAATATATATGTATTAAATGCCCTTAATGTGTCAGGCATAGTGTTCCATGCTGGGAGCAGAGCCAGGAACAAGCCAGAAGCCTTCCTTGCCCTCAAGGAACATAGAGTTCAGCCCAGAAGACCCAAACCCTAACCAGCAATTACAGTTCTCTGCCAGGAGAGGCCCCGTGGGGAGAACAGAGCCTGGACCCAGCAGGAGAGCTTGCTCCCTCAGGCAGAAGTTCCAAGCCTGCCCAGCTGCCAACTCATTTAGTCAGGGTGAGGTGGGACCGGCAGTGTGCCCACTTTTGAGAGGAGGAGCTAAAAGGTTCACTCACTTGCTGATGGTCACATAACTCAGGAGGGCAGAGTTTATATTTGAACCCATGGCTGTGTGTGTGGACAGGAGGCAGTGCTAGAGGAGGGAACCATGGGGGTGGCATAGCAAAACCCTGATATCATTGGGGGCCTGGTCAGGGAAGCCTCCTGAAGGTTGATCCAAAGGTGAGCAAGGTTAGGCAAGAGAACAGAAGGATAATTTTGGGGGGAGCTGGAAGAGCAGGATTCCTTTCTGAGAGAAGGTCAGGGCACCAGGGGAGTTTGGAGCTGGCTACTTACTCTGAGACACCAGACAAACAAGTGTGGGAGACCCACCTGACCAGCAGCTGAGGCGTCTGGCAGGTGTGGTCTAGGCATTTGTAAATCTTATCTCCCACACACACATACACCAAGGAGGTCTGCAGCCTTGAGTCTGAGCCCCAGGTTTGGGAGGGGGAGAGGGGAGTGGCTAGATTCACATGCCCTGTAGCCATGCTCTCACCAGCTGTTTGACCCTGGCAGGCCAAGCCTCATCAGTGAGAATGAAGATGACACTAAGAATTCTCAGACCTTCGTGTTATTTGGGGGGATAATTAAGATAATGTGTGCAAAGTGCTGACAGGAAACGTTCGTTTTCAGCGTCTGCTGGTGCGTGGCTGGAGGGTGACTGAGGTTTTGGCAGGCTGTCCTGGAGGAGGGCCGCCGTGTGTGGGATGCGAGGCCTCCCCCAGCCTCTCACCTGGGCACCTTCCTGCTCTCACAGAACACCCGCTGGGCTCCCAGGCCACACAAAGCCTCCTGGCAGCTCGATCCTGCCCAGCCGGGGCACCTGGCCCGGGCCTGCTGCCAGCCTGGAAGAGGCAACCTTGGCAGGGGCTGGCTCTGGGACCTTTGGGGAGGTCTGTGGCTACCCTGCCACCTCAGGGGTTGTGATCGCCTGGGAGCAAGAGATAGCCCGACTGGCCTGCCTTCCATTGAAAACAGGGCAGCCAGGAGCTGAAGGGCGCCATGCCCAGTGCTGGTGGTGGAAGATGGCTGTGGTCCAGCAGCTACGCAGAGGGCCAGGGAGATGGGTGGGAATGAGGGGGGCGCGGGGGCTTGTCAGCTATGGACACTGGGGAGCAGGATGCAGCCTGCGCTTCTCTCTCTGCCCCTCCAGCACATGCCACCTCCTCCTTCACCTGCTGCCACTCACGGCCTAACTCCTGGGCATCATTGAGGCCTGGGCATCATTGAGGCAGGGAGCAAACCAGCTCTTAGCATCAGGGACACCTTCCAGCACCCCCTCTCCCCTTTCTTTCCCCTCTCAGCCTCCCAGGCCCAACCTGCCACTCACAGGACTCAGGGGAAATTTCAAAATTGCTTTTTATAAAGCCATAGCTGTGGTGCTAGAGTAAGGAGAGGCCCTCCCTCATCCAGCCAAACCTGGAACGAATTCCATCTCGAGTTAGGTGGCCTCAGGTGGTCACTTCCCCTCTCTGGGGCCTCAGTTTCCCCACCTGTAAAGAGGGGATGATCCTAACTATCTCCGTGTGCACTGAGTGAGGGCCTGGCATGCAAGGATCCAGGAAATGCCACCAAAGACAGACCACAGGCTCCCCAATAAGTACCCGCTGGTTAAACAGAAGGAGGCATGAAAAAGAAAGGAGCGGTCCCAACATCGCTGCCTTCCTTGTCTTTCTCTCTTCAGAGGCACGGGCTGGGGTGAGCGAACGGCAGGGTGAGCTATGGCATAATTCTTGGGCAGGGAAGGCTGAGAACATTCTCAATGACGTCAGCCCCTGTGCACAGAATACATTACACTCCCTCCCGCGCTCTTTGACATTGAGGCTTGTCTGAGAAGGAGATTCGGAACCGCGTCCAAGAAGACAGACTTTAGGTTCTAACCTTGGCTCGGCCGCTTCCTGCCAGGCAGCCTTAGACGAGGCCCATGTCTCCGCCAAGCCTCCATATTTTTGCCTAGAAAGGGAGGGTCCCGATACCAATCCTCAGAGCTGCCGGGAGGGTGCCATGAGGTCATCTTTGTCGTATGGGCGCCTGGGCCTGGGCCTGGCGCACAGTAGGCCCTCTGCAGGTGGTGCTATGGTTATTACTATCTAAGGTCATCATTGTGTCCGTTAGCTACTGCCGTGGAATGACTATCCCCACATTTAGGGGCCTAAACAGCCACTGCTGATTTAGCTCATGATTCTGTGTGTCCAAGAGAACCAAGAGGATTGGCTGCCGGGATCACAGGGTGGCTGTCACCCTGGACACCACAAGCGGGGCTCACCAGGTGTGTAACGCAGGGGCAGAGGCTAGACCCCTGCACCACTGACAGCTGCCACCACTTCCCCTTCTCACCCCCACCCCCTCCCCAGCATCCCGGGAAGCTGTTCCCACCTCCCATCCTCCCCAGCCCTCCCCTCTGGCCCCTCTGCACATCCAGCTGTTCCTGCCACCCCCACCTACCCCTGCCTCCTGCAGGAAGCCCATTTCTGTCTGCAGAGGGTGCTGCGAGGAGCATCTCAGGGAACATCAGGGGGTGGGGGGACTGGCGTGGCCCTGGACTTGACACTGCTCCAGGCCAGACAGCAGATGCTGGGGAAATGACCTCAGAGGGGTTAGCGGGGTGGGGGTTGGGAGTGGGGGAGTGGGGAGCTGCCTTCCCAGGTCAGGTGGCCTCTGGAGGCTCTTCCTCCCTGGCTGCACCTTCCCCGGAAGCCAGGAGGCTTTGCCCCACCGGGCAGGGGGCTGGGCACTGATCCCTTCCTGGCCAGACTGTGGCTCAACCAGCGATTCCTGGCCTGGAGGCACAGACTCACCTGCCTGGCCTGCCGGGTCCTGTCCAGAGGGTGGCAGCACTGAGGGCGGGACCCCATGGAGCAGGGGGCCGGTCCTGGGATGGGCTGCACTGGGGAGCAGAGTGGGCAGCACATCCCCTCACCTGTCCCACAGGAACATGGAGGTGGGAACTACAGCCCCGTCTCACAGGTGATGCTACTCTGCCCGCTGCTGTTTTGATTTTCTTTCATTTCAGCGGGGAACGGGCTTGCGGTGAGAATGGCTAATGATGCCGTGTGTCTGGGGGGTGGGGGGCTGAGTGATGGGCGCTTCCACCCTCTATCCTGTTTGTTCCACTCCACGTTCATTATCCAGCTTCCTTCCTCAGGATGCCAGAGGCCCGGGATGGGCCCCAGGGGTCCCCAGCCACACTTAGCCTGGCCCGGGCTGACAGGAGTTGGCAGCTGTGTGCATGCGTGTGCAGTGTGTGTGCATGTGTCGGTGGTACAGGTATGTACAGAGGAGTATTAAGGACTCCCCGCATTCACCAGAGCACAGCTGTCTTCGCCACTGGGCTCTCAAAGCCTACAACCCTGGCGCAGCCTGCCCTGGTGTGCCCACTGCACAGTCCCTGCCAAGGAGCACCAGGGGGTACGGGGGGGGGAGGTGGTGGGAGAAAGGTCCAAGGCACAGACACAGGATGGATCTCCCTGGGAGCCCCTGCTGTCCCAGAACCCCATCCAGCCCCGAAAGGAGGGGCAAGTAGTGAATATTACCTGAGGCTGCTGCTTAAAGAAACAGGAACACGTGCTCCCGTTATGGGGCCAGAATCTGAAATCTGGGAGCCTAAGGCTGTGCTCCCTTCAAGGGTTTCAGGGGAGGGTCCTTCCTGCCTCTTCAGATTCTGGGGGCTCCTGGCTACAACCCTTCGATCTTCATGTGGGCCCTCCTCCCTTCTTGAGGATCATATTTCACATAATGAGGTGCCCCCACCCCCTGTTCACCTGCCCACTTCCTGATGATAAGGAGCCCCCACCCCTCAGTTCACATGCCCACTTCGGGCTGATTGAATGCCCGTGATCTCCTGTTTAAGTGCCCACTTCCTTTGATGCCCACTTCTGGCTGATCAAAAGACCTGCCCCCCTGGTCACCTGCCCACTTCCTGCTGCTCAATTGCCCCTGCCTAGGAGCTCCGGAGGGTACCGGGGAAGGAGCAAAGGTCAAGGCACAAACATAGGGATGGATCTCCCTGGGAGCCCCAGCTGTCCCCAGAACCGGTCCAGCCCCCAAAGGAGGGGCAAGTCGGTGAATACTACCTGAGGCTGCTGCTCTGATAAACAGGCTGGCTTAAAGGGACAGGAACACGTGCTCTCCCGATATGGGGCCAGAATCTGAAATCTGGGTGTCTGAGGCTGTGCTCCCTTTAAGGGCTTCAGGGGAGGGTCCTTCCTGCCTCTTCAGATTCTGGGGGCTCCTGGCCACAACCCTTCAATCTTCATGTGGGCCCTCC
Source organism: Lasiurus cinereus (assembly GCA_011751065.1). Classification (NCBI taxonomy): domain Eukaryota; kingdom Metazoa; phylum Chordata; class Mammalia; order Chiroptera; family Vespertilionidae; genus Lasiurus; species Lasiurus cinereus. The sequence continues at coordinate 10,828,758 of JAAGEH010000043.1, read as the reverse complement.
TCTATCCTCGAGAAATATCTCTTCATAATCACGTGCCCCCACCTCCCTGCTCACCTGCCCACTTCCTGCTGGTCAGGAGCCCCCACCCCTTTGTTCAGGTGCCCACTTTGGGCTGATCATTTGCCCCTGCCCCCTGTTTAAGTGCCCATTTCTGGCTGTGTTCACTTCCGGCTGATCACATGCCCCTGCCCCCAAGTTCACCTGCCCACTTCCAGCTGTGCCCACTTCCAGCTGTGCCCACTTCAGGCTGATCACAATTCTGCCCCCCTGTTCATGTGCCCACATCTGGCTGTGCTCACTTCTGGCTGCTCATGCCCCTCCTGCCCCCTTGTTCAGGTGCCTAATTCCTGTTGATCAGGAGCCCCTACCCCTGTGTTCAGGTGCACACTTCCGGCTGGTCATGTGTTCCCACGGCCTTGGCAGCGGGTGGGGCCTCCTTTCAGCTGGGCTGAGCTGACCGGGCGGTGGGCCAAGGCTGGGGACCTCTGCTCCCGCTCTCTGAGCCTCAGTTTTGGCCTCTAGAATCCGGACACAAACTCCCAGTTGCTGGCCGATCACAAGCCCTGACCCTGGGTCAGGGAAAGACCTGGAGGAAAGGCAGGGCTTTGGACTAACCCCCCTCACCCTGCGGCCTGGACTCAGCAAGCAGAGGAGTGCCTGAGGCGAGTGACTGTGCTTCCCACCAACTGGTAGGCGGCCATTAAGTATTCACGGGATGGATGGATGGATGAATGGATGGATGGATGGATGGATGGATGGATGGATGAATGAATGAATGAACGAACCTTGACCCACAGGTTCCAAAGACCCCAGGGGGCAGCCAGATACGGGCCCCGAGGCAGCTTGGCCACTTAGGTTTCTGTCCCTCCTCAGAGGAAGGAGGCGGTGGTCATCCTGGCCCCAGAGATGCCCTGGCGCCCAACACTCCCATGTCCCGAGTGTCCCCCTTCGCCCTGCTGCTCCTCAGCCTGGGCACCTGCCCACCTGGAGACCCCATGGCAGAAGCCAGTGGAGGCTCTGCTGGAACACAGGCAGGAATGGGATGGGTGGCCAGCTGCTCTCCCAGCGCAGGCCTGGAACATTCTAGGCTGGCAGACATTCTGCCTTTCCTACCCACTACTGGCCTCCGCAGGTTAATCTCTCACACCTGGAAATGGACTGCTCTCTCCGGGCTCAGGGCCTCTGTGTGTGTGTGTGTGTGTGTGTGTGTGTGTGTGTGTGTGTGTACTGACACTCATTGGTACCCACATAGCCACACCAGTTACCAAAATATTGTAGTGTTCCTTTACTGGTTGACTGGCAGTGCCCCGGGCCAACCCCTAGGCGGCCCTGCACCTCCCACCAGTCCACAGAGCAGCCCCCATTCCAGCTTAAGTCTGGCAATAGTTCCTTTTTTTTCATTCTCACTGGTCAGTGCCCAGCACTGCACCCTCTGAGTCCCAGACACTCCCAGGGCATCAGCACTGGCTCCCCAAAGGACCAGAGAGCAAGCTGGCGCCCACCTGTTTTCTGCCTGGCCCAGGGAGCTGTGGGTGGGCACTGCCCAGGGGTGCCTTGCCTACTGGTCCAGCAGCCAGGCCACAGTGGGGCTCATAGGCTGGGACATTGGGGGGAGAGAGAGCAGGCTGGGGGTGACCTCTATCCCCACAGAAGGCCTGAGAGCAGCTAGCTCAGCTCACCCAGCGGTTCAGAGAGAGAGGCTGGAGCCTCAGCTGGTCTGCAGACAGAGGACGGGAAGTTAGGGAAGCTGGACTGACCCTTCCGCGTGGAACTTCAGGCTGTCTCGGGGTCCTCGCCAGGAGAAAGCAGGAAGGGGTGCTACTGGTCGGTGTTTGGTGACCAGATTCCACGACAGTCAGGGCCATGGTCCGAGGACACCGGGGTGGAGGGAGGAGGAGGGGGCCTGGAGTCAGGGCCGTGTCGGCCGCTGGGAGGCCTGGGCCTTGCCCTCGGGGTGGACCCGCCAGAGGAGACAGGCTGGGGGACCGAGCCCGCCCCCTCAGTAACTGCTGCCTTGTCTCAGTCCCCTCTGCCGTCTTTTGCAAACATGGTGTGGGCCCACCCCCACGCTCTGTGGCCAGGGCTGCACAGGAAGACGGAGGTGGAGCTAGATGGCGACCCAGGTCCCCCGGCTCCTCAGACATGGCATTTATGACAAGCCATCCTAAGAAGGCCCCGTGCCCTCCCTGAGGGGGAAAGCTGGCTGGGGAGGGGGGCCCCCACCATGATGGCAGGGCCCAGCCTCTCTCCTCCCCTCCGTGCTCTGGGAAGGAGGTGGCCAAGGCCACGGAGGGGACCTGCCGCTGATCCCTCTCAGCTGGTCCCATTTAAGCTGGAGGTCAGCAGGGGGCCAGGACAGGGTGAGCTGGGGCCTCCCTTGCCCCCACCTTCTCAAAGTGCCCCGCCTAGGCCCCGGAGCCCTGGGCTTGCTCAGATTTCATGCTCCATTCATGGCCAGCGACCCTCTGCTGCTGCTCTTTTCGGGGCCTCTCAGCTTCGCAGTCCATCCTGGCACCCCTTCTTCCCACCACCCGGCCGGAAAGTGAAATCAGCTTGGAGGGGAAAAGGCCCTGATGGAACCCTGAGAGATGGCCGGGCAGACCCCCTGTTTGGAAACCCCACACCTGGTTCATCCACGCCTACTTCTCCCCAGTGTCATGCTGGGGGCTGCCACCCACAGGTGGCCTGCAGGGCAGGTAAGCGCCACCATCTGGCAGCCCGGGCTCTCCTGACACCTTCCCAGAGGACCCTATGCTCGTCCGTCCCCGCCCCCTGCAGACCCTGGCCCTCTGTATGGATCCTACTGCCCTGCACCGCTACGCTCTCAGGCAGAGACCGGCAAGATGTCTGCTCAGCTGGGGGCACCAGGAGGTGGGCCAAGCCCAGGGACCCTCATTAATGGGGGTCAGATCACTCTGGCTCAGGGGTCCTGGGCCAGGTGCCTCCATGTCACCTGAGCTTCACGCAACCATGTCAATATCCCAGAACAGAGGAGAAAAGAGAGGGGTTTGCTAGAGGCCAAGAGGCTCTAAGACCCCAGGCCTGCCCAACCCACAGTCCTCATGCGCACAGAGGGACCCCTGAGTGAAACCGAACGCCCTCCCCACCCCACACACAATCCTAAATCCAGCCGAAGCCCCAGAGTCTCCTGGTCTGCCACCAAATGGCTAGGGGGTGGCTCCCAGCTCCTCCTGTGAAGGATGGGATGCTGAGGGAACTGTTGAACCTGTCTTCGTTGTCTTATCTCTAAAACGGGTATCACCGCGAGCATGCGCCTCATAGGACTGCAGTGAGCAGATCGGTTAACATGTGTCAGCGGGACTAGGAAGGAGCGAGAGCTACCGAGCACCACGGTAGGTGAAATCGTCACCCAGCTGTTTCACGCGCACCCCCTGGGTCTTCCTGGTTCCTCCTCGGCAGAGGCACACCTTTCCTCACTGACAATAACCAACTCGAAGTCACACAGTAGGCTCTTTTTGCTTTGGTCATGAAGGGCTATTGAGGTTTGTGTATTGGATTGTGGCTTGAATTCTAGATTCCAGCCAGCCACGTTCTTCCTGGGAGGGAGACATGGTGCAGCCGTGGGGAAGGAGAGCCTATAACTGACAATAGTCCCTTTTTTTTTTTTTTTGCGTTGACCACTGGGGAGCTCAGAGGCAAAATTATAATATGGGGTTTGCCCAAACCCTGTAGAGTTCAACTAAACAACTGGGGCGCAAGGGTGGCGGCTGCTTCCGTTTGGCAATGTACCCTGGTTGATGGCCAGTGCTGAGCGGAGCAGGATTCTGAGGCTGCAGAGAGTGACAGCCATAAGAAGGGTGGGGAGCATCTGGGCTAAGAAGAGAACGGTGATCAATTAGCAATGTCTGCCGTGAGCTCTCCCTTCTCTCTTGGGGGTATGTCGGTGGCTACATCGAATCAGGGCCTGAGAACCCGAAGTAATGTGATTGAGTAACCACCTCCGAGGGCTGCTCACAATGCAGATTCCTTGTCCCCAGCTCAGAACGGCTGCATCAGAATTCCCAGGCCCTGGCATCTGCATTTCACCGGTGCTCCCATTGGAGGGAGAGACCGCAGGCCTGGGGCTGGGGAGGGACCTGCAGTAACCTGGACAACTCCGGGCTCCTAGGCTGGGGCAGCGGCGCCACCTGGTGGATTCTTCTGGAATACTTCCCATCCGTTGCCCTTCCTGCCCTACTGTAGGGAGGCAGGTCCCACCCCCGCAACCCCTCCGCCTCTTCCAGGGCCCCAAGAAGTTGGAGAGGAGCAGATGGTGGGGCAAGTGGCCTCCTATGTCAGCCTTTCCCTCTGACTTCCACAGCCATCTCAGCAGAGAGGGACCCCCTGTGCCATGCCTGACAGCCACGGTGCAGGCTCAGGGAGCCAGGCCTGGGGAGGGCTGGGTCTCCCTCTGTGTCCAAGTCAGAGCTCCCTTCAAGGTCCACACTGCATTGCGAAAGCTCCCGAATTCTGCACATCTTACGCCGTCGCGTTTCTTTCATAGAAAAATGCCTCCTTCCTTGGTCAAAACCAGATGCTCAGAGAGAGGCCGGGCTTATCCTGCGGCCTCACGGGCCCCTCCCTCAGCAGCCCGCTTTCTGTACCTTCTGGGTCCACCTGGTCTCGGAGGCAGGAACCTAGAGGTACAATCTACACCTGTTTCTAAATACAGTGGTACCTCGAGATACGAGTTTAATTCGTCCCGTAACCTTGAGACGTGGGAAACTATGAGACGCTCGAGTCGTGGTAAACTGGTGGGTCGTGTGCAGCCGGCCGATCTGCGCGATTACTCCTATCTCAAATGTTGCTCGTATTTCAAAGCAAAAACCGCTCGCTCGACGGCTCGTATCTCAAAAACCTTGTATGTTAGGGCACTCGTATCTCGAGGTACCACTCGTATCTCGAGGTCTATATTGTACAAATCAAATTCCAGCCACACGGGCAGCCAGGCAGGTGGACCAAGACACGGGGCTGAAGAGGGGGCCAGAGATGCCAAGAAAGGGCCCCTGCCCTGGGGACAGTAGCGGGTGCCAGCAGGCTGCCCTGCAGACCGAGCCCCTCCCCTCACACCCGCCCCTCTGGTCATCTGGGGCCCAGGCCACAGCATCCCCAAGTCAGACCAGGTTCTTACAAATCCTCTTTAATAGTCAGTCTTCAACTCTGCTTTACAGAGCGGCGCACAAAACCCTCCTCGCCCTCCAAAGCACAGCCTCACCCACCCGCTGCTGACCAGCTCAGGTCCTGGCAAATGCCAGGCCAGGCCAAGCCCCCTTCAGCCTGGCCCAACGTGGCCTGGCTCCCCGGAGGCGGCCGGGCATGTGGGAGTGGCCTGGGTGGGGCTGGGGCAGGCCTGGGGCAGGGTGCTGTCCCTGACCTCAGGTAAAGCCTACCCTCCCCACCACCTTTAATGAAAATATAAAAGCCAAGGTATAAGCCTGATAGTGGAAAAACAGTTGACCCACGCAGTGGGTAGAACCCTGACCGCCCAGGGTGCCTCATCTACCCCTCCCCCCCACTTTTAATACACTTCCCCTGACAATATATACACCCCCGAGGCAGGCAGAAACCCAGCCCACCTGCGCAGAAACGCTGCAGGGAGGGTTTCCGGTGAGTTGCTCAGAGAACCCTGGCGGGCAGCGGGCGGAGGAGCCACAGCGCAGCCGGGCTCAAGGCGGGAGGCAGAAAGGCAGGGAGGGGGTCCGGGCCCCACGCAGCCCCTCACGTCCAGCAGCACAGGGCGCAGCACCGGTGCCTCGGCAGGGAGGTGGGAGGCGGGCCGGGAGAAGGGAGCCAGGGACACCCCGGGAGCCCTGAGGTTGGGGGACAGGCAGGGAGGTGGGGACAGCAGCTGCCTCAGTACTTGGGGACCTTGCTGTAGTCTTCAGAGTGCACGTTGCGGCACAAGCAGATGGACAGGAGCATCCCCAGGAGCTGTGGAGGGAGAGGGCGGGAGTCAGCGGCGGCCGGCGGGCTGGCCAGGCCCTCAGAGGCCCTCGGGCAGCACCCCCTGTCCAGGTCCACACACGCGGGGAGGAAGAGGGTCCTCGCCCCACGGCATGGCTCAGCGGTTGAGCATCAGCCTATGAACCAGGCCACGGTTCAAGTCCCGGTCAGGGCGCATGCCCAGGTTACAGGCTCCGTTCCCAGGGTGGGCTGGGGGGACGTGCAGGAGGCAGCCTATCAATTATTCTCTCCCATCATTGATGTTTCTGTCTCTCCCCCTCTCCCTTCCTCTCTGAAATCAGTAAGAGAGAGAGAGAGATTCCTCAGCCATGGCCTCGTGACCAGCCTGAGATTCAGGTGGCCGAGGGCCAGGGCGGGACAGTGCTCAGGCCAGGCCTGCCACAGAGCCTCCCCCAGGACATCGGCACAGCAGGGACCATCCCCGGGGGCAGAGCATGGGGAGGGCTGCAGGGAGGGGACACGGACCTCAATGACAGCGACGCCCACACACACGCCGAGGATGGTGCCCAGATTGTCCTGCAGCCACGACTGCACCTTCTCCATGCAGCCCTGCGAGGGAAGAACACAGCCACGTCACCCCCATCATGGGCATCACCCCTCCATGCAGAACCACTGGGGGCCACCCCAGCCCAGAGGGGTCTGTGTGTATCTTGAATAGATATATTAGTGAGAGGTGATGAAGGTACAAATGACAGGCAGACAAGTGGATCAAAGGCAGGAACAACTAAGTGAAGGAAGGGGAAAGGATGGAGCGGAGCCCAGGCGAGCCTGGGTGTCTCCGAGCCCAGCCCCTCGACCCCACAGCCCTCTGCGTACCTCCTCATACACAGGCCACTGCTCGGGGCTGTTGCCTCCCTGGGTCTCGTCGCCACTCAGGGTCCCGTTGCCGATGGAAGCCGTGCAGAAGCCCTTCTTCACGAGGGGACTGTCGTCCTTCCCCTTCTTCTCGCAGGAGCAGGGGTAGGTGACGGCGGTGCGGTTCATGAGCTCCGCGTTCTCTGTCCAGTTGTAAAAGCTGACCCAGCCGCAGCACTTGCCCTGGGCAGAGAGGGGACGGGATGCTTGTGCCTATGCCCATCAGGCAGGCTGCCCTCCTGGCAGAGGTGGGGCCGCCTGCGAAGAGGCTCAGATCTGCTGCTTAGGTCTCCCCATCCCAGCCACACCTCCAGGACTCGAATTTCACTTTCACTGGGGCTTCTGTGAGCCGCGAAGGATTTAAAGGGGCTTTCGGGAAACACGTACCATACACAGCTGAACAGTAGGGAGGACAAAAAACAGGGCCAGCAAAAATATGAAGCGGATCAGGAGGGAAACTCAGGTGGAAAGGCAGAACACAGGTGTGGGGGCAAGGAGGAGGGCCGATGGCCTTCAGCTAAGAGCATGGGCTCTGGACTCAGGCTCCTGAGTTCGAATCCCAGCTCTGCCACCTGCCAGCTGCTCAACTGTGATCAAAGTACTGACCTCAGTTTCCTCATCTGCGAAAAGGGGTAATAATGCATTTTCTAACTCCCTGTTACTAGAACTACATGGGATGAGGCAGGCGGAGTGCCCAGCACCGGTCTGGAGAGAAGAGTAATTGTTCAGGAAAGACCGGTTCCACCGCCAGGGGCTGGGCCCGTGCTGGAAATACCCCAGGAAGGCAGTGCAGAGTGGGGGCAGGCTCCTTTCAAATCCTGGCTCTGCCCTGTGCATGGGCAAGCCGCCGCCGTTCTCTGAGCTCGACGCCTCACCTGGAGAATGGGATGGCAATGACCACTATGCAGGATCCCTGGGAGAATTAAGTGAGTTGCATGGGTGAGCTGGGTGAGCTGCATGCCACCGTGCCCAGCACACGATCAGTTCCTCACCTGCTTCCTTCCCATCTCAGTGAAGTCCCTGCCAGCAGCCTGGTCGCCAGCAGGGGGCGTGCCAAGCATCTCAGGTGCTCTGGGGCTTCAAAGTTGTACATTTTGTGTTGTAGTTGCCTGTCTGCCTTCTCTCATCTCGGAGATCCTCCCACCAAAGGAGGCGGCTTTCCTTGGCCTTCTACTGCGCCAGGCGGAGCCCTCCTTTCCAGGACCCTGTGCTGAGGTCTGAACCCAGCCACCACCTACCCTGTGTCTCAGTGATTGTGCACGGCGAATAAAACACCACCTCAGTGCTAAGTGCTGCCTAAATATCCAAATGAGTGTGGATCAATAGCCCCATTTAAAAATATATATATATATTTTACTGGTTTTTTTACAGAGAGGAAGGGAGAAGGAGATAGAGAGTTAGAAACATCAGTGAGAAACACTGATCAGCTGCCTCCTGCATACCCCCTACTGGTGATGTGCCCGCAACCAAGGTACATGCCCTTGACCAGAATCGAACCTGGGACCTTTCAGTCAGCAGGCTGATGCTCTATCCACTGAGCCAAACTGGTTTTGGCCAATAGCCCATTTTATAGATGAGGAAACTGAGGCTCAGAGAAGGTCTGGCCAGGAAGGGGCAGAGTTAGTATCCCAGTCATCAGGAGCCTGACTCACAGTCTACGTTCTTGGCCACCTTCCCAAGTGGTGTCGGACAGACATTTGAATCCTCTAGAGCCTTGACAGCTGCAGGGAACCCCCAAGCAGCCAACGACCTCCCCCCGTGGGATGCCCCTCAGCTCCCAAGGGACTCACTGCTCCCCCAGGCTCCCTGAAAGATGGCACTTGTTTATCCTGGGACAGCGACTCCCTCCAATCTGAGCAAAGCATCTCGGGACTTGTGGGTCACACTAATGGGGTGATAACGACAGCCTCCTGGGAGAACCCAGGCCCTCCTACCCGGCCCCACCTGGTCCTCACCAGAAAATCCGTGAGGCACTCCAGCCAGAAAACATCCCCTTCCCCCTTTCCCAGCTCAGAAGACTGTGCTCACATCTCCTGGACAAATACACCTACACTGAAGTACACGAATTCCATCTGTGAGTTTTATATGCATGCCAGCATAACCACCGGGATCAATGATCAGAACATCCCTTTTACCCCGAAAGTCCCCATGGGCTCCTCCCTAGAGGTAGCCTCCATCCAGACGTGGCACCCCGTTTCTTAACCTCCGGGGTCGAGCTCCCAACACTGGCCAGCCTGGCTTGTGGTGAGAGGGCTGAGAGCTGACACCACTCCCACACCCCTGCTACTCTCTGGCCACAGGTGGGAGCACTGTGAGCCACGGGACAGCCTCCAAGACCCGGGACCCTGAGCAAGGAGCTGTGTGGTGGCTGAGGTGCCAGGAGGCCCCTCTCACCCCCACTACCCAGCCACCATCAGATGCACACTCACACAAACTCACTAACATATTCTGCCAGGTGCATACAGGCACACGGACGACCAGACCCAGACACACAGATACCCACAGGCCCAGAACCTCCCCGCCCAGCTTACCTGCGCCTGCACGTAGTCCCAGCCCTGCTGCAGGCTGTCCTCCTGCCCATCCTTGTAGTCCCGAATGAGCTTGATCACGATGCTGCCCATCTCCTGCTTCACCTGCAGAGAGGACAGCCGGGGTCAGGGCTGATTTCTGGAAGCCCATGCCACCTCTGGTCACATCGACTTCAACCGCCTCTCTCCCGTCCTCTCCTCACCCCCCGAGCCCGGGGACATGCTCACGGTGCCACAGCATTTCATGGTCTATTCCAACCACTTTTCTGGCACCTCCTGTCGGTCACCACGCTATGCCCAGTGCAGCCAGGACCAATCGCTCTTGCCCTGCATTTTATTCGGCACTCAGCAGCCACAGGGCCCTTTAAATGTGAATCTTTCCATGTCACAGCTGAAAACCTCCCAGTCGCTCCCTGTAGCTCTCAGGACAAATGCCAACATCCTTTCACTGCCCACAAGGCCCGGCCTCATCTGTCTCCTGCTCTCCCCAGGCCTTGTTCCTCCTGTTCTCACCTCCTCTGCTTCTGTTCCACCGGCCTCCTAGCAGTCTCTGTGCTCGGCTCACTCCTGCCTCAGGGCCTTTGCACTCGCTGTCATTCTGCCTGGAATTCTCTCCCCCCAAACATCAACATGACTCCCTCCTTTACTTCCTTCAGGGCTCTGCCCAAACATCACCTTCTCAGACAGGCCTTCCTGGACCACCCTACACAATAGCTCCCTCCCCTCACCCTCCCGGACCCTCCTTTCTTAGATTTTCTTCATGGCATTGTCACGACATGATCAGTTGTTTCCAGGATTTATCATCGGCCACTTCTCCCCCCTGAGAACGTCAGCTCCGTGGGAGCAGGGATTGTGTCTGTGAGCCTGGCCACAGTAGGTGTGCAGTGTCCACAATAGGGAACATGTGCAGAACCGCTGCTATCTTCATGCACCCCACAGTCCTCATAACTACCTCTATCTGCACGCACCCCACAGTTCTCATGAACCCCACAGTCCTCATAACCACCTCTATCTGCACGCACCCCACAGGCCTCATACACGCACCCCACAGTCCTCAGGAATGCACCCCACAGTCCTCATAACCACCTCTATCTGCAAGCACCCCACAAGCCTCATACACGTACCCCACAGTCCTCAGGAATGCACCCCACAGTCCTCATATCCACCTCTATCTGCACGCACCCCAAAGTCCTTATGCACGCACCCCACAGTCCTCATAACTACCTCTATCTGCATGCACCCCACAGTCCTAACGAACCCACCCCACAGTCCTCATAACCACCTCTATCTGCATGCACCCACAGTCCTCATGCACGCACCCTGTCCACTCTCACTCTGGGCCCCACAGAATCCACATCCTGGCAGTGCTGGTCGCCATGCTCAGGAATTCAGAGGCCCACAACGAAGAGGAGAAAAGCACACCCACTTCTCACTAAGTGCACAGAGAAGCACTGATTTACAAATGAGGCGTGCAGGATCAAAAGAATTCACCCCAACGGCCTCTCACAGCGGTCCTGAACTGAGGACCTCCCTACAGCAGCTTTTCAGGAACGAGTCAGCTGAGCGAAGGGAAGCAAACCGAAGCCAGCCCCGGTGGCTGAGGACAGGGTTTCCCCAGTGACTAGAACGGCCCCATGTGGATGGGGCCCCGGAGCCAGCCCTGGCCTGGCCCCTCCCGGCCTCTCCCGTGGACCTTGCCAAGACCCAGTTCAGCATGCACAGGCTGGCTGTGGTCACCCGCGGGTGAGGGGCCCGAGAGGCCAGGGGCACCGAGGACAGCTGCACACCTGCCCCTCAGTCCCTGAGAAGAGGGGATTAGGGAGAGGGGACAGGTGCTTCCAGGCAGGGGTTTTCACAGCCTGGCTCCAAATCCTGTGCGTGGGGCTTCCGCCAGCGCCCGCAGGCAGCCGCACCTGCTGGGTTTAGAGAAACCACATCCTCCGGATGGACCTGCGGCCCTGGCTCCTGGGCCTCCGTCACTAACCTGGGGAAACCAGCCCGAGGACCTCGCTCTGCCCTCTCCCTCTGGATAAAACTCTTTGCAGGTCGCTTCTTGTTTACCCTCTAGAGCTCTCTCCAGTTTACCACGCTTTCTGGTCAGTAACAACGAGCCCAGTGGCTAACATGGACCAAATGCTTGCTTTGCACCAGTGCTGAGCTAAGCACTTTTCATGCGGCATCTGATCTCAATCCCCAGAGCAGACCTATCATCAGGGTACTGACCTCGTTCCCTCATTTTAGAGATGTAAAAAACGAGGCTCAGAGAGGTTCCTTAACTTGCTCAAAGTCACACAGACAGCAAGTGCAATAGCTGAGGTTTGAACTGATTCAAAAACTCAAGCATTTACCCATTCAACTCTACTGGCATTTTAACCCTATGGTTCTAGCTTGGAGTGGGTCATAGCACCTTGAAGAAGGGCCCAGAGAAGACTAGTGGTTAGCCTCTGCCACATAGCTGGGGCTGTCCACCTGCTGATCTTGTATAGTTCCGCCCCCACCATCTCTGCTCCCCACCTCTGCCCCAGTGAACGGATGATCTCTGAGGCGTGGAAAGAAGGGGGGTTCCCCAGAGGCATTTGCTTGGAAAGCCACCTCTCCCACATCCTCTCAGGCCTTCCCCCACTGCCCCAGGCTCTGTTTACACCCCGGTGTGGTTGCCACAGCAGCCCTGGACTTCCCTGTTTCAGGCCCTCCTGAAATGAGGAGGTGATGGAAACTGCGTGCTTTCCACGGACACTGGGTGGTTTCCATGGAAACACCACATCATCCTCCAGCCCAGAAAGTGGCTGAAGGCTGCAGCTGAGCCACAGGGACCACGGCGGCAGGGCTGGTTCAGCTGGCAGCTGATGTCTTGGGATCCCCATCCTAAGGCTGTGTTGGGAGGCCAGGGGGTTCACCCTAGCAACCGGGCTGCTCCTGAGACAAGGAGGAGCAGGGCGATAGAGCAAGAGGAAGCTCACCATCTCACCTCCCCTCTGCAGGCTGCCTCTGTGGCTTCTGACTGCCCTGCACCACTCTCCCTTCTTCTTGAAATAACAGCTCCTTTTCTTAAGGGTCAGCACCCCTCAATCCATCCATGTGCCTGGCAGGCCTCTCCCTACCCCACAGTCCTGCTGCTAGGGGCAGGCAAAGACCCAGGCTGCCACTTGAATGCCTTCCACGTCGTTGGAACAGCAGGTGCTTAGGGATGAGTATGTGTCCCATGGCCACACACACGGGCTCTCTCTTTCTCCTAATCTGATGGGAGAAGGGCCACCACCTTAGGCCCCACCTGGGACAGCCCACCTTAGAAGGAGCCAATGGAGGAGAGAAAGTGGAAGAGGGAGAGGGAGAGACCTGCCAGCAGCCTCGGGATGTCTGGGCCCAGCTGAGCCTGTGGGTCACTGCCATGGCGATCGAGTCCGGCCCAGGAAGAACCGCCTCTTTATAGCCAGGGCGAGATGGAAATGCAGGGCCCTTGCTCAAAAAGGACTAAGAATTTCAAAGCAGCAGGCGGAGCACAGGACTCTTCTCAGTGGGGAACCCTGCGTGACTGCTCAGGTCACGTGGTGCCTAAGAAGCCAGCTCTGGTCCTGCCCAAAACCATCCTCCCATTTCCAGGAGGGCAGACGGAGGCGCCTCACATCAGAACAACTTCCCAAGGTCACACAGCTGCAGGGAGCCACGATATGACTGTAGCCTGATGTGTGCAGCTCCAGGACCCCAAGATCTTCACCACCATAAGCCTTCACTGTCGCCACCGTCCCCCAGATGGACACCTCCCCACCTTTCTCCTCCAATGCTGTGCTTGTATGTCACCCTATAGTGTGACTTTTCACAGAGGCTAAGTGAGAAGAGAACTCGGAGTCCAGTGTATCATCTGCATGTAAGAATCCCTCTCGTCCTTTTCCAGGTTCTACGTAAATGCTCCTTTGGATGGGGAACTCAATACCACACCAAACAGCACACTACGGGGCTGAGGGCCTCTTGACCGAAGCAATTCATTTTAAGTTGAGCCCAGATGATTTCCACCATTAGTATTCATTCTCTCGTCCTCCCTTTTCTTCCCCAAGTCCCAACGGGGAACAGATCCAATCGCTCTCTCCCAGGACAATGATGTTCCAGATACTGGAGACCAGACTGTGTCTCCCCTTACCCCGCTCCTTCCAGGGGAAGTTTCTAGGTTCCCCTTTATGGTCACCCTTGGAGACGGTGTCCAGACTTCTCCCCACCCTCTTTATACTAACGCAGAGGTGGGAGATATCCTGTCCATGGGCCATATAAGGCCCACGAAATCATTTGGTCTTGCCCTGCTAAGGCAACCACTGGTACGACTCAAATTCAATAAATTTAGGAGCTTTTTTTCATAGCAATGTCTACACACACACACACACACACACACACATAAAAGGCTGCTATGCAAAGTGTGCCCTCAGAAGTTCAACCAGGAGACCAGGAGTTCGATCACTTGCTATGATGTGCTGACCACCAGGGGGTGGCGTGGAATGACAGAAGGCCCCAGCTGGCAGCCTGAAGGCCCCGATCGGCCCTGATTGCTGACCAGACCTAGGGACCTACCCATGCATGAATTTCACGCACTGAGCCTCTAGTAAATTTATACAAAGTGAATTATATGAAGTGCCCTTGACAGAAAAAAGGTTCCGAATCCCTGCTCTACCCTGTCAAATCCCCTTAGAATAAGGGCCCCAGACGCAATGTAATGACCACATTCTCCTGTCTTCTCCCTAGGTCTGATGGGCCATGTTGCTGAATTCTTGCAGGCGCCACCCTGGTGTCCTGAGAGGAAACCAGCACCCTTTGCAGTGGCTAATGGGAAGGGAGGGCACGCTGGCTCTTAATGACCACCGGGGTCTTTCCTGCAATTCCACTGCAACCCAAGCAGCCAGAGACCTCGAGTGCAGCAGGAGGCCATGCCACGTCCCCAGTCACCTCGGAAGGTCCTGAGGGCAGGCCCTGTGCTGGAGCCCCCCCGTGTAGCCCGGCACCCGGCAGGTGCTACAAATCTTTGTCCTACATTCCCTGTGATCCCTTCCCAGAGGGACAGCCTGGGTACTTCCTTCCCCAAAGCGGAGAGAAAGGGCACCCTCTCCCTGCCCTGCTCCAGCTGCCTCCAAACTAGTCCCCAAGAAGTTTCATCTCCGCGAGCAGGCATCTCTCAGACTCGCATTGTCCCCAAGGAACCCGCTTCGCTGCCTATGCTTAGCACGTGTGCCCGTTGCCTGTGTGGGCTTCTCGGGGAGAGAGAAGGAAGGATCATAGCTCTGCTGACCACACCCTCTGAGGACCCCCGGGCAGTCGGCTCAGACAGTGTCCTGACCCCCACCCCCAACTCCCACCCAGACCACATGAGCCTCTCCCCTGTCAAGCTCTCATCCCCCAGGCCTTCTCCTGAGCCCTCGATATAACAGCATCATCTGTGCAAGCTGTGGGCAGGTGAGAAGTGTGCGCTGCGTGCGTGCAGACGGCCCGGGGCCTAGCACGTCACAGGCAGCACTATCCCCCACTTCCTTCCTCCGACCTCCTCCCACACTCACTGCCTGCAGGAAGCACGTCAAACCCCAGACTGTCAGGTCACCCGAGGCTCAGAGAGGCTAGGCAACTTGTCTAAACACACACAGCGATCAGTGGCAGACTCCCCCCAGCACCCCTCCCCCGCCCCCCCCCGCTACCACTCAGGGTCCCTGAATCCCAGACCTGCCCTTTGCCCACTAAACAGAGGCTGGATAAATAGTCAGGTGAGGAAGCTGCCAGGGGAATCTCAATCTCACACTTCCGGTCCCACAGTCCTTGCTAATATCAATATTGATACCAATAACAACAGAAACAGCTGCTATTTATTGAGCCCTTATTAGGCATCAAGGAAGCTAATAATGGTGCCAGCAGCAATAACACTTGCCATGATGCCAGCGAACATCTGCTCGGGGCCAGGACTACCCTGAGCCCCGCCCACATGTCAGCACCCTTCACCCTCTCCACGGCCTAGAAGGTGGCTCTCAGGGCCCACGCGTTCTGGCATTGAGGTCCCCCAGTTTCACCAAGGAATCAGGCTGTGTCACAGCCCAAAGTCTCTCCCATTCACCTTTCCCGGGGACACCTGAATGGGGTACACACGAAGGCCACAGAGAACCCCACTTCGGTGCAGGTCTATTTTGCCATCAAATGAGCTGCTAATATTTTTTTGGGGAGGGGAGCGATTTCAAAGTGGTTTGGGGTTTCAGAAGTGCAGACAGTTGCTTATTGTCATTTGACACACATGGCAACCGAGGTCCAGAGAGGCTAAGCAATGTGCCGAGGGTCTCAGCGCAGAGGTTCCAACATGAGTGGTTTGCTCTGGAGTCAGGCTGGGCCACCACTCGGTATTTTATAAACGCGCTGCAGTGGGTGCACCCGGCTGGGGGTGGGGGCCAGGCGGGTTCATTCCTGATTTATAATCGAGGAACCCTAAGCTGTGGAGCCCACGTGCCCTGTCCAAGGACCCAGCTGTCCTCGGCTCTGCCCTGGAAACCGTGGCTGCTGGAAAGGAGGGGCAGGAAAGACAGATGGCAGTCCAGGGGTTCCTTTCCTCCCACCTGTCCAGGGGGCCTAGAGATGGGGGGAGCCCCCCCCATCTGGTAACAGGCCTTTCCTTCAGGCTCCCAGCCTCCCTCTTCCCCCCCAGCTGGGCCTCATCTGCAGGAATAAACACCATCAAGGGCATGTTTAGTCTTTAGCTGGGATTTACAATGTGTCGGGAAAGAAAAAATAAATCATTCATTCCAACTTGGGCGATAGGGTGGCGCCAGAACTTCCCCAGAGAAGCCAGAAAGTGTCCCTTGCCTTCCAGAGAGGTGGTGGGCCCAGGGGAGGGGGAGGGGTGGGGCCAAGGGAGAGGGGTGTCGAGCCTGGGGGTGGTGAAGGAGGCAAAGAAGGGGACAGAGTCTAGCCTGCAGTCAGGAGGGGCGATCCTCCCCCCAAAGCCCTGCTCTGGAGCTGGGGACACCTCTGAGGTGTAGCTCCTGGTCGTGAGCCAAGCAGAGGCTGTACCATCCTGTGGGCAGGCGTTGTGGTGCAGGGGGAGGCACGGGCCTCGAGGCAGAGGGCGCAGAGGGAAATCTCCACTCTGACACCCCCAACCTGTGGGTGCCGTGGCCACAAGTCACTTTGCTTTTCTGGGCCTCAGTTTCCTAAGGTGGAAAATGCTTGCAAAACTGAAACGTGTGTCAAGTTATGACGTCAGCTCCTGGCAGGTGGTTGGTGTCCCCCGATGGGCACCACCGTTCGTCCCGGGAGATGGGGAAACACAGGGGGGAGAAGGTGGGCTGCCCGACACCCCGCAGAGCTGACTAGCTTCTGAGTCATAGGAACCACCGCATGGGAGCCCAGTTCTGGTCTAACCTGATGATGATGTGCGACTGATGGGGTCCCAGGAAAGCCCAGGTACCGATCCCCAAACCCTGCCCCTGGAAGAGGACAGTCCCTGCCCTAAGCATTTGCTTCCTGTGTGCTGGCCAAGCAAGCTTCCTTTCATCTACTGAAATGCTTTCCCCTTTTTCCTTGGCTGCCAGGAAGCTCAGGGTCCAAGTTAGCCCTCAGGTACATGAGAATCTCAGCCCATGGCTTCAGGAAACAATGGTCTCCCTCTCTCTCCATGTGCATTCTGATCTCTCCAATTTGATTTTCAGCAGGAAGTCAGGGCCAGTCCTGGGAAACAGGCTGGGGGTGGGTTGTAAATAAGTGAAGCAGATTTGGGTAGGAACCACCACAGGGAAAAATTTCACCCGCGGGGACCCAGAAGCCAGTTGCTGGGGTTTGGATCCCAGCTCTGTGTGATCTTTGGCCAAGTTGCTTAACCTCTCTGTGCCTCAGCTGCCATAGGTGCACATGAGGGTTTTCATATCCATGATCTCACAGAATTTCTGTGAGGACCAGCTGTTAAATGCAGCCAGTGCACAGCATTCAGCTCCAGGCATGTTCTAAGTGTTAGCTGTTGATGGTGTCTTGTTTTCCCAGCTTCCTTCTAAGAGGGATTGGAGGTAACTTGACCTTCAAATGGTAAAATGTAGGAGCCCACATGGCTGCCGGCTCTGCACCTGCCCAGTGGACCAGAACTGTGAGCCCTGGAGGAAGGCAGGCCCCGGGCCAGCTGGGCCCCGGTGAACTCCTCCTGGAGTCCCAGAGCCCGATCTCTCCCTGCTGGGTGCCCTCACGCCCTTCCCTGTAGGACGGGATTTTCAGCGAAAGAACGAAGGTCAAGTGGCCAACACTGACCCATCCATGTGGGGATGGGGGAGGCTGCTGTGACTATGGCTGAGGTTGCTACGGCCGTGCATCTCTCTGGGCATCTACGTCCCTGTCTGACAGCGTCACACTTACTGTACAGAGCTGCCGTGAGGAGACACTGGGTGTGTAAAGCTTCTAGACCTTACCACGTGCACATAGTAGGTGTTCCTTCAATACCTGTAATCACCACAACTGACAGGCTCACCCCGAAGCCACACCCGGCTCCTGGTGAGTCAGAAAGCCAGATGCTCTCTCAGCCAGCCTGAAAGCCAGCGGTTGCTTCTGTAACGCAACCTGCGGCACATATTTTAGGGGCCTTGCTCTTCTTCCCGTGATCTGGCCACAGCAGCACCAGATGGGGCTGTGGCAGCCCCCTTGGGACCACAAGGGGAGTGGCATGCTGCAGAAAAGCCGGCACAGTGAGGATGCTGGAGAGACAGCCAGGACACACGGTCCCTGAGCTTCTACGCTTGACTGCTGCTCCGTCCACCAGTGTCCTCAGATCTGAAGCCCCGTACGTCTAACGTTCTCTCCCTCAGAGCTGTGCACCTCCCCGCTGCCGCGGGGCTGGTGTTTTTATTAACGTCTCCTTCCTGGGCCTCCTCTGGTGTGGGGGAGGGAAGGGGGGACATGGATTTCACAGTTGCTAAGGAGCCTTCACATGAATGGAACCGTTTATTGAGCCCTTACCGCGCCAAGCACGAACATAACTCACTGAACCCAAAGAGTTCGATTTCATTATTGTCCCCAGTTTACAGAGGGTGGAATGGGCAGAGAGAGGCCAGGGGCTTGTGTACAGTGGCTAAGGCCTAGAACGAGGTGGGGTGGAGGCGGATCCGGGTCCAAGAGGGACTCTGCCCCCACAAACCCCGCCTTCCAGGCTAAGGATCTGCCGTGTAACCCCGGGGAGGCTGCCTGCACCCACTGGGCTTGTCTGGGATAGCTGAGGCTTCCAGTCTACCCCCACCCTGGGCCGACCCCGCACATGGCCGTCCAAGGCCGGTTGGGGATGGAGGGAGGGGTGCGTACCTTGTCCATGTTGAAATAGAAGAGGACGCCAGCAGCCACCTGGGCGATGAGGATCAGGAGAAGGAAGACGAAGTACTGGGGACACAGAGCAGGCAGGTCAGCTAGAAGCCCTCACCAGGCCCCCCCTCGGGTGCGCCCCACCCAGTCTGGGCCGGGCAGGGCTCAGGACAGGCGATGGGGGGGTGGGGGGGAGGGTACTCACCAGCCCCAGCAGGCAGCGGACCTCATTCACCGCGCCAACGCAGCCCAGGAAGCCCATGAGCATGGTGACGGCCCCCACGCCGATGAAAATGTAGGCGCCCACATTGAGCGACGGGGAGGAGGCCTCTGGGGGATGGAAAGGAGGGTGTTTGTCCAGCCTGCCTGTTCCACTCCAGGAAGTAGAGAATCAGGGGCAGGGCCCGAAGGTCCACCACCTTCCTTGGAGTCGGGGTGCTGGGTCAGCCTCCCAGCAAAGAACTTGCTCCTCGCCCCGCCCCCCTTTGGAAGCTGCCTGGGTGTCCTCCCCCAATCTATCCGAACCCCCATCCCTGCTTTACTTGATCTCCTCAGCACTGACCAGGAGTGAGAAGACGACCTGAGACTAATCTCTCTGGCTCCTCTCTGTGGCCCCACAAGAATGAGAGCTCCGGGAAGGCAGGGACTCAGGTTTGCTCCTGCTGAACCCCCAGATCCCGAGCCGTGTCCGGCACAGCAAAAGGAAGAGTGAACAGCTGCCGAGTTAATGAGCCACAGGCTGGCTGGGCCTGTTGGGGCCACAGACACCACTGCCTGCCACCCTCCTCGTCCGGATACAGTAACACGGTCATACACACCAGCCGCTCTTTCCCACCCCCTGTGCCTCGGCGGCTTCACACTGGCCACCTCCATCTGACACAGCTCACAGCTCGGCACAGCCGCTCCCGCTGAGGCTCAGAGAGCTGACTGCACCAGAGCTGGGATTTGGAAATGTGCGGACTCCCAAGGCCGCTCTTTCCACCAATGTACGGGGCACATGTCTGGCCTGGGTGTGGCGCTAGTTCATTCATTCAGCCCAGAAACATTTACCAGGGGCTCACCATCTGCCAGGCACTGTGCTGCTGCTGGGGATGCTGAGGCGGAAGGCAGAGGTTCCCACACCCAGGAG
Organism: Lasiurus cinereus; assembly: GCA_011751065.1. Classification (NCBI taxonomy): domain Eukaryota; kingdom Metazoa; phylum Chordata; class Mammalia; order Chiroptera; family Vespertilionidae; genus Lasiurus; species Lasiurus cinereus. The sequence continues at coordinate 10,808,997 of JAAGEH010000043.1, read as the reverse complement.
CTGACATTATGTGGTGCGGGGTCTAGGGTGGGGGTGGGGTGACAAGAAACCAATACAATCGGCATAAAGGGCCATCGAGGTGCTAAGTCGGCGAGTGCAGAGAACTATGGAGCCGGGAGTGGGTTGCGAAGTGGGGAAGGCTGGTCTGAGCAGCTGACATCTGAGCTGAGAGGAGAAAGGAGAGGTCAGTCAAGTGAAGACCTCGGGTGAAGGGAGAAGCATTCCAGGCAGTGGGAACAGCAGGTGCAAAGACCCGAGGAAGGAGTAAGCTTGATGCCTTTGAAGAAGGGAAAGAAGGGGAGAAAGAACAGACCAGCGTGAGTGAGAGAGGAGTGTGACCGGGGGCAGACAGAGCCCGTCCCTGCGGGTGGGGATGAGGGGGGTGGGCAGTTCTGGGCAGGCATTGGACTGGCGTTTCCCAAGAAGCCCAGCAGATCACACAGGGCAGAGGCATGTCCACCTCTGGCCTGTAGGCGTGAGGTACCCACTAGCCTGAGGCTGGTGCACACCAGGAGGCCCGGTACATGTGCCCCCACAGGCAGGGGCTGGGGCTCACTCCCAGGAGGCCCTGGGAGCAGAGGCTGGAGACCACCCTAGTGATAGGAGGAACTTCCTAGGGATACGGACTCGGGTTCCTGGGTGCAGCCCAAGACTGCCTGGAGTCTGCATGTCCGATGTGCTTCCGAAGGACTGGGGCACAGTCAGAGCTGGCCCAGGGAGAACACAGGCCTGTCCCGGAGGGGGGCAGAGGCCTGGGAGGTCACCGAGGGGGTGAGCTCTCCTAAGGAACAACCACATAGCTAGAGTGTGGGTGGGAGGAGCGCCTGATCCAGCTCTCCTTCCTGGCGGCAGACAGAATGTTCTGGAACTCAGGAAGAGCCTGGCCCGCCCACCCCACTCTCAGGGTGCCAGGGCAGGACCCCGGGAATCCGGGCAGAGCCTTGCTGAGTGAGGGTGCAGCTTCCTTTGGTGCCAGGCCTCACCACCCTGGCGCTGGGCAATCTCCCTGGGCAGCAGAAGCCCACAAATTTCACTTTTCCTGCACTTCCTGGGTGTGGGTTCCGACAGCTCCTCCCAGCGAGACGACTCCTAGAACAAAGGAACTGGCACTGCCTGGTGTGTGTCCCCGCCCCGAAGCAAGGCCCTTCATACATCTCCCGCTTCACCTCCGCCACAGCCCCGAGAGGCCGGGCTCACATCCTGATTGGTCCCTAAGGCCGAGGCCCAGAGAGGCTGAGAGGCGGCCGGCCGAGGTGGCCAGCAGGCCAGGCCCAGGGCTGAGACCCCAACTCAGGCTCTGCCCCCCCGGAGGCCATGAGCCTCAAGGTCCTGGTTTCCCAGAACATTTCGTCAGCACCAGGCCCTGTCCTCACCCAGGTCTCAGGCCGCCCTTATCTGAGCGACTGACTGCGGAGGGGACCTGTGACTATTGCAGGGAGACCCGTCCGCTGTGTGCGGCAGACACACCTTGATCTTCCTGGGCCAAGCAGGTACCGGCGAGGGCCAGGGGAGCAGCCAAACCCAAAGGGACTGGGACCACGACCAGGGGGCTCTGATCCCAGCTCTGCTGCCCACAGCCTCTGGGCACTTGACCGGCACTCCCCTGACTGTGCCCGGTCCTTATGGAAATGCATTGAAAACGCAGACTCCAGCTGAAACCGGTTTGGCTCAGTGGATAGAGCGTCGGCCTTCGGACTGAAGGGTCCCATGTTTGATGCCTGCGGACTGAAGGGTCCCATGTTTGATTCCTGTCAAGGGCATGTATCTTGGTGGCGGGCACATCCCCAGTAGGGGGTGTGCAGGAGGCAGTTGATCAATGTCTCTCTCTCACTGATGTTTCTAATTTTCTATCCCTCTCCCTTCCTCTCTGTGAAAAATCAATAAAATATATTTTTAAAAAAAAGAAAAGAAAAGGCAGACTCCAGGCGGTCTTGTGCTACACCCATTTCCCTGGCCTCTGTTTCTGTCTGTTCAAAGGAACAAAGTCTTGCTTCCTACAGATGTCATAAGGGTGAGATGGTATTATTCATGTAATCCTTTAACAATTATAATTATTACCAACAATATAACAATCATTACACATATTCATCTTCAACAATCACTTCGCTTTCTAAACGCTTTTGGAATAAGAACTCATTGGATTTCTCACAATCACTTAATAAGGGACATTCTATTTCTTCTATTTTACAGACAAAAGGCCCCCAGGTGAAGTAATGGACCCGGGTTCACAGAGCCGGGATTGCAACCAGAGGAGGCTGGATCCAGAACCTGCCCTCTGACCCCTGTGCTTGCTTCCGCTCGCTGTGTGAACCCTGTGAACCCGTGGTGTCTGCAGAACCGCAGGGGCTCGGGAAGTGGGGGTTCCGGAGCCGTGCCACCTGGCTCCCATCCCGGCTCCCCACCTTCTGGCCCTGTGCCCTCAGATAAGTTCCTTTCCTCCCTGTGCCCCATTTCCTCCTGTGGAAAACGTGGATAGTAGGGCAGGGAGGCTTCGAGGACGTCGGAGAAGCGCTGTGTCACACAGCCTGCACATAGTAGGTCAGGAGCCCTGGGTTCCCAGCTCCCTCTGTGACTTAGCAAGTCGTTTTTCCCTGGCCAAGCTTCGGTTTACCCCAGGGCAGAGTGACTGGGCTAGCCGATCAGATGGGTGTTTCTGAACCCTGGCTGCCTGGGGAACCACCTGGGGGAGCTTGGTAAAAACCACGGTGCTCCAGGCCCCACCCACACCCTGGGGGTGGGTCCCGGCCTGGTATGGGTAGAACACAGTGTGCACCCAGGAACCTCTCAAGTCTGGCCAGCTCGCGATTCTCAGACTTGAACAGGGAGGAAGCAAGAGGAGGCAGGGGGAGTAGCAAGCAGGGGGCAGGGGGCAGAGGGTAGAAGTGCGGTAGGTGGGCTGGGCCTCCAGACTTTGCCCTGTGGCCCCGTGCCTGCTGGGTGTGGGCCCTGGCCCAGGAAGCAGTGAGCCTGGGCTTAGTCAAGGCCAAGGAGGCTAGGTCCCCTCTTGGGAGGGCATGGGAGTGTGAGCACCCAGCTGAGACAGGAAACCCGGACCCTCGTCCCAGAATAGGGGAGCAATCTGCTGCCCCCCACTAGAAGGAAAGACTGACAGCCCCAGGTGGAATCTGATGTGGCTGGAGGGCGGATCATCCCTGCTCCCCTCACCCTCTGAGGGCAGAAGGCCTAGCCCCCTGGGGCCTTGGTGACAGGTGTGCCCCTCCGTCACCCATCCCAGCCCGGTTCTGTTTTATTCAAATCAAGCAGCTGTCGTGGGCCTGAGTCCAAACCCGCTCTCTCCACAGCTGCTGGGAGGGGAAGTAAGCTGGGCACCACACACTCGCTGATGGGAGTGGCATCACTGTGCTACTTGGGGCCATGTGCTCGGGTTCCCGCCCGCCACAGGCGTCTCTGAGAGGTCAGTGCAGCAAGCCTGGTGGGCTTCCTGGAGGAGGCTGCGAGGAGACTGGGTGTCTGATCACCTTGGGTGTCTTCCTGCTTCTAAATAGCAAGAGAAGGGCCTTCTGTGTGTGGCTCTCTCGCCCTGGGCAGCGTTTACAAAGCTCTCCGAGCTCACGCCCACACCCATCCCTCATTAGCTGTGTGAACCTGAGCAGGGGACGTGAGGCCTCTGGACCTCACTTCTTCCTTTGAGAGGCAGGAACAGCCCAGTTCCGGCCTCGCGGAGCTGTTGTCAGATTAAGACAACTGACGTATGCAGCATGCCTAGGCCTGTGAGCACGCACAGCAGAAGTTGTATCTGGTACCTTCCTTCTCAGGGCCCGTGCCCGGCCCACCGAGGCAGTGCCAGGCATACACTCGACAGCCTGCCATTCCGGGCTTTGCTCCGTCTCTCCGAGCTGCGGAGGGGAGGGAGCGCTGCCCACACGTGGCGGAACGGCCAGTGGAGAATGTAAGAGGCGTCCTCAAGGTCAGGGCTGAGGGAAGGGGCCAGGATGGGAGAAGGAGCCTCCCCACCCCCCAGTGTTCTCCAGACAACAGCCGCTTTGTTCGGGGAGGGAGAGAAATTCCTCCTGGAACCCCCGCGGCAGTCAGAGGCAGGACTGGGCAGGGCCAGCGGTCAGCTGGAAAAGTGACCGGCAGCTCGGGAGCTCGAGGCCCTGTGGGCCAGCCCTGCCTTCCAGGGCAGGTGGGGCCGGGGAAGCAGGGATCCTTACGCAGGACAGAGATGAAACTGCTCCTGTCGGCCAGGATCCACACCCCGAAGCCCAGGATCACTCCGCCCAGGATCTGGAAGAAGAAGGGGTCGGGGGTGGTTAATGGGGGGACTGAGAACAGGTGGGGGAGAGGAGCCGGCCCAGCTGTCTCTGTAGCCCAGGCCAGGGGATCCAGGGGAGCCTGCCCAACCCAGGATGTCAAAGTGGCCTCAGGCCCTGAACCCCAAGTCTCAGTGAACCCCAGCAATCCAGACAGCAGGACTATTGCATCACGAAAGGCCAGAGCTGGGACCTGAGGAAGGCGAATGGGGCTTTTGCTTCAGGTGTTAAAAATGAAGGAGGCACCAAAAGACTCACCAAGATAAATAAGCGTTGACAGCAATTTTTTAAAAAACAAAATTGATGCAAAAAAAATCCATGGTGAACAAAATAACTTCTAAATAAAAACTGTCTCAGTATTACTGATTTTTCCCTTTGAAAAAAAATACTTCTATTGATTTTTAGAAAGCAAAAGGGAGAGGGAGGGAGACATTGATGTGAGAGAGACATATCCACCAGTTTCCTCCTTCTTCAATGCCCTACCGGGGATTGAGCCTGCAACCCAGGCATGTGCCCTGACCTGCTGGAATCGAACCAGCAACCTTGCCCAACAAACTGGGCCACACCAGCCCGGGCCCATTTTTCCTTTTGACAAGGAGTGGGGGTGCCTCAGATTGTACAGCTTACCAGGAGGAAAGTGGGGTGGGGGGGGGCTTTACAGAACCTGGCAGTTAGGTTCCCAAAGACTCCTGAATCCTTGCCCTCCCCACCCCAAACCTCACAGCACAGCTGGGCAAGCGCCGCAGTTAGGCACAAGATCTGTTCCTGTCACCTCAAACCCACAAGGAGGGAGTCCCTGTCTCACCCACCTCCTGTGCTCCGAGGGCAGGGCAGGGTGGTGAGAGTCACCCTCCCAAAGAGGGAGGAGAGGCAGGGCAGAAAATGCCCTCTGGGCAAATGTAATCCCAAACGGAGTACAGTGGTACCTCGAGATACGAGTGCCCTAACATACGAGATTTTTGAGATACGAGCGATTTTTGCTTTGAAATACGAGCAACATTTGAGATAGGAGTCATCGCGCGGATCGGCCGGCTGCACATAACCCACCAGTTTACCGCGACTCGGGCATCTCATAGTTTCCCACGCCTCAAGGTTACAAAAAGAATTAAACTCGTATCTCGAGGTACCACTGTAAATCTTGGACTTCCCGGCCTGCCCTGGTGCGGCCCTGTCAGCTCCTCTGCAGGTCCCATGACTGCAGCCTGACCCGCAGGGGTGGCAGGTCAGCCACCAGGTCATGCTGCAGCCAGGAAGGAGGAGGGGCCAGGTGGCTGACCAGAATCGGGGAGCCACCACGGTACCCCCTTTCTCTGAGAACCAAGACAAGGGCCCTGGACACACCCCACATGACCCCTCCCCCCAGCCCTGTCAGAATCTAGGCCCCCGCCCCCACCCCTCAGTAGGGCTCCCCAGGAGCTGGGCTCCTGACAGTCAGCGTTCTTCCCTCAGAAGCCCGCACCAGCAGCCTCGGGGTTCTCTGATGTCAGAAAAGCCGACGGGGCAATTTAGGAGGAGTCTGGGGTCAGGAGGGTGTAGGCAAAAAAATGTACACGTGTACACGTGTGCATGTGTGAGCATACACGGCAGCCAGAGCACTAGTTCCAAGCCACAAGTCTGATCACGTAACTGCTTCCCGCTGTGCATAAAACAAAGATTAGAATGGCGCTGAGAAGCCTGCCGTGTGCCCTGGAGAAGCAGCCTCGGTCCCGTTCCCCGCTGGACCCCAGTTCCTGCTGCAGCCCCCCTCTCTCCCCTGCCACATGGAACGCCAGGAAGCTTTGCTGACGGCCCAGCCCAGGTCACGCGCCTTATCCGCCCTCCGAGGGCAGCATCCTTCCTCCCCAGAACCTACAATGACGGCGAATTCATCGCCCATTTGGGTAAGTCTTTGTTTGGGGCCCACCACCGGCGGGACATAAGCCCCAGGACCGGCTCTTCTGCTCGTCCGTGTGCACCTGGCACCTCCACGGGGTGTGAACACACAGAGGTGTCAAATACACATCTGGGGGATGAGTGAACAGCAAACACGCGCTGTGGCCTCCAGCCCTCGCCTTTCCCTCTCGCCCTCTGTAACAAAAGCTTCCTTCCCCACCGCACCCCCACATCCTGAGGGGCCATTCTGGCCCCAGCACACAGGGAGTTAACAGCCGACTCCCGCCAGCCCCCTGGAGTAGCTGGGCGGGAGCCAAGCCCCAAGAGCAGCCCCAGGCTCTGGCCAGAGAGAATTTTCCAGTCGCTGGCTGCCTAGGGCTGCCTCAGAGAACAGGAAAGGACGGTGGGCCAAAACCATCAAGCCCGAGGCCTCTCTGCACCAAGTCTCTATCTACCCTCCCTCCTACTGCGTGGAGAGAGGGGGATCTGCCGTCCTGAACCCCAAGTAGTGTCACCATCACGGATACAGTCTAGACCCTGCTCTCCTGTGCCTCGAGCCCCCAGGGATGGAGCCACGGCATTCCCAGCCCGTCCCCCCACAGGTCCTAGAAACCGGGGAGCCTTCTGTCTGCCAGGGACGGCTTGGCTCCGGCCGCTTTGGGCAGCTGCTTTCCACCAGCCTGGGCCAGCCAGGAGGGCCGGACTGCCAAGCTGGGGAAGCCCCGGTGCCCAGGCCCTGCCCGGCGGCTTCCAGGCCTGGCTGCCATCGGCGGAGGGCCTCCGCATGGTCCTCAGGAGGGAGGGGCGCGGGAGCCAGGGTGGTCCATGTGCATGGGCATGTGCATGTACATGTGTGACCCGTGTGAGTTTACTTAAGCCAGGAACTCACTTGTAAGTATCTGTGTGTTGAGTTAAAGTTAGGAGGAGGAATTTAGAGTGATCCTTTACTTTCTAAACTTTCCATAATCCTAGGTAACTTGTAATATAAAGCAACGCCCCCTCCCCCGACAAGTAATTCATATCTATTGTAGAAGATTTGAAAAATGCAGAGGCACAAAGAATAAACCCCAAATAAACCCCAGGAATCCAACATTAACATTCCGAGGTATTTTTTTTTCTCCTCTTAAAAATGTTCATGCACGTGTACAATTTTTAAAAATGAAATTGGTTCATAAGAAACATCCTATTGCTGAACCTGGTTTTAACAGCATGGGGTGGACCAGCATGGAGAGGCCGCAGCCTCCACACCAGTCTGGCTGTGAAGGCCCCTCTAGGTCACCCTCATCCCCACCCCATCACACACATACTCACACATACGTTCTCGTGCACACATTCTCTCTCCCTCACACACACACACTCCTTCTCATATACTCTCAACACACACAAACTCATACACTCTCTCACACACCTACTCATACACTCTCACCCATACTCATACACTCTCTCTCTCACACACACCTACTCATACACTCTCACACATACTCATGCAATCTCTCTCATACCTACCCATACACTCTCTCACACATATCCATAGACTCACACACTGACTTATATACTCTCACACACACGTACACTCATACACACTCTCTCACACATATTCATGCTCTCTCTCACACACCTACTTATACACTCTCTCACACACATATACACTCATACACTCTCACATACATTCATACACTCACTCACACACCTACTTATACACTCTCACACACACATACACTCATACACTCTCTCTCACACACTTACTTTTATACTCTCTCTCACATACATACACTCATACACACTCACACACACTCATACATTCTCTCTCTCTCTCTCTCTCTCTCTCACACACACACACACACACACACACACACACACACACACACCATCATCCTGGCAACTCCAAGGCAGAGGATTCAGTCGGTGCCAGGCCAGCGAAGAGAACCAAGGCCCCAGAAAAACCAGGTCCAGATGTGCATGGAGCTCACATCTGGGCGCCCCCTGGCGCAGGGACCTGGTGAGGCCTGCCGGGATGGATGTGGGGGAAGGGACTGTGCCTCCCCCTGGCGCAGAGCCCGGCCTCCTCACACCCTCTGGGACTCAGGGCACATCCTCCGCAATGCGGGTGGGAGTGTGGAGAGGGAGCAGAGACCAGAGCTATGACCGACCAGTTCTCAGAGCGGCAGAGAAAGGTGGTGGGTCAGAGCGGTGGTGGGTCAGGGTGAGATAAGAAGGGTTCCAGAGACCCCACTCACACACAGTTCCCCGATGACAAGAATTTAGGGGATGCCCAGAGCGAGGGCTTCCTTCCCCCACACCAGGCTCCTGCCCTGGCAGCCGGCCTGGCCTCAGTGCTCCAGGAGCGGGGACGCTGGGCCAGGAGTCCAGGGCTCTGCATGGAGCCAGCTGGGCTTGCCAGGAATCTCCTCCCCACCCCGAGCCGGTTCCATTTGGAATGGTCTGCCCTCAGCCTGCACCTACCACACCCCACCACCGTCCCCAGGCCTGGCAGCTCTGAAGGGTCTCGGGCTGGGGATGCACCAGGGACAAGAGTCCTGTCGGAGACAGTCAAGCAGCGCTGGCCATACTTACAAAGAAGAGCAAGTTGAAGAGGAAGAGGAAGTATTTGGTGACTTTGATACAGGCTGACCCCATCCTGCAGCCCTGGAGCAACCTGTGGAGAGAGGAGGCAGGTAGGTGAGTGTAGGGTGGGACTGGGTGGGGCAGAAGGGAGAGAGAACCAATCAATGCCAGTGGGCGCCGACCATCTGCTGGCCCCACATCCTCACCACAGCCCCAGCAGGTAGTACTAATGTGAGGTCCCGTTTTATGGCACCTTGAGACCTGGAGAGGTTAGGTGACTGGTCCAAAGCCACACAGCTGGGAGGTACGGTCCTGAGTGGTTCCGGCTGTTAGATGCTGGTCGTCAGGGTCTGAATCAGCCGCTCTACCGGGACCAGGCCTGGAGGAAAATTATACGGAAAACCTCAGGGTCTGCGACTTGCCCAGATGGGCTCGTGAAAGTCCAGGAAGTTAGGGAGTGACTGCTGGACACCCAGAGGGTGAGACCTGTGGCTTGTCCCACGCATTTTCAGATCAGACACCCTCATGCTTCTGAACAACACACACCACGCGTGAGCATGCTGTGACCCTTTGCTCAGGACCCCAGGCCAGGGCAGGACTGGGGGGGAAGGGGAAAGCTGCAAGCTGGCTGCCCCTGTGCCCTCCCCCAGGCCAGACAGCCCAGGAATGACGGAACCAGAGCCAGGCAGCTAGGCCTGGGACAGCTGGCCAGGGCAGCTGCATGGCTAGAGCCAGGCTGGGGGTGGGGGGAGCAGGCACCAGACCCAGCCACGTTCCCACCACCCTCTGAAAGCAGGGGCGGGGGGAATCGGGGGGAGGGGGGCACAGAGCAGAGAGAATAGGGGCCCGCAGGCCCTTGCAGGGTGAAGGGCATCCTAAGTCATGGGAATCTCCCCTGTCCAGGCGGAGGTCCCTCATGTGCTCTGGACGTAATAACAATCTTCCATCATCCCTGCCAAGTGGAAGCTCGGCTTCAACTTTATGCACTTCCAGGGACAGGGGAGGGGGCAGGGGAAGGGCTCACCGCCGCCAAGGGGCCCCATTCAGTTTTCCAACATCCCCGTCTTTAGCTAGCTGCCTTTCTAGGGGTCAGATTTGGGCCCATGAAGCGAAGCCCCCCGAAAGAAGGGAAAAAGCTGCCTTGGTGGGTGGTGAGCGCCCCATCACAAGGGTCATGGAAACACAGTCTGAGTCAAGACATAGGGGATGCAAGTGCTCCAGGGGGAAATTAGACTAAATGGCTCTTCCAAGCCCCGGGGGCCCACGGTCCGGGTCTGAGAAATGGAAAGAGGGCAGTGACTCAGGAACCATGAAAGTCCAGCCTGAGCAGCTCTGCCTGGGACCCCCCCAGGCCCCGAGGGGAGAAAACAGGCCGGCCACCCCCATGTCAGGAGACACAGAGATCTGAGAGTAGTCCTGCAGGGGGTTGGGGGGGCGGGATCTGCATACAGGAGAGCTACTGTTCTCCTCTGTCCCCTCCCAGCACAGCGCCTGACACACCGCAGCCCCTGCATACACTGGCAGGGAACAAACAGCCAGCGGGGAAAGGCCCTCCCGTGGAGGGAGGCGTGCTTGTCTCTCCTTGGGGACCGGCTGGCCTGCTGGGTTTCCTCCCCATCAACGACACGTGACGCCCGCCCCACGGGCTGACACCCGCTCGGCCCCACGGCCGGCCGGCAGGAAAAACAGTCGGAATTTCACCAGCCGAGCTTTTCCGTAACCACGTCCCAGGGCGGAGGGGCCCAGAGGCACGCGCGGCGGTGCCAGTCGGTTCTTGTGAAACTGGAGAAGTGTGGAAACAGCCCTTTGGCAACTGCCGTGGCCCCGGAGCCTGGGAAGGGAGTCTGTGTACTTTCCGGCTCCCACATCCTCCTCGTGGGCCAGGTGTTAGGGCAGCTTTTAATAGTTTTTTAAATGTTTTCTTTTTCTTTTTCATTGATTTCAGAGAGAGAGACATGAGTAGGGTGGGTTGGGGAGGGGGCTAGAAACATCAATGATTTGAGAGAATCATTGATCGGTTGCCTCCTGCACAGCCCACACTGGGGATCAAGCCCCCAACCCGGGCAGGTGTCCTGACAGGGAATCAAACTGGCACCTTCTGGTTCATGGGTTGACACTCAACCACTGAGCCACACCGGCCAGGCTGGGATGGGGCAGCTTTGAGACAAGAGTGAATAGCAGGCCTGCCCAGGAAGCAGGAGGGGCTGCCTGCGAACAGCCATTGGCCTCGGTCATCCTTTGGAGCCTCACAACCTGCCAGAAGGTGGCAAGGTGACGAGGGTATTGCTGTCCTGGGGAGGGGGTGGCACAGGCTCAGGCAGGTGCAGTCACTTGCCCAAGTCTTTGCACCAGGAAAGGCGATCTGCAGGGGGCGGTTGCCACTGTGTCTGGGGATGGCTGGCATTCCGCTGCCCATGCAGGTGGGGAGGACCAAGGTGACTGACTGCTCAAAGGCGCACTGGAGGGTCTGCTCCTGCTTTCCTAGGAGAACGTTTTTAACAAAACAAGCGCATTTTATTTGGAAAATTCCAGAACGGTCACTGACAGCTGTGTGAGCAGTAGGAGGAAGAAGGTACTGATTTTTTGTGTTAGGCTTTCTAGCAGGTAAGTTGACCATTTCTAAGCATCTAAGCATGAGGGTGGGCATCTCAAGCAGGAGGCAGAGGCGGCTGGGCTGGCACCCCCAATACCCCAGCCCCCGGGTCACTTCACTGGCCTCTTGGTCACTCACACAAACGGTATCAAGCGCTGGGCAAAGCCTTTCCATATCCTGTGATGGAAGTAAGGTGCAGAGCACAGTGGGGTAGAGGGGCTTGTCCAGTTACCAGCATGTGGACCGGCCAAGGCTGAACCGAGGCCGCTGAGCCCGTGGGCCACCCCCTCCTCTTCAGGAAGCAGCTGGTTGGGGGTAGACGCTGGAACCAGGCAGCCCCATGACTGGCAGGTAACTTGGCCAACCAGGATAGGCGCAGAGTCTACCTGGGCATCGCCTGAGAGAGGAGAAGGTGCTGAGCACCAGCTGTCTGGGGTGGGCGGCTCCTGGGCTCAGGGGCCAAGATCCAGGATGCAAAGAGACCTGAGAGTAGACATTTCTGCCTAGACATTTTCCTTTAAGCCACAGGGAGTGGGGCTCTCCATGCCGGACAGGAGATGCGTCGTTCCACAAAGCGCAGGCTGGGAACACACCCATGTCGCCTCACGATGGCGTGTGGCCTCAACTTTAGGGAGCTCCCCGCGCCAATCACCAGGCCCCCAGGAGACTCCACAGTTGGAATCAGAGGGCTTGGGGTTCCATTCGAGCTCCACCTGCTCCTGCTGAGGGGTCTGGGCCTCAGTCTCCTCATTCACAGACATGAATAAGGGCTCGGGTAGGACAGGGGGTGGCCCGCCAGGCCTGTGGGTTAAATCCAGCCCCCACCCCTATGTTTGTGTGGCTTACAAAGTAAGAACAGATTTTACATTGTTAAATGGTTGGGGAAAAATAAAAAGAAGAGTATTTGTAACAGATGAAGTTGAAATGTCGATGTCCATAAATAAAGTGGATCTGCACACAGCCACACCCTCTCGTGTGTCTCCTCAGAGGCTGCTATGGCGCTGTGGGGGCAGAGCAGGGCGGCTGCGGCAGACCCTCAGCCCACAGAGCCCCACACATTTACTGCCCGGCCTCTTGTGGGAAAAGTTTGGCTCAGAGGATAGAGCGTCGGCCTGCGGACTGAAAGGTCCCAGGTTCGATTCCAATCAAGGGCATGTATCTTGGTTTCGGGCACATCCCCAATAGGGGGTATGTTGGAGGCGGCTGATCCATGTCTCTCTCTCATCAATGTTTCTAACTCTCTATCCCTCTCCCCTCCTCTCTGTAAAAAAATCAATAAAATATATTTAAAAAAAAGAAAGAAAAAGTTTGCTGGTCCTTGGTGTAGGGAAGCCAATGGTGGTGACACAGGATCCTCAGACACGGTGCAAATCCTGGCTCTGCCAGTCCCTGGCCACAGAGAAGAACTGGGGGCCCCATTCTCTTCACCTGTAGAGTGGGGCTCCCAGCAGAAGCCCCTGTTAATGCAGCCCCTGTGATGAAGACACAGTGGGCCGTCAGGACTCGGTGAGTGGAGCTGGCTAAGCACCTATACTGGGACTTCCGGAAGAAGTGAGAGGGAGCATCTCATTTGCAGATGAAATGAAACAGCCAGCCTCTCCCGGTGCTATGCTTCCTGGTACACACTTTCTGCAAACACTGGACGGTCTGCCCAGGCTTTCCTATGAGAATGTCTTGGCAAAACACGTACATTTTATTTGGAAAATTCCAGAACAGTCACTGACAGCTGTGTGAGCGGGAGGAAGAAGAAGGTACTGATTTTTATGTTAGATTTCTAGCAGGTAAATTGACCATTTCTAAGCATCTATCATTTAAATTGGCCATATTTATAATTTTACGCCAAACCAGTTTGTAAGTGGAATTATTGTGCTAATATATTATTAATTCCTACTCATCCTTCTGTCTCACCTCAGACACCCACCTCCGCCAGGAGCCCTCCTACCTCAGCCAGTCCTATCACCACTGCCACAGCCCCCCCACTTCCCGGGAGCCAGCACATGTTGGTTAGGGGCGCTCCCTCTCTGCACCCTTCCAGTAGCATTGGGTGCTGGAGCGGTTCCCCAGAACAGGCTCTGGCATCAGACTGCCTGGGTTTGAATGGGATCCTATCACCTCCTAGCTGTGTGGCTTTGACAAAGAAATCCACCTCTCTGAGCCTCCCCTTACTCATCTGTGAGAAGAGGAAAGTGAAATCTGTTTGGCAGACTTGCTCAGACGATGTGGGTTAAGTATCTGGTGGGCTTTCCGTAAATGGAGGTTACTATTCCAGCTCAGAATGCTGAACAGTAATTTTCTACTCACTTGTCCATCTCCCCTATGGGTTGTGGTACCTTGAGGGGAAAGACTATGCATTATTTATGAGAACAAAGTAGGCTCCCAGAAAATATTGCCAACGGGAGCATGGGTGGATCGAGGGCTAGGAGGATAGAGGGAGGGATGGATAGATGGAGGAATGGATAGAGGCAGGGAGGGAGGGAGGGAGGGATGGATGGATGGATGGATGGATGGATGGATGGATGAAGGGATGGATGGATGGAGAGGTGAAGGGGAGGGGGAAGAACTTCCACATCAAATACCAGGGCTTTCAAGTACTGAAGGGGGTTGAGACCCACTGCCCCTGGGGCAGCTGGGACTCTATTTTCAGGCCTCTTTTGTCCTCACCCAGGGATGAGTGAGGTTGTGAAGGGTGAGCACTCAGGGCCAACTCTAACAGTCAGACCCACTCCAAGCCCCCCTTGCCTTTCCCAGAGCCCCTGCACCTATAGAGGAGAAGGTTTGGTTTGTCCCTCAGCCGAGGAGGAGGAGGAGCCTTCCACCCTGACCCTAGAACCTGGGTGTCCCCACCTAGCCTTGGGGACACTGAGTGGGGCCTGCCGCATTGTACCTCAAGGCCGGAATCAGGAAGTGCGGGCTGAGGCCTGCTCTGAGGGGTCACTCAGCAGGAAACCTGGCACAGAGAACTGTCCCCACTCCCACCCTCCTGCCCTCGTACGCCCACCCCACCCTCCTCACCTGTCAAATGACAGGACCAGAGCAGTGTTTCTGGAGTAGTTCCTCCGAATGCGAGTCCTGGGAGATCCCTGTTAAGAACAAAAAGTTTTGCTGTCACCACAGTGCTGACTTAAAACCATTGTTCACTTAAAAGCCCTTAACACCATGTGGAACACATCCTAGAAAGCTCTTGAGGTCCCTGGGCGGGGGTGAAGGGGGAGCTCCAGGATTCTAAGTACTGCCGGATTCAGAGGAGGGGATGAGACGGTCCTTCCATCTTCCGGCTGAACAGCTGGGAGCCTCAGGCAGGTCTCTGCCTCCGTTTCTCCTCCCACAGCCCAATCCAGGGCCCCTCCCAGCACCACGCCTCACCTCCCCCTGGACTAGCACAGTTAGCTGGCTGGTCACAGGTCCCACTCCTGCCCTTCCCCACCTGTTAGCCACACCCCAGGACGGGCTTTGCAAAATGTAGGCCAGATCTCGCCGCTCCCCAACCCTGCAGCCCTGCAGCGGTGATACAGCAGAGAGGTTTGCTGTAACATCCATGCTGTGTGGCCCCGGAGCCCTGCCTGGTGTTCCCTGCCCACCTCTGTCCTCAGCACCTCCCCCTTCCCATACACATGTCCATTCCTCAGGCCATAAAGGCCACGCTTTCCTGTTGTTCCAGTAGAGCAGGCCCTTGTCCACCGTAGGCCCTTGACCGGCCTCGTCTCCCATGACCACTCCTCCCCCCAAACCCCAGGCTGGCTCCTGACCTCCTTGTAGACTGAGCTCCCTCTTCCCAGAGGCCTTCCCTGATCACCTGATCTACTCCCTGGGCCTCACCCCCAGCTGCACACTAGAACCAAAATATGCCAATGCCCGCCCCCATCCCTCACCCACCAAGTCATCAAAACCTTGGGGGAACTCCAAGTGACTGTACAGAGCAGCAGCTTTGACACATGGCCCTGTCACACGCCCTGGTCACTGCTGTGTCTGCAGCCCCCTTTAAGAGTGTGGCTCCTTAAGGGGAGGGACTGGGTCTGTCTTATTCACGCCATGCCCCAGAGCCTAGGAGAGTGCCCAGGACATCGTAAGTACTTGGATGTTATTTGCAGGAAAGGAAACAGAGGCAGAGGCAGCCTGGAGAGGCCAGGAAAGGTTTCTCAGAGAAGATAAGACAAACCGACAGTGATCCTGCAACCGGAGGCTTCTAGTCCTTAGAAATAGCGTGGCTGGCTCGTGGGGAGGGGGCTGCTTCCCGTAAGAGTGGGATTTTAACCTCCTTTGGGTCAGAAAAGCCATGGGAAGCTGTGAACTGTCCCCCAAGAAAGCGGCACACAGTGGGGCAGGCAGATGCTGCCATCTGGCCGGGGGGCCATAGGCAGGGAGAGCCGGGAGGTGCTTCTTCCCCCTTTCTCTCCCTTTCGTGGGGAGCAGTGGCCCTCAATCGTCACTGCACGCAGGAATTACTCTGGGGGCTCTGAGACTGCCGGTGCCTGGGACCCCTCCCAGAGATGCTGATACAATTGGTCCGGGGAACAGCCCCGTCATCAGGATTTTTTTTTTTTAATTAAATCTTTATTGTTCAGATTATTACATCTGTTTCTCTCTTTTTTTTTTTTCCTCTCCATAGCTCCTCTCCACCCGGGTCCCACTTCTCCCTCTACCCTTACCTCCTCCCGCATTGACCTCATCCATAGGAGTATGATTTTTGCCCAGTCTCATCATTAGGGTTTTATAAAGCTTTCCTGGGGACTCAACGTGTGAGAGCCACTGCTGCAGGCCCCATCCCCAGCATGGCCCGGTGCCTCTGCAGGGCCTGGCCAGGGAGAATTCCCACAAAGCTCCCCGCACCTCTGCTCCATCCTTGACTTCGTCGGGAGGCACATCCCCCCCCTCCTCCCCCCTTCTCCTCCACCCCGTGAGTCACCAACCCCAGAGCAATGTCTGCCGTGCGGGCGAAGACCTTTTAGATCAGTGCATGTTTCCGAGGGGCCCGGAGGGAGCAAGAGCCTGCAGGCCACATGGTAAAGTCAGGGCTGAGCATGTGATGGAGGCCTGGGAGAGTCTGGGTCCAGAGTTCTTCTCCCTCCATCTGCGGCCCCGTTCCAGCTCACCAGGCCTTCGCCATAGCCAGGGATTAGAACTGAACTCAGTCACTCAGCGACCCTTGGTTCCCTCCCGGGACCTGCCCCAGATCAGCCACATAGGCCTGGGAGACACGGCAGAGCTACCTCCTTATCAGTGGACGGGGACACCAAACCCGCCCACCCGCTCTGCTGTGACGGTGACCTGCCATCAGGCTAGCGCCCAGGAGGGCTGGCACCCTAGCCACTCCTTCTCTCCCTCCCTGAAACGCCACATCGGCTGCATCTTACCAGCTGTGTGGCCTTGGGCAACCACTTCACCATTGCGCCTCAGCTTTCCCACCTACAAAATGGACTTAATAATGGGTTCTGATACGCGAATTAGTATCTATAAAGTGCCTGGCACCCAGTAAATGTCAAATAAATGCTACCATTACAATGATGATGATGATGATTGGGCTCCAGAAGGTGTTACTTTCCACCAACAGTCTGAAAGCCCTCGCAGGGGCTTGACCAGCCTCCAGATGTGTGCCCGCCAGGAGGGCTCCGGGCCAGAGGGTCCGAGCCAGAGGGCGAGTGCCACTGCTCTGAGGCAGGGGGTGGGGGTGAAGCTAAACAGGGCTGGGTGAGCCGCCTAAGGAAGGAGGCCTCTGTCTCCCAGCCGCTGGCTGCACCCGGGGGCCTCTCTCAGGCCTGGAGGTCCAGCCAGTCCGGTGAGTTGGACAACTGATCCCCTGGGAACTCAGGCTGCTTCCTTGGGCAGAAAGCAGAGCGAGAGAGAGCCTGCCTGGCCGCTCTGCTCAGAAGTCTATCCGGGGACACTCCACCTGCAAGCCCATTCCTGGCCACCCAGCTCCCCGGTGCAGGGACTTTGTCTCCATCACCCAGGCAGAGGCTGGCCACCGGTGCTGTATTTGTTTTCACATGTGACAGGCCATGTGTTTCCTGAAAACACGGCTGACTCCAGGGACTGGCCTTTTGAACTCTTCACTCTTTTATTTTTCAGCCTCTGATCTCGGTGGGTTTTTTTTGTTTGTTTGATTGATTTTGTTTTTATTAAAACAAAAAAAGAAAAACAAAAGTAAAAGGCTGTTACTCTGGGAAACAGAAAAATCGTGAGGCCACCGGTGTGATTAGGAGGATCTCAAGTTTCCTCCAAGACCTGGGTTTGAATCCCAGCTCTGCTTCCTACTAGCTGGGTTGCGACCTTGAGCAAGGGAGGTATTAAACTTCCCATCTCTACCCCAGGGACACTGGCAGGACCCTCTGGTAGGATTGTTGGGGGACTGAGATAAGGCGTGTAAAGAGCTTTGGGGAAACTGTCAGTTGCTCAATACAAGTGAGCAAATCCCACCTCCGCCGCCATCATGGCTTGGAAGACACATATTCAGATCAGACCCTCCCAGGAATCGTGGGATTTTGGAGCCCCTGGGCCTCCTTTCTTCTTACGGAGGCAGAACTCCAGGCTCCATGAGGAGCGGCTCCTGCCGTATGATTCCTTCCACTCGTGAAATAGGCTCCCATTCTCCTGAGGGCTTACTACCCGGAGCTGGAACTGAGCCCGGCATTTGGGGGAAGGCCCAGGGTACCAGAGGAACGCAGGCAACAGCCACCCCTGGCTGGACTGTGGCAAAGGAGGGACAGCACTTTATAGTTTGTATCGTGTCGTTCCCACTGTCCCCACTGAATCTCATACCCTACCCTTGGGATAGTATTGCCCCCATTTAACGGAGGAAAAAACTGAGACTCAGAGGTTCAGGGGCTTGCCTAAGGTCACACAAGGAAGTGACCAAACCCTGATTAAAAATCAGACCTGGCTGGTATGGCTCAGTTGATTGAACATTGTCCCATGCCCTGAGAGGTCGCTGGTTCAATTCCTGGTCAGAGCACATGCCTGGGTTGTGGGCTTGAGCCCCAGTGGGGGGCACGTAAGAGGCAGCTGATAGATGGTTCTCACTCATAGATGTTACCCTCTCTCTCCCCTTCCCTTTCCCTCTCTCTAAAGATGTCTCAGTGACGTCTTCTGCTCAGAGTTTCCGACCTGCTGCCTCCTGGAATGAGGTAGATGGTGGGGTCTGCCTACCTGACCCTTCCAGACCTCTGCTTGCCCGCCTGACCTCCTGCCCTCTCCCAGCTCTGAGGCCAGACTCTCAGCTTCCTGTCAGGAAGGAAAAGACCAGCCCCGCCAAACCTGGCCAGGGTGTTCCTTCAGTGTGCCTGATGAGGCTGACAGATGCGGCTCTTCCCAGCATGCTTTGCGCTAAAACCCAAGCAATGAGACTGGAGAGCCATCAGCATGGAGAAGGGGTCCCCTCTGGCAGCGTGGGGAAGAGCACACACCTGGAGCCTTCGGCCTCCCCATCCGGCCCCCACGCCAGCCAAGACTCCAGTGGAGGCAGAGTCCTTGCCTTTGGCCTCTCCTTCGCCAGGCTCCCTTTCCTGATGTTCTTGATCTTCTTAGCAGGCTGCGTGGGCCCCATGCAGACCCTGCTCCCTCCCAACACGGGGTTCGAAGGCTCACACACTCGGAGCACAGTGCCAGAGAGGCTTTTGGCATCACCTACCTCGGTCCCCATTTCTCCAATGAAGAGACTGTGGCCCAGAGAGTGCCACAAATCCCTACCCTTCTGGGGGAAAGTGTGTGTTGAGTGTGTCTAGTGGGGCGGGGAGGGCATTGGTTAGAGCCGTCAGTACGTCCCAACCATTTCACATCGTGATACACAGCGAGAAGTATACATATGGGTTCAGTACACTGGGGTGGAGACACTATGCCTGGTCTTAGGTGACCGGCCAAGGGCTAAGGCAAATCTCGACACATCTGTAACCCATTTGGGCGTATCGGTTGGGAGGCCCTCACTTGAAGGGAAAGTTAGAAAGATTAAAGGCTTTCCAGGAGCCCCAGATTCCAGGGGCCCTGCAACCCAGATCCACAGGGAGGCTCCACAGGCCACAGAGGGAGGCAGAACAATGAACCAGGCCATACCGTGGACTCGGAATTGAGAGAGACCTAGCTCCACTATCACCTCCTAGAGCTGTGTGACCCTTAACAAGCTGCCGATTTACTCTGAGCCTCATCTGTAAAATGGGGAGAGCAAGGCTTGTCCAGGAAGATGGCATAATCAGCTGCCAACCCCTCACTCACAATCTGTAAGTGTGACAGAGACAGAGGACTCTGGGGAGAGGTCATGTCAAACAGAGTCCCCCCCAACTCCCCACACCCCGCTCACACATCTGGAGGAGAATATGCATAAAGGCTGCCCCTTGAGATGTGTGACACACTCTCCAGTTCCTATAAACTGCCCCAAAAGGTTGGCATCTCCCGAGAACTAGAAACGGAGAGATAACTGATGAACGAAACAAAGACAGAGGAAAGCGCCCCCCAGAGGAGCCTGTTTCCCTCCTCTGATCTCATCTAACCCCACTCCCTGCCGCCAGGTGAAGAGCATGGCTTCTTCATCCCCGTTTTATTAGCGGGACCTCTGGGCTCCAGAAGGTGGCACTTGTCCTGGTCACACGGAGACAGGGACCTAGCTGAGTTTACACTCCAGACTCTCTGACTCTGGAGCCCACGGGCCTCCCTGTTTTGTAATACTGCTTCCCCACGGACGGTCTGAGGGGACTGCCCTCCTAGGAGGTCCTAAGCGGACGTCCTCTGCTCAGAGTTCCCATTCACTGAATCCTCACTCTGGGTGGTCCCGAGCCGGACACAGGGAATGGATGAATGAGACCCAGCTCTGTCCCCGGGAGTGCCCAGCGGAGGAGCACAGACATGAAAACAAGCTATTACACACCAACGTAATCATAAAGCAGCATGGCGACCCCACCCAGCCTCCAGCTCTCCCTGTAATGACCCTGGGAGGTAAGCATGTTACAGTTGAAGACACTGAGACTCAAGGACGAAGGCCCAAGGCCGAGGTTACGGCCGAAGGAGCTGGGGGTTGAAGCCCAACATCGAACGCAGAGCCCCTGCCTGTGCTTTCCCGTCATGCTGTGCTGCCTGCAGAGAGTGATAAATGACAGGAACGAAAATACCCTGACCAAGGCCCAGCCTGCGTTCATTGGTTTTCATGGCTCGGCCTCTGAACCCAACCAACGGAAGACAGCCTGTGGCTGCGCTAGGCACCAGCTCGCACACCCACCCACAAGCCTGGCCAGCTGGGAGCAAAGGGTTAACCTCTGGGCCAGAACTGGGGTTCCTAAGAGACAGAGGCTGGGTGTTGGGTGTGGGCTCTCGGCAGGGTAGTTAGGAAGAAGGAGGGGGGGACACTAACCAGGGACCCCACAGAGCAGCAGGCTGGTAATTCAGTCACAGTTCCCCAGGCACTGGGCTCAGGAAGGAAAAGACAGGGCTGCTGAGATGCCCCGTTCTCCAAGCAGCCTTCCCAGAATATTCTCCTGCACAGACCCTCACAGAGCCCCATCCGGCAGCCCTAATCCCCTCAGCACGAGTACTGAAGGTGGGCCTCAGCTGGATGTGGGTTCAAACACTGGCTCTGTCCTCCCCTAATTGTCACATAGCTTTTCTAAGCCTCAAAATGGGCTAATCATTCCTGCCTCCCCAGGCTGCAGTTCTCCACACCCCACTTTGGCCTTAGGGGTACCTGGTGGAGGGGGAGAGGAAAAGCATGAGTGAGACATGGTAAACATACTCTATGTGCTGCTTACCGGTGGGTCCTGGGGTAAAAATGCAGAAAATATGGGGACAACTCTAACTCCAGGAGCCTGAAGGTGGGTGGGTGTAGTCTTCCTGGCTGAGACCCAGATAAGGAGAGGCTCACCCATCTGTCCCTCGGTCTTCCCTCTCACCTGTCCCTTCCCTTCTGTGTATGTCCCTGTCTCTGTTAGTGCTTCCTCTGAGTCTTCCCCTCTGCCCTGACTCTCCTTGTTTCCGAGACCATCTCTCAAGTCTCTCCCTGTCACATCCGAGAGCCTCTCTGAACATGCAGTGTCCGGGGCAACCTCACCCAGCACACAGGCGCGGCTCCAGCCTCGCCACCCTCCCCATGGCGGGCAGCCGCTCCAGGGAGGAGTGGTCCAGAGGAATCCACCTGCAGTCAATTGCAGGGTCCCAGGCCGTCTGAGCATAGGATGAAAGGCCACAGCATCCACATGGCACATAAAGCCCAAACCCCAAGTCCCAGGCAGGGCGATGGCCATTGAACCAGACACCTGGCAGTTGGGGCAGGAAAGGGATAACAGACCAGCACAGCCTGTCTGTCGGGGCTCCCTTTCCCAGGAGAGACAGCCCTGGGCTCTCAGGTCCTCTGGGATTCTGGGAGCTGGGCCTGGACTCTGCCGATGGCCTCGGCCTCAGCATCTGCTAGACCCTCTTGAGACTCTAGATCAGAGGTTCTCAACCTGTGGGTCATGACCCCTTTGGGGGGTTGAACGACCCTTTCACAGGGGTCGCCGAAGACCATCGGAAAATGCAGATATTTACATCACGATGCATAACAGTAGCAAAATTTCATGGTTGGGGGTCACCACCACATGAGGAACTGTATGCAAGGGTCTCGGCCTTAGGAAGGTTGAGAACCACTGCTCTAGATCGAGAGGGAAACTGAGGGAGGTGGGAGGGCATTGGTGGGGGGTAGGTAAAAAGAGAGGGGGAGATGTTGAGGAGTGAGTGAGAGAGGCAGAGACAAAGAGATAAGATTACATGATAAAGAGACAAAGACAAACAGAGAATGATGGGAAGAAGGGCAGGGAAAGACAGATCCCAGGCGCAGGAACCTCATCCCTCCAGGCCCTTTGGTCTCCATGGAAAGCCCCCAGAGCAGCCTGAGACAAAACCCGCTCAGGAATGCAGCCCTGCTGACCTCGGCAAAGCTCCACCCTGGGAACCAGCCCAGCCCAGGTCCGCCTCCCAGACCACCCCAAATGCTCTCTCTCATCCTCTTCTGTATCGGAGAGAAGGGGCCTCCCTGAGGGATCAGGACCCTCTGGTCTTACCCACAACACCCTTCCCCCACTAGCCCTCACTAGTGGCGCAGCCCCTCCGTAGCCCATTCTTCTCAGCCCTGGCCTCGCCCAGATCCTGAGAGCCCGGGGCAGAGCCCTGGAAGGAGACCCCCTCCTCCACGGGGATTCCAGAGAAGGCTGGGTCTCTCCCACGGGCTGCTGGAGCAACTCACAGGCACCAAGGGAGCTGAAGCAGGGAGAGGGACTTGCCCTCCGCCAGAGCAGCCACGCCAAAATGAGCACCGAGGTCCCGAGCGCCCCATGAAATCCCCCGAAATAGAGCCCTCAGGGCCCTGGGGAGGAAAGAAGAAAGGGGCCGTGCCCAGCCAGTTCTACCTCGTCACCACGCCCCTTCCCTGAACCTCAGCTTCTCTATCTATGCAACGGGGATGGTGTCTACACCAGCCCCAAAGCAGAGAGAGCATCTGGGACCCTCCACCTCAGAGATCTAGGTCTCTGCCACCCTCACCTCCTCTCCATCCATTTCCTCCTCCTCAAGGATATTCCCCTGGAAGACATGTAGCCAAGAATGTGAGCACCTGCTGAGAGTTGGAGACTGGGGGTGGTGGAGAGGTCATGAGACCCAGCCGTGGCCTTAGATGTCTCCCCCACATTCCCAGCTCCTTGGGTCCAAGCCCCCACTGCCACTCTAGACAAGGGCACTCTGCCGTGGAGTTTGGGGTGGAAAGCCCCTTTCAGCTGTGACCTTGGGCAAGCAGGTCAGCTCCAGGACCTGCCCTCTCTGGGATAACAACCGTTCATTCTTCCCTTCCAGGGAAGTGTGAGGTTTGAGGAGCAAAGATGCCCTAGCTCAATAAAGGGAAGCGAGGTGATTATTACCACTGTGAGAGGTTCTGGGCCATAGTCAGTTGGGAGGAGGGGGTGTACAGACAGACAGACAGACAGAAATGAAGCCTGCCGGTGTGGCTCAGCGGTTGAGCGTCAACCTATGAACCAGGAGGTCACGGTTCAATTCCCAGTCAGGGCATATGCCTGTGTTGCAGGCTTGATCCACAGTGGGAGGTGTGCAGGAGGCAGCCGATCAATGATTCTCTCTCATCATTAATGTTTCTCTCTCCCCTTCTCCCTTCCTCTCTGAAATCAATAAAAAAATATTTTTTAAAAATGGAAAAAGAATGTGCTTGTGCTCTAGGATATGGTCTGGCATAGGGTTCCAGGCGTTAGCACAGGGAGTTATGGTGACAACACCTTGGTTTCAGAGAGTCAGGCAGGGCCTCAGGCTGGGGCCCCAGGCTGCACAGGATAAAGAACTCAGACAAGCTGCTTTCCCCAGGGGGGAGGGCCCAGCATGCAGGGCCCAAAGCCAAGAGCACAACAGCCTGGTGAGCCTCCGGGTGTCCAGAGGGAAAGTAGACTGTTTGCTTTGCGGCAGGAAAATGGGTATGTAAATGAACCACCACTGCCAGCCTTCAGGCTCCTGGCACGGGCACTTAGAGCTTCAGGTCACCTGGATGCAGAGCTTCAGGTCACCTGGATGCCCACTCGTGTTCATGCAATTCTACCATGGAGCCCCGTGTGATCCTGAGAACACAGGACATATACGGCCCCGTCCCACAGACCTGGCAACTGAGGCTCAGGGAGGTACTGTGCCCAAGGTCAAAGCTTGGAACCGGCACAGCCCTGCTTGGAGCTGATTCTGTGCCTCTGCCCGATCCTTCCCCCATTATTCAAAGCGGCTGACCCTGAAGTCATCAGCTGTCCACAGTCCCTGCAGACCCCACAGGAATCTTAAAGCCACAGCAGCCACAGCTCTTGCGCTCACCGTAGCTAGAGCAGATAGAGTTCAGGCCTTAGAACAGCCCCAGCAGACGCCCCTCTCAAGGGGGGGGGTGAGGTGGGTGGAGGTGGAATGAAGCTGACCGCAGGGAAGGGGAGGGGTTGGCATTTCCTGAGCTCCTGGAATCCACAGATATCAGCTCAGCGGTGGTATTTTGCCTGCTTTGTCTTATGCAAACCTTCCAAGAGTTCAGTGAGGCACATAACTTCATTTTCAGGAGAACGAAACCGAGAGTCAGAGAAGATAAGTAAGTTGCTCAGGGTCACAAAATACAGGAGTCACAAGGAGTCTGAGGCTGACCCTGAAGTCATCAGCTGTCCACAGACCCTGCTGACCCCACAGGAGTCTTAAAGCCACAGCAGCCACAGCCCTTGCTCTCACCGCCTCATTGGGGAGTTACCAACCCAGTGAGCCCATTCGCCCATGGGACAGACCAGAGAGAGCTGAGTGGGCTTGGTGGGAGTACCAAGGCTCTCTCAGGGGCAGAAGGTGGCTGGAGCTGGGCCTGGGAGAATGAAGAAGACTCAGTCCGGTCAGGAGACGGGGAGGCGGTGAGGGCATTCAGGCAGAACCACAAGGCCTGGGCACCGAGGTCTGAGTCTGGAAAATTCTGCACTGTGCATTTGGAGGGCAGGTACAGGTTCCAGGGGGAAGCCAGGAGCTGAGGTGGGAGAAGGAAGAGGGGCTGAACCCCACTTCCCCCCACCACCAGGGGTCTCAAATGCCCAGGTGTGGGCAGGAGCTGGGAACAGGGACACCCTGGACCACCCGATCTTGCCTCCCCAGGTTCCTGGCCCAGAGCAAGAATCTCAGGATACCCTTTCCTGGAAATCTGAGACCCTGGCACCCAACATTTCCCCCCATTCCCCAGCTCAAATAGGAGCCCTGGGACCCATAATCCTGTGGTTGAAACTAGAGAGAAGCCCAGATTTCTCTCTCCTCAGTTAGGGGGCAGGGTGGGGTGAGGGACCAAGCTCAGGATGGAGAGCAAAGAAAACAGGGGTTAAATCCTGTCTCCAGCACCTCCTTAGCTGCAGGATCCCGGGGTATCTCACTCACCGGCCCTGTCATCATCTATAAAATGGGCTCGCTAATAACACCCTCCCCGCCTACTTCACAAGGTGCTGGGAGGCTCTGAGGACTAAGAATGTGAGAAAATGCCCACTGCTGACAGCTATAAAGCACAAGGTATCATTATGAGAAATGAGGATTTGGAGGCCTCCAGCATGGGAGGGACCTGCCCACGGGCACACACTCAGGTGGCAGCAGAGCTTGGTTTTACCGGGTCTCCTGATGGCGAGGCCAGGGCTCTCCCACCGTGAGACCCCAAATCCCAGGGAGCCCCACCCTGGGGGCTGACTCTCTTGGTGTGGGTGGTGGCCTCCCCGCATCCCAGCTCCTTCAGTCCAAGACTGGCCGCCACTCTGGACCAGGGACCCTGCCTTGGAATTGGGGTTTCAAAGCCCAGGTCTGCCCCTTTTATAAGTCGTTTCAGCTCCAGGACCCTCAGTTTCCTTATCAGTAGATGGAGACTGACACTAACCTCTACTTGCGGATCTGGTGGGACGCTGACCTGACATCACGGCTGCGAGGTGCCCAGGGCAGGGTCTGGCACACAGGAGATGCTCCCCAAACGAGGGCTCTCTCCTGGCCCTCGGCTCTGCCTGCCAGGCGCTCCCAGTTTGGCAGGAGCAACTTTCCGTCCTCCGGGAAAACTTAGCCAGAACTGTAACCGGGAACATAAACTGGCAGGAGGACACTGGATCTTGGAAGAAGATCACATTACTGCATGGCTAGCGGGGTGGGAGGGAGAATAAGAGTAGAGCAAGACCCAGGCTCAGAGACAGTGTAGGGGAACCTGCCTTCCCAACCCCCTCACTTCAGGGGATACACAGTGTTCAAGGAAGGTACCCCTGCTCCTCCACTGGACCCGCACAGAATAAGCCCAGAGTTAGAGAGGGGAGGGGAGGAGAGGGCGCAGGGAGGAGACAAGGCCAGGGGTGCTGTATCAGTGCTCCTGCGAGCTTGGAGGGCACGCCCTTGGACACATCAGGTCCCCTGCCAGAGCCTCAGGTTTCCTTTCTGCAAAATAGGGAGAGTGATAATCATCTTCTCCTCCTGCCCATAAATATTTACAGAGCACACACTGGTGGAGGCTGAGGAGGTGGGGGCAGGGGCAGGTGAGTTCAGTCCTCACCTGAGGCTTGACCAAATAGGGCAAGGTTCCTGTGGTCAGCAGCATCAGGAGCTGAAACTCACCGCCCTGCCCCCGCACGCCCCATCCCACTACTCCACTGGCTCTCCGAGTGTGGTGCCCAGACCATCAGCAGCCCCTGGGACCATGTGCGCTATGCACATTCTCAGACTGCCTGCCCGCTCCACCCGCCAAGACCCACACGGTCAGAAAACCTGTGGGTACAGTCTGTGCTTTAACAAATGCTCCAGGAGCCTGGCATCTGTCCGTTTGAGAGGCACGGCACCACCCCATGATCCATGACCCACTCCTACTCCAGAGAAACTTCCTCCCACTGCCTCATCTCCCCATTCCCTGGCTCCCGGAAGGCTGCGGGGGGGCGGGGGGGGGGAAGGAGTCACCATGGAGAGAGGTCATTAAACCGTAAAGAGAGCCCATAATTAGTAAATGACACCACTGGCTCTTGAAGAGGGGGTCAAAAGTCAGATTACAGCTGAGAAGAAAAAGCTTCCCCATATCTGTCTGTCTTTCACACACACACACACACACACACACACACACACACACACACGGCAAGAGCTTTGTCCCCTTGTTTCTGTGGGCCTGGTAACCAGTAATGAGGGGCACTGTCTGTCTGTCCCTCCCCCTAGGGATACTGGAGCAAATTTGGGGGGTACATTCTTGTGGGTGTCAGGCAA
Organism: Lasiurus cinereus; assembly: GCA_011751065.1. Taxonomy (NCBI): domain Eukaryota; kingdom Metazoa; phylum Chordata; class Mammalia; order Chiroptera; family Vespertilionidae; genus Lasiurus; species Lasiurus cinereus. Next base: position 10,781,982 of record JAAGEH010000043.1, on the reverse strand, counting down.
AGGGCTTTTCCCTGAGAACCTGGCCCTCAGACCTGGAGTTTAAAAACGAGAAAGCCACCTGGAGGAATTTTCTCTATGATTGCTAAGCACAGAGTGTACGTCTGGACGAGGTGATCACTGGAGCAATGTGGACGGTAATAAAAAATGCAAACTGGCCTACGCGTGCGACAGCAGGGGAGCGCTAAACTGGGTCACAGTGGGGCCAGGTGGCACATGCTGTGGACGGAGAAGCATGCCGTGGGAAGGATTCAATAATGTGGAAAAATCCTCCCTTCCAATGCTAACTGATATGCCACAGCAAAGGAAGTAGTTCACGTGGTATGCTCCCAATCGTGCGTGTGTGTGTGTGTGTGTGTGTGTGTGTGTTTTCACACTACTTATCTCTGAACGGTTATTTCCTTCTTTGCATCTGTTCTTCATCCAGCAAATTTCTCCAGAGAAACCATTTCTTTAATAATTAGAAAGTTATTCTTTAAGTGCTCATTGGAGATGACGTTTTTTTTTTTTTTTTTGACAGAAACATCTCCTTTGTACATCAGATTCACTGGCATGGGGTGACCTGGATTACAAGAGAGACTTAGTCCTATCAGAGAGTATCCAACAGCCCATATGGTCCCAACAAGAATGATCAGGATCAACGAGTGGCCGCGAAGGGAGGATGGGTTTGCTTAAATTCTATACCATATTTTTAAAGAGTTAGATCTGTCCAGAGAGAAAAGGTAGTGAACTCTCCAAGCCTTGAGGTATATAAGCAAACACTGGATGTTTTCCATGGGATGGGACTTGGTAGATGAGTCCCCTCAATGAACCATAGAGCTACCCGCAAAACCACAATCCTATGATCTAGTTACAAGCACCCAACTTGGCCTTCAACTCTAAGCCAAGAGCACCCAGATTGAGGCTGGGGCTCACCCATTCTGACCAAGGACCAAGCCATCAGAGACCCAAGGCCCTCCTGACCCCCAAAGCTCCCAACAGCCTGGGGGACCTCCACTCCAGATGAGGACCCCACTCTTTGCCATGTCCCCAAAGGAGTGGCAGGAGCAGCCTTTGCTCATCATTATCAGTCTCATTGGCTTTGGCTTGGAGGGAGGATGCATTCTGAGCTGGGCCCCACACTAAGGGATTTACCCACACTCACTGTCTCATTTAATCCTCACGCAAGTCCACAAGAGAGGTGCCATTATCATTCTCCATTTCTATCATTAACCAAAGCTCTGAGAGACTGCAAAACCGGTGGGAGGAAGAGCTGGGCCATACCAAGGTCTGGCCAGTGGCAAGTCCTAAGAAGCCAGAAAGAAGCCCAAGCTGTAAGTACAACCCCAGGGGTCCCCTACGTGCAGCTCGCCCCCCTCAAGGGGATTTCTGATCTGCACAAAGTTTGATAAACATGATACCATGTTATACAGTCCCCTGGCAAAACAAATCAAAACAAAAACCCTCTGCTGGACCCGGCCATATCTGAAGCGTTTGTGAAAGCCACTCCATCCATTCCATGACAAGGTGTGGGGCAGAGAAAAAGGGAACCTGAGAAGCTTCTTTTGGGGGGTGCGGGGGGAGAGAGGGAAAGTAGATGACACATTCTTCCTGCCCCAGTTACATTTCTGCATATTCAGAGAGGCCAGAGGTCAGGGAGGTCAGTTGCCTATATGACCAAAGTGACCAAAGACCTACTCCCTCATTCCCTTGCCACGGAACCTCCTACAAACCAAGGCGCCTCACCCCCCACGAGTGTCTATTTCCTCTATTCAGATGTCGCATCAGGGCCCATTGCGACAACATTCTAATATTCTGTCTCCTAAGACAGTGAGTGGGAGAGCGATTTTTCCAACCATAGAGTCATAGAACTACTCATTGTCATCAGGATCAGCAGCGACAAATGAACACCTACCGAGTGCCCACTGCCTCCCCGGCATCGTTCAAAGTGCCTGATATGTACGAGGAGGAACACATATGTTTTCCTTGACCAGGAACCTCTCTCCTGGGAGAACACCTATGGCCTCGCCCCGCCTCCTTCATGCCAGGGCCAACAGCAGTGGCTGATCTGGTTGGTTCGTCTGGAAGGCACACTGGGCATGCTCAGTGGGCCCGCCTCCGGCCGAGCCCAGCTGCCTGCTGGAGCGTTCCATCACCTGAGCTCCTCTCGCCGCTGCCACCTGCTTCTGCAGAGAGGCTGGCACCTGTCCAGGGACCGGACGGACCGATAGCAGTGCCAGGGAAGACGGCTAGCAAGCCCTCGGGGTCCCGGATCTGCAGCCCTGTTCTCCGGCTGGCCTGCTCAGTAATGACGCTGACGTTTGGCACTCCATCTTGGTCAACTGTTTTTTTCTTTCTTTTTGCTTGCTTCCAAATTCGGGAGGAAAAAGGGGGTTCCTTCGAAAACATGCTTAAGCTCCTTTACCCCTCATAGCACCTCTCTGAATTAAGTATTATTATCTCCCCCCATTGTGACGTGAGGAAATTAAGTCTGCTGGTGTCAAGGACTGTTGAAAAGCTTGTTGAAAAGTTTTCTAAACACCAGGCAGCACCCGGGGCGTGTCAGCCACAATGGAAACTGGTGAAACTCCCTTCCATATCGGACTCTTATCTCCCAGGATCTGAGGCCCGTGGCCAAAGCCACTCCTGCCAGAGACATTCCCTCTGTCTTTTGCAGCTTGACAAGCTGATATTCATTTCAAACCCCGCCCCCTTTCTGAAAAAAAAAACACACACATATGCTTTACTAACAACAGAAAGCTCATGTGATCCCAAGTTCATATAATACATTTTTGTTCAACTATGAATAAGAGTTTTCGATAGCTTTATTGGGTCTTCTTTCTTAAGCATAAAAAATAGTATGGGCTCACTACAGAAGATTCAGAAGATAGGGGAAAGTAAAAAAATAAAGGTCTGAAAACTGATCTATATCCCCCAGTTATGTGTATATATGTAAGTGGATTCATCTACTTGTTGAGTACAGTGGTGGGGGTCGGGTCAGCTCTGTCATTCTGTCACGGTAGTGCCAGGCCCTGCCCACCTAGAGAATGACTGCAGAATGGGCCAAGCACCCAGAAAAGTCCCTTCGAGACTAAAACCCTGCAGATGCCCACTGTGACAGCACATGGGCCTCGCTTACAAACACCAGGTGCAGCACAACAGTGATAATGTTGTAGCCCAAGAAGGGCTGTCACTCGTCCAAGGTCACACGGCAAGTAAAGGATGAGCTGCGATGAGAAGAACCCAGGTCTCCTGATCTCCCGACGCGAGCTATTCACCAAGTTTTTCTGCCCCCGGAGACTTAAATCCTGCTCCCTATTAATAATAGCCAGCCTACCCAAACCAGCCTGTACCCATATAGCACTTTCTCTGTGCCAGGCACACTTCATCAATGATTCACGTACATGAATTCGTTCTCAAACTGCGCTGAGGCCAGTGTATTACCATCTCCGTTTGAGACTGATGCACAGAAAGGTTAAAACACTGGCGGAAAGTCACGCCCCGTGGCTAAACAGCAGAGGCGGGAATCGTTTATTAGGCCGTTTGGCTCCAGAGTCCGTGACATTGCCATGGTTCCTTCCCCCACTCCCCTGGGCCGAGGCCAGGGGGACCCCAGGCCGGATCCGAAGCCAGGTTTCCTCAAGCCCCGCCTCCAGCACTCCGCCTACTTCCCTGCATTGGCTCTGCCAGCTCAGGGCTAGATTGTCTCACTTCCACCCCATCACCCTTCACACCTGAGGGAAAGCCAGGGGTGGTGCCCAAAGAAAGGGCAGGAGCCCCCGCTACCGGGAAAGAAGACAGGGGAGAGTGGAGGTGCTTCCCAGAGCATCCCCCTCGGTGGTCTGGAGGGATAATATCAGCCCCTGCCCTCATAGGACAGTAGCATCTTCCGCAAATAGCTGCTGAGCTGTAGGTGCCTTCTCTGGCTGAGTCAGGGTTCACCAAGGGCCAGAGTGACCCCTCAACAGGCTGAGGCTGGAGGAAGTCTGGCTGTTCCCCTCTCAGGAGGCCAAAGGCCAGGCCTCACGAGGGAAACCGAAATGCCAACTGAGCAATCCCAGGCCAGCAGACCATTCCCGCCTCCCTGGACCCAGGTTCCAGGAACGGGGAGGGCAGGCCTGGAGCGCAAGGCATGGGCACTCAGACCCTGCTTCCAGGCTTCGCCTTTGCCAAGGACTCGCCAAGGATCTGGCACCGCGCTGGGTCCTGCTGGGCTGCCCCAAGGAAAAATCACTTATTCATTCAACCATCACTTCCCGACTGCCTGCTGTGTGCCAGGCCTTGAGCCAGAAGTCAAGGATACAGAGACGGGGAGGGCAGTCCTAGCCTGGGGGCTTCACGGAGACACTCAGTATGCCGGAACACGGCAGCGGGGAGCAGAGTACTGGGTGTACATGAGCACAGAGGAAGTGGGTTGGGGAAAGTCGGCCACTGACCTTCAGACCTACTTCCCCTCAGGAAGCATAGAGTCATGATGGGGAGTCCCAGACACCACCAGGAAGAGCCAGGCAGCGCCACACAGCCAGGCAGCACCACACAGCGGATATGACTAGTGTCTGGTGGCACAGACACATGTTGGAGAGCACAGAGGGCCGGTGCCATAGGCAGGTGCTCCAGGCAATGATGCTGGAGACCCCAGAAGCAGCCCGGCCTGAGCTTTGAAAGCTGGGCCAGGGGCAGAAAAGAACAACAGCTCTCCTTGCTGGAGTTCTCACTGAGTGCTAGGTATAAAGCTGCTAAGCTTCATGGACACATTTTTTTTTTCCTCATGATCCCCTTACCCCCATTCTCAGATTCAGAAACTGAGGCTCAGAAAGAGTCTCATAGTGAGGAACAGGCAGGGTCAAGATTGCGGCTCCAAGTCCAGTGCTTCACCACCATGCTACCCATGAACCTAAGCGGCAGCCAGGTGGGAGGAAGGGGGAGGAGGGTGCTTCTAGTGGAGGACTAAGTAAGAGTGAGGAGTGGGGGCTGATTATTGTACTTTTGCAAGGAGCCCCCCACTTCCACTCTGGACTGAGAGCCTGAGTTGGGTACTTGGGTGCCTGTACCCTATTTTACAAAGGACAGGTCCTGGCTGTAGACCCCTCTGAGAGCCAAGTAGAGAACAGGCCACTAGCAGAGCAGAAGGGAAGTCTAACGAGGAGAAGGTACTTCCAGAACAGCGGTTCTCAACCTGTGGGTCGCGACCCCTTTGGGGGTTGAAGGACACTTTCACAAGGGTGGCCTAAGACCATCAGAAAACAGATATTGACATTATGATTCATAATAGTAGCAAAATTACAATTATGAAGTAGCAATAATTTTATGGTGGGGGTCACCACCACACGAGGAACTGTATTAAAGGGTCGCGGCATTAGGAAGGTTGAGAACCACTGTTTTAGAAGGTCACACAGCCTGTAAGCTGAGGACTTGGAATGAACTTCAGGAGCCAGAGTCCAGGCCTCTTCCCGCCCCTCAGCTGCTTCTCCATGTCAGCACAGAGTGAATCAGCCTCGGACAGGAAAACTGTGGGGTAGGGGGAAGCCCAGGGGTGAGGCAGGGTCCAGCCAGAAACCCAGACACCCACTGGGTCTGTGTCTGGCCTCCTCCTCACCGGCAGCATCGGGGCGAAGGGAAGGGGGAAGCGACATGTCCCTTACACTTCTGTTTACCTCTGGACTTCCCTCCTGGCTCTTTGGACTGAGGCTTGGAGGAGGGGAAGTGGTGGGCAGGACGGTTCCTACAGAGATTACCGTATTTTCTGGCGTATAAGATGACTTTGTAACCCAGGAAAATCTTCTCAAAAGTCGGGGGTCATCTTATACGCTGGGTGTCATCTTATAGGGAGAGTATATCCCAAACTCTATATTTTAACTGGAAAAGTTGGGGGTCGTCTTATACGCCGGAAAATACGGTAAACCAGCCTTTCACCCCTGACCCCTGCCTGGTTCCAAGAAGGGGCCAGACTCTTCCCTTTCTCCTGCCTCCCCCAGAGTCAACTCCTGAGGGTTTGATGCACTTGATGACATCATAACCGCCTCCTCTGATCTTCCCATGGTGGGAAGGAAGTGGGTAGAACAGTTTGGAGCAGGGGCTCAAGGCCAAGGCAAAACCAGGGGGTGCCACCTGACCCCAGAAGCTCCAAATCCAAAGGAGGGCTGGAGGTTTGGGTCTGCTCGGCCCCGTGCCAGGAGGGCCCGCCTGATCCTCAGGGAAAATGGGTTGGGCCCAGGGTTGGGGGTAGAGGGTACATGGGGAGGAGAAGCTTCCACTCCATGGCTTACAAGTCTGAGGCCTCAAGAGGGAGGGGACTGCCCCACGTGGCAGAAACTTCCGAGGAGCCTGGAGGAACCCAAATCCACCCCCACACATAGGAAACCTGTACCCCACTTCCCCCACTGGCTGACCTCTGACCCGGGCCCTCCCCGGACTAGGGCCATGAGGGGGCGAGCCACAGGCATTTCTCCCAGTCTACCCTGCTCCCAAACCCTCTGCTAAAGCTCTGCCATTTGGCCCAGGAGCCTCCCATCATGGCAAACACGGGGCCTCCTTGGGTGGCTCCTCCCTATCACTCTGTGACACTCATCGCCCTCCCAGCCCCGCCCCTGCCCACCCCGGCCAGCACCTCTGAGCCCCGGCTCTGCACCACGAGTTTGCCTGGGTGCAAAGCAGAAAGAAACACAGGGACACTCTCACTTCTCCCATGTCACCTGGGTCCCTCCCACTCCTCCGACGATGCCTTTTCTAACCCCCAGCTGCAGATACCCCCAAAACCTCCCCAGACCCCTCCTTCCCTGTCACCACAGCCTTCAGTTCATTATCCCTTAACCGCTGGGTCACCCACTCCAGCTTATCTGGCAGACCGCCCTTCCTAAAGTGCCTCTGACTGTGTCACTCCCGTGCTCAGAAACCTCCTGTGGCTTTCACTTTCTGCAAATCCAATCCAGAGATCTCGCCTTGGCCCTCCAGGCCCTCCACGAGTTGACTCAACCTACCTACCGTTCCCCCTTCACATCCCTCTGCACAGTCCCAACTCCCAGCTGCAATGATCAGCCCAGAAGTTTCTTGAAATCTCCCTGAACACTCTGACCTCCTTGCCTCTGACAAGACATTTTCCGCTATTCCAAACGCTGTCTTTCTTGTGGCTGCTGAAACCTGCCCCCTACCCCAATCCGTCAGGCCCACCCAAACTCCACCTCTTCCAGGAAGCTTTCCTTCTAGACCAGTGGTTCTCAACCTTCCCAATGCCTCGACCCTTTAAGACAGCTCCTCATGTGGTGGTGACCCCCAACCATAAAATTATTTCCGTTGCTACTTCATAACTGTAATTTTGCTACTGTTATGAACTGTAATGTAAATATCTGATATGCAGGATGTATTTTCATTGTTATAAATTGAACATAATTAAAGCATAGGGATTAATCACAAAAACAATATATAATTATATATTGTGAAATATTTATTTCTAATTACAAATAAATGAAATTTTGTCTTGAATCGTGGTGGAGCATGGGTAACAGTCTTAATATGACAACAGTAAACTACATTGCTACATTTTGCTACACCGAGGAGCAAAATGGGAAATAGGTGTTTTCCAATAGTCTTAGGCGACCCCTGTGAAAGAGTAGTTCGACCTCCAAAGGGGTCGAGACCCACAGGTTGAGAACCACTGATCTAGACCTTTTTTCATTTCTCTCCTCCAGAAGCACCGGGATCCTTGTCTACGTTCCTCCCCGGACTGTAAGCAACTAAGGATGGGCTCAGTGTGTCACCACTCGTCATTCATCACGTGGGGAAGAGAGTGATGCACATGACTTTCCAGGCGATGCTGACTCAGCATCTCCCCCCACAGGCACCACCTACGGACCTCTCCCTCCCCACCACACCGAACTCCGATCTTATGTCAAATGCTTGGAGAGGGGAGTCTGTAGCCCCAGGTTGATTCCGGCCCAATCTGAACTTGGAAGCCCAGGTAGAAAGTCCTGCTCAAGTCTCACCAACGCTAAGAAGTACCCTCACTTCCTGGCCTGCTTTCTCTCCATGTCTCACCTCTAAACACCACATCTACCCCATACTTTCTCACTTTCTCTCTCTCTCCCTCTCTCTCTCTCTCTCTCTCTCTCTCTCTCTCTCTCTCTCTCTTCCATTTGATGCAGCCTTCACTCAGACTCTGTCCCATTGTATTTCCTGGCTGGTTCTAAAGTGTAGGGCTCATCTCCTCAGGAGATGCTGGCAGCCGGCCTACAGCATTCCCAATCCCTCTGGTGCCCATCTCTGACCAGACAGATAGCAGGTGCCCACACTGCCCCATACCTCCACCCAAGTCCCGTGTGCAGAGGAAGAGCTGGATTCCAGCCCCCAGAGCAGTACAGACCCATGAAATCCCATCTGGCCTGGAGCCCTGGACCTGAGTTACCTTCCCCCGAAGGACCATGCTGGGGCTGGGGAGTCCTCACTGCCAGCGGCTCAAAGTGAGGGCAGAGACCAGGTCGGGCTAGTTCACCTCCCCAAAACAACACCTACTAGATAGTAGGTGCCCAGAACACATTTTTGTGTTTATTTACCTGGACACCCACCCCCCTCAAGCAATATTCCAGAAAACCCAGCCACTCTTCGGTTCAGATGACAATCTGAACCTCAATCCCGAAATGGACAAAGTGACTTGATGGCAGGTGGCGATTTCTGGCTCACACAGGGTCAGCGGGGATGCAGCCAGTCTCTGACCCTCCAAATCCTAGCTCATTCCCAGGCAGGAGGCCAGGGCACCACCTGCCCGTCCACGTCAGAGCAGCTGGCATGTAGTGTGGCCTCACGAGAGCCTGGCGCCTTGCGAAGCACCGTATTCACATTATTCCATCAAGTCCTCGCTACCTCCGATGGTACTGTCATTACCCCCCTTTTACAGACGAGGAAACGGAAGCTTCCAGGGAAGAGCAATCCCAGTCAGTTTGGTCCCAAAGCCCCAGCCCCTGACCGCTGAGTTAGGCTGCCCAACTACCGCGGCCCTGGCACAGGGCACCCACAACCACCAAGGACAGAAACCTCCAGAACCAGGACCTCACCTAACCCTGGGCATGCAGCAAGAACCCCGGGCTCCGGGCTTCATTTGGATCCAAAGTTGGGCCGGGTTTCCCCTTATCTTTCCCCTTCACCGGATGAGAACTTATCCCCTGCTTTTTGCCCTGGGCCCCTCCAGGCCAACTCATCTGGGAAAAAAAAAAAAAAAAAAAGCCCTTGAAGGTGAACCAAAACCCCCTTGAGTTTCTGGCCCAAAGTCATACCGGGCTCTCAGAGTTGGGGCGAGGGGGGAGGGGAGACTGAAAGCTCCCTGACGTGGGCTCCACTCCCTCCGGGCCTGTGGGTTCAAGCCCCATCTGAGTAACTAGCGTGGCCTTTGAAGCAACTCGCCTCTCGCTCCCCAAGACGTCGCTCTGCTCGGGGCCGCTGGGCAGGCGGAAAGCGGCGGCCTGGGCAACGCGATGTGAATGTCTGCGGCGGCGGAACTGCACCTGGCTCTCACCTGGCAGCCCTCACCTTCCGGGGTTTTCGTGAGAAAGGGCCACGGGACCGTGAGGTTCAAGCTGGTTCAACCTCCTTTTCCTGGAACCCCAGAGGCCCGGAGCCCAGGGGAGGGATGCACTGAAGCACACACAGCTGCTGCCCGGCGCGGGGCTGGCGCACTGGGGCTCAGGACTCCGGGACTCAAGCTCCTTCCTTCTCACCCAGCAGCTGCCTCCGTGGCCCGACCTGTCACTTGTCCCGAGAAAGCTGCCCAAAGCGCGCTCTGCAAGTGGAGGCGAAAACTAACTTCGCTGCCGGCCAGCGCCCCCGGGCCCCCCCCCCGGCCCCCTCTCACCTGCTGGTTCTGCTTTTTGTTCGGCGCAGCGAGCCTGGGGTCGCGCGATCGCCACCCCGTCGGCGTCCGACTGTGCAGAGCAGGGCTCACCCACTCTCTCTCCCCGCGTTCCTCGGAGAAAGCAGAAGCCTCGGCCAAGCCCCGCCCCCGCCGAGGACACGCCCCGGACACGCCCCCGGCCTTCCCGACGCCAGTTCGCCGGCCCCGCCCCCCGGCCGCTGCTTGGATCGTAGCCCGGCTGCCGGCCAGAGCAGGCTCCGCCCACCGTGTCTGCCCCGACTCCCAACCAGTCAGCTCCGCCCTGGACCCTGCTGGGGGTGGGGCCCCGCCCCTTTCCCCGCCTCTTTCCCCGCCTCTTTCCCCGCCCCTTTCCCCTGCCTCGCTGCGGCCGCCCCATCTACAGCGCCAAGCCCCGCCCCCAGCACGCAGAGCCTGAGGTCCGCCCCCGGGCCCGGCCCCGCAGCTCGGTCCTCTGAGCCCCTCCAGCTTCCAGGCACCCCGGGATAAAGCCTGACTCCCCGCCTGGTGGAGAAGCCCCACTCACCGAGCTACCTAAGGGCCTTCCCAGTCTTACCCTGGCCCCCGCCCCGCTAGGATGAGGCCACGCCCCTCCCTTCCTCAGCGCCTACCAAATTCTGTCCTGCCCTGGCACCCCAAACCCGGCGGGCGGGCTGGCGGGCGGGCGAGCCTCCGGCCCCCACGCTGGCATTCCAGGCGGGTGTATCCGGGTGTGACCCGTGAACGGTGTGGGAGCGGTTTGCGTTCCAAGTCCGAACCTCTATCCGGAGGCGGCTTGGGCCCCAAGCACTTTTTGAAAACACTAGCAGCTACCACTGATAGAACTCTCGCCAGGGGCCGGGCTCTGTGCCCAGAGCCGTCAAAGCTACTGGCTCTTGAATTTGCACAACTCTATGCCGATCTTGCGCCCATTTTGCCCAAGAGCAACCTGAAGCTGAGGGAAGGGAAGTCGTGGAGAAGTGAGAGGGATCCAGCCCCAAGCCCTGAATCATAGGCTTGATGCTGCCCCGGCTTGCCTGGACTGGCTGGCCCCTGGGGAAGTGGCCTGGCCCAGCCAGATGTCGGGGCCATACCCAACAGGCTGATTGAGGTGAGGGAGGGTGCGTGGGTTGATGAGGGGTTGGGGGGTGGGATGGCAGGAGGAGTTGTGGACCAGAGCCCTCAGAAGGTGACTTTTTCCCTTGAGAAGAAATGGCCCAGAATTAAGATGGGTTGCAAAAGATCTCCAGATGATTGTGGTGCCCCCACCTGCATTCCAGCCCTCTGCTTTCTCAGACCCCAGGGACCAGCCTGGGGAAACTTACCCAGCAGGTTACTGACCAGGGCCATTTGCTGGCGCAGTTGACAAAGCTCTTTCATTCCCATTATCTCATTGGAATCTCCTGTGGACGTCATTCTGCATGGGGTGGAGGAGGAAACTGGATCTCAGCCAGCGTGGTCCTTCCCAAAGAATGGTCCTTGCACCTCAGCAGCACCTGGGAACTTGTTTTGGGGTCCCATCCCAGCCCTACTGAATGAGAAATTCTGGCGGAGGAACCTCACTATTTGTTTTAACCAGGTTTTCAGGTGATTTTGAATCCCACTCAAGTTAGGGTGGTCGGACAGTACAGACCAGACAGCCTCCTGTGAACCTTGTAGTCCAAGGCAGGTCCCAACCTGTAGAGAATTTTTCTGAGTTTCTAGGAGCCAAAACTGACGACGATTTCGGGGAAGCGAGACCTTGAATGCTTCAGAGGACAGTTTAGCAGTTTCCATTATGCACTTGAAATGACGTGGGAAGTAAGAAAGGTTACAGGAAGATGAGATGACACCAAGGTCGGGATTGGATTCCAGGGTGGTTAACAAGATGATGTGCCCTCTTGAAAGTGGTTATGATTATTTCAAAGATGTGTATATTTAGATGCACAATGGACAGAGCTTGCTTAAGGCAAATAGAAACCTTTTACTAAAAAAAGTTATATGCCTGGTGAGTGACTACCCAGCATGACCTGCCAGTTAGGAATTTATGATCAGATCAGCCTATGAGGTTACTTTCTGGAGAGTCCCTTTTCATCCACAGTACTTCACCTTTCTGTGATAAGCCCTTAAAGCAGTGGTTCTCAACCTTCCTAATGCCTCGACCCTTTAAGACAGCTCCTCATGTGGTGGTGACCCCCAACCATAAAATTATTTTCATTGCTACTTCATAACTGTAATCTTGCTACTGTTATGAACTGTAATGTAAATATCTGATATGCAGGATGTATTTTCATTGTTACCAATTGAACATAAAGCATAGGGATTAATCACAAAAACAATATGTAATTATATATTGTGAAATATTTATTTCTAATTATAAATAAATGAAATTTTTGTCTTGAATCGTGGTGTAGCATTGGTAACAGTCTTCATATGACAACAGTAAACTACATTGCTACACTTTGCTACACCGAGGAGCAGTGTGTTGGTTCCTAAGACCATGGGAAATAGGTGTTTTCTGATGGTCTTAGGCGACCCCTGTGAAAGGGTCATTCGACCCCAAAGGGGTCGCGACCCACAGGTTGAGAGCCACTGCCTTAAAGGGATAATAACACCAATGTTGAGAGTGTCCGTTGAAGATCAACTCTGATAGTGTTCGTGGAGCGTTAGCCACACTTGGACACTGTACATGCCCAACATGCTCAGGAAAAAGTCTTCATAGAATCTGCATGCTAAATTGTTCTTCCCACAGGGGGACACCCTCTACCCTGCAAGAGGCCAAGAGCCTGACGGGCTCCCCGATGATGTCGGTGCTCCTGGTTCAGGGACATACTCTGAGAACCACTGTGCTATTCTCTCTTGGGCTGGGTTCGCAGCCAACCCATGCAAAATGGGCATAAAATGCCCTCCTCTTCCACTGTGCTCATGTCCCCTCCCCTCACACTGGGTGTGTTGGTGACGGTGATTGGCCGTTGGCAGAACAGCTGGATCCCATTGGCCCCTCCCTCCTCTCTACAGACATCTGATCTCATTAGCCCCAGCTGCTACCCATTCCTGCTTCTGTCACTCCAGATTAGAGATGGGAGCAGCTGTGGCAATGTGAAGGGCAGTCTACAGGCAGCTTCTGGAATGTCTGCCAAACTCCTGCCACCCGCCCCCACTGGGGCACTGGTCTCATTCCCTAACCTGAGCTACCCTGACATGTTAATAGTGCAAATTAAGACCCACATACCTTACATGTAAACCTTTAACAGACTGGAAAATAAAACATGTTTATTCTTGAGAACTATTCTTTACCAGAGGCCTGGTGCATGGGTTCGTGCACCAGTAGGGTCCTCTGCCTGGCCTGTGAGGATCAGGCTGAAACCGGCTCTTCAACATTCCCCCTAAGGGTCCCAGATTGTGAGAGGGTGCAGGCCAGGCTGAAGGACCCCACCAATGCACGATCAGGCTGGGGAGGGATGGCAGGAGGGCCCATCTCACCCAGTCCCAATCAGCCAGACCCCAGCAACAAGCTAACCTACCAGTTGGAGCATCTGCCCCCTGGTGGTCAGTGTGCATCACAGTGACTGGCTGAATATATGGTCAGGCACTTAGCATATTAGGCTTTTATTATATAGAATAATGACCAAGAAGGCCATGTTCAAATTTAGAATTCTTGGATTCTTGGAATTCTCTGCAGGAACTGGCAGTGTGGGGTGGGTCAGCCCTAACCCCAGCTCTCAGCCCACCCATCTTGATTCTCTTTCTAGCCCCATGTCTGTCCTATGTTACAAGTGGCCCAGGACCCAAGCATATAAACATCCCAGCCCATGTGGCCAAACTCTCCACCTGTCTTGCCTATAGTTTGTACCTGGTCAACTTTCTAGGGGTGCACACAGGGCCACATTGTACCCTCAGAAGGATGATCCTGGGGAAAGTGCTTGTGTAAGCCCTAAGACTGGTGTTGGGTCCTCTAGGCAGAGATTTCCAGGGTTTTATATACCTGAGGCATGATTGAGGAGAGGGATGGGGCGGGGTGCAGACTCTGAGTGGACACACACAGGTCTATGAGTGGCACTGCCATTTGTCCTGGTCTCCCCAGCACCGAGCACGATGCTCACACACACTGGAAGCTTAAGGGACAGTCCCTGAGTAGATGTGTGTCTGAGTTCTTTACTGCATCAATTCGGGCTGGTTGTCCCAGCATCTCCTCTTTCCAGCAGGAATCATGCTTTGCCGTGGCTCACCTGGGCATGGTGCCGGCAGAGAGCAGAGCCCCCTCTAGTGAGAGAATACTTGTGAAATTCTCCAGTCCATCCAGAAGTGAAGCTGGGAATGCTGGAGGTGGGAAAAGGGACAAGCAGAACCATTCTAGAAGCCTTGAGAGAAGATATCAAATGGCCAACTTGGAGGTAGGGGAGATGATAGGATGGCAAGACCTCCGAAGGATATGTCCAAGGGGTTCCCAGCTGAAGGTTCTTGTGGGCAAGAACATGCCTGCCAGGGTCTCCTTGGTGCCTGCAGGGAGGGGGGAAGGCAGGCAGGAAGAGTGCTGCATCTGTTTCCTATTGCTTGGTAACAAACCACCCAATCACTTAGCCCATAAATCTGGCAATTTAGGGTGACTCGGTGGGAAGGGCTTATCTCTGCTCTGTGCAATGACAGCTGGTTCGGCTGGATCTTGAGAATCCATTTCTAAATGGCTAGCAAGGTGGCGCTGAGCCAGAGCTGTGGACCAAGGCCTCAGGTTCTCTCCATGCGGTCTCTCCGCCTGCAACGTGGGCTTCCTCGTTGCAAGACAGCTGGGTTTCAAGAGCAAACAGAGAACAAGGTAGAAGCTCATAGCCTTTTCTGACCTAGACTTTAACCGTGTGGCATTGCTTCTTGCGTATTCTGTTCATGGAGGCAGTCACCAAGGCCCACCCAGTTCAAGGGGAGAGGGCATACTCCCTCTCTTGATGGGGGGTGATGCGGCCAAGTTTAAGAAGACCTGGTAGGATGGATGCTATGGTTGCACATGTTCTTGCTGGCCGGGGCCTCGGTCAAGAAAATACACCCTCCCCCAAGTAGGTTGTTAGAAGGACTGGAGTAGAGATTCCTCTGATGGGAACTGAGAGTCCGAAGTAAGCTGATTCCACTTCTGGGGATTTATCCGAAGGAACTCAAAACACTAATTCAAAAGAATGGTAGGCACCACTCTGTTCATCACAGCAGCCCTAGGGTCCACTGATGGATGAGTGGATAGAAAAGGCTGTGGTACCTATGAATTCAGCTGATTTAAAGAAGGGAAGGAGACAACATTTCTCACATAACCATTCCAAGTCCCACAGCAGACAATGAGTCCTCAGTACTTGGGGTATTTAGGGTCCTCCTTCTTCAGAGTCCTTCCTCAGAGGAGAGTTAGCACCTTCTTCCCCTCATCCTGCACTGTTTTCTTAAGAGTTACAAGTTTATTTATTTATTTAAAGTTATCGATTTCAATAGCACTCATTTGGTCCTTATAACAAGGACGCTATGAGGCTGTGAATCCCCCTGATGTGGAAATAGAGTCACTGAGAAGGTATGTAACTTGTCCAAGGTCACAAATCGTAAGCGATGGAGGAAAGAGAAATGAAAGTTGATGGCCAGCCCAGTTTTGTGGCAGAAACCGAGCCCCAGGAGAAAGGCCCAAGCTGGTCAGAACACGGGTACCCAGATTCTGAGCACCCAACAGTGAGTCACATGGTCCATCCCCAAAGGCTTTCATTGATCAAAGAGCCCGCTATGCCACCCCCTCCTTTAGGGCCTAGAAGGGACCCTGCTCCTTCAGGGGAGAAAAAAGAAAAGTTGGCTCCTTGGGCAAAAGTGTGCCCCACATTTTGTCTTCTTGCGGAGTCTCTGGCCAGGAGGTGGTTAATAGCAGTTCCTCAAGCTCCAGTCTGTTTCTAAGGAGTCTGTTTCTGCATTTAGGCTCAGCAGGACCATGACTTTTACCGTCTTCTCCAAAGGACTGAATGAGGATCTGAACTCTGAACCCATGATAGCAGGCTTGTAGCTGGGATGTGACCCAAGTTCACACCAGAGAGACTGAGCCATTGATTCCTTCGGTCTCAGTCATTGAAGGAAGGTCACCATCCCCACCTGCCCCTGCTACATCTGAAGGTCCAGAGGTTAATCCCACCCTCCTGGCCTCAGGGGGGCTTTTGGCGCAGTGGGGATGGTGACCCATAAGCCTGTGCAGTGGTGCCCTGCAAGGTCACAATAGCAATAGCGCTGACAACACTCACAATAGGAGTCACCATTTTTAAAAGAAGCTGTTTCCAGGCACCAGATGTTTTTAAAATACCTCTGTGTGTTTTTAACTATCTGGATAATTAGCTTTTTGTTGCACTGTACATATTATGAAGCTTTTAAAAACAACTGTGGCACCAGGGTAATATTTGAAACCATTAAATATGTCTCCCCATCCACAGTTTCTGGTTATACCTGTTGTTTTCCACTTTTGGATATCGGCTTAACTCTAATGCAGGGTTTGGGCACCCAGAACAGTCATGATCCCACACCCCAATATATGTTAGTTTATTTACTTATAATTAAGATGTGCTAGTATGTACCAACTTGTTAGCCATTTTGCATAGTCTGAACCATTATATAAAAACAAAATGAAAAAAGACACATTTTTAAAAAATGACTTAAAATATTCAATATATTTTTAAAAATAAAGAAATTCTATTATTTTCTCATTGACCTACCGTGATTCCCCTTTCCACAGGGAAGAATTGTCAGGACAGAGAGCAGAGACGCCTCCTCCGGACACCCCTTTCTCCGTGTCTCAAAATACTCCTCAGTCCCTGAGATGGACAGGGAGATACAGCAGGAAAAGGATTAAGTGCCCTAGCCAGCTTGGCTCAGTGGATAGAGGGTTGGCCTGCAGGTCCCGAGTTCAGTTCCGGTCAGGGGCACATACCTTGGGTGCAGGCTTCTCTCCAGCCCAGGCCCTGGTCAGGGCTTGTGCAGGAGCCAACCAATTGATGTATTTCTCTCACATCGATGTTTCTCTCTGACTTTTCCTCTCTCTCTTCCACTCTCCCTAAAATCAATGTAAAAATATATTTGGGTGGAGATTAACAACAAAAATAAGAGAAGAAAATAACAAAAAAAGAAAAAGTGAGAAAGGTGACCAGGCATGGGAGCCCTCGAATCTACCACTGGGTGGAGCTGCATAAAACCAGACTGAAATCCTTCCCTAATTAGACCAAGGCTATCAAGAACACGCCTGAGGCCAAAACCGGTTTGGCTCTGTGGATAGAGCGTCAGCCTGCAGACTGAGGGGTCCTGGGTTCGATTCCAGTCAAGGGCAAGTACCTTGGTTTCGGGCACATCCCCAGTGGGGTGGGTGCAGGAGGCAGCTGATCAATGTCTCTCTCTCATCGATGTTTCTAACTCTCTATCTCTCTCCCTTTCTCTCTGTAAAAAGTCAATAAAATGTATTTAAAAAAAACAAAACACGCCTGTGGCCCAAGATACATGTTGTGGACATCCTCCTCACTGTACAGGTGAGAATTGAGTTGAAAAGTTTGGAATTTGTCACCAGCATTTCATAATTAGGGAATTTCAAGTGAACATTGAGATGTAGAACTTACTTTGAAAAATAGACAAATCCAAACAGCCTGGTGTGTATTCTCATGGAGCAGAAGCTGGCTAGAGCTGAGTGTGTGTGCCCCCTTGTGTTGTAATATACACCCTCCAGCTGGCCACAGTCCCCACCACTCCCTGTTGCCCACCCAACCTGCTTTTCTCCTTTTGGTGACCTGCCTGGTCCCTGTGGGCAACTGAGTTTGCAGTCCTGGTGTCAAACTCAGGTTGGATTGGTGGGCTTTCTATGTAGGGGCAGTGTCAAACAGACCTTTGCAGGAAAACGGGGACCCCACATTCTCTTGTTTCCTATTCTCCACCACGGTCCCCTGGAAAGCTGAAGAGTTAGCACAGCTTTCCTCTGAGGGATGGTTGAGGCTCAAGTCCCTGCTAGGCTAACTTCCTGATCATGTGACCTTAGTCACCTCTATGAGTCTGTTTCCCCACCTGTAAGCTGCAGGCAACGCACACACAACATTTGTAGTTAGGGTTCTAAGACAGACTAGTTTGTTGTCTCCAAGTCATTACTTTCACCAACAGAAATCGAGTGGAAAAAAGAAACTCACCATACTCTTCTTTCCAAAGTGGGTATTTATCGCCCTCTGGTGTCCACAGCACTCAGTGCAGCCAGTCAAGAGCAGCTTAGAAAGACTAGGAGAGAGAAAAAAGGCTGGAGGGAGTGGGAAGGTCCCCAACCGGTTCTGGTGGCAGGAGGGCCAGGCGAAGGTAGACATGAAATTAGGTCTCCCTAGCAGGTTCCAAATGCAGATTCCCACCCAGGGAAACTCGGGGTATGGGATTTACAAGCCAATGCTAGCCAGCCGACAGCCCCCCTGAGTGTCTGGAGGCCTCAAGGACCCAGTGACTCTTATTTAACAATGGTGATGAAATAATATTAAGCCTAGTTGGTGGTTAATGCGGAAAAATGTACTAAAAGGCATTTGCAAAGCCTCCTGAGCTATCGGAAGGTAGAGGCAGGGAGGAAGGTTGGGGTTGACTGGAGAATCGGGTTCAAGCTCAGTTTCCAAGAATAAGGTCTCAAATCACCGCAGAACTGGTCTAACAAGACAATCGTCTTCACCCTCCTCCATCTGACACCCGTTTTCCCCAGGAGCCCCTGGCAGACCACTGCCAGCCAAACTCAGAGCTGGCAGGGCTGTCCCCTCCAATACAAGCCTTGCACGGAGGGTCTGGCGGGAGGAGCCTAGGCCACTTGTCTGAAGGGCTGGCTGCCGGGAGGCTGGGAGTTGAAGTTCCCATGTCCAGGCTGGGTGGTAGAACTTATAATGTAGGCATTTTGTCCAATCTGGAAAGACACAAGACAGTTGAAACCGGTTTGGCTCAGTGGATAGAGCGTTGGCCTGCGGACTGAGGGGTCCTGGGTTTGATTCCCGTCAAGGGCACGTACCTTGGTTGTGGGCACATCCCCAGTAGGGGTTGTGCAGGAGGGAGCTGATCGATGCTTCTCTCTCATCGATGTTTCTGACTCTCTGTCCCTCTCCTTTCCTCTCTATAAAAAGTCAATAAAATATATTTTAAAAAAATAGACGCAAAACAGCTTGAATACAACAGATGTCTACAACAGCTCCTACTGCTGGAGGGTGTGCTACATGCGTGCTGGGCACTGTCTCATCTGATCCTCACCCTGACCCCTTGCGATGGGAACAATTACCATTCCCGTTTTATGGAGTGAGAAACCAAGGCTCAGTGAGTTTATAATAATTTGAATAAGATTCCATGGCTGGTAAGTGGCAAAGGTTGGAGCAAGCCAGGACTGTCTGACTCAAAACCCAATAAATAGGCTCTACTGTCTCCCCCAAATGCCTCCTTTTTCACGACTCATGTCCCATTTACCGAGAATGAGCTGTAGAGTCTAGGATAAGGGCCTAGAAGGGATTCCAGAGGTCACCTATGTTAACGACTTCTCCAGTGCTACCATTGAGCCTGGTATTAGTCAGTTTTTGTGAGGTTATGCTGCAGTAACAAAGAACCCTAACAATCTCGTTGACTGAGAACAAAGCGTTAAATATTTCTCTGTTAAATGACCACTAAAGATTGCTATGAGTCTGAGGAGCATCTTCTCCTTCTTTATGTCTTTCTTATTCCTAGATTCAAGATGAAAAGTTGGCCCCCATTTGGGATATGCTTTTTTTTATGGGGGAAGGAAAAAGAATGGCCAAGCCCCATGATGGCTCTCAAAGCTTCTGCTCAGCTGTGGCATCTGTCCCTTTTGCCAGTCACTGAGCTCCACATTGGTGGACAGAGAAATGTCCTCCTCATGTTAATCAATCACATGACAATAGGCAGGACTATCTAATCTTCCTATAGAAATGGGGAGTGGGTCATTGGAAACAAAAGGACATTCTACCACCAGCCGCTCCAGCACTGCTAGCTACATTCCAGGGAGCAGAATTATCACCTACGCCAGCTACAAAACAACATAAGGCAAGAAATCATGCTTAATGACTCATGACTAGACTAGAATTCGTTGACTAGAATTCATTCCTTCATCCCACAATTATTTGTTGAGTGCCTTCTGTGTGCTGGGCAATATTCTCACACTGAGGAGACAGCTGCAAGCGAAACAGTCAAGGGCCCTGCCCTCTTGAAGCTTCTTACCTTCCAGTGAAGGACAGACAATCCTGTATAATAGAAGGCTAATATGCAAATTGACTGAATGACCACAATGACCAGTTGCTATGATGTGCCCTGACCACCAGGGAGCAGACACTCAATACTCCTACAGGGGGAGCGCTGCTCAGCCAGAAGCCAGACTCACGGCAGGTGAGTGCATCGGTGGTGGTGGGAGCCTCTCCTGCCTCTGTGGCAGCGCTAAGGACCCCTCGGGGGATGTCTGACTGCCGGCTTGTGGGGAGCAGGCCTAGCTGGCAGTTGGACATCCCCAAGGGGTCCCGGACTATGAGAGGGCACAAGCCAGGCTGAGAGACACCTCCCCCCTTCACAGTGCATGAATGTCGTTCACTGGGCCTCTAGTAATATATATAACATGGTGGGTGGCAATACGTGGATTGGGGGAGTGAAGGAGAGTAAAAGGTAGGGAGTTTCTGGAAGAGGAAAGCTGTTCATGTAACAGGTTAGGCAAGCCGGAGGTGACATGTGAGCAGAGACCTGAACGAGGCGAGCCCTAGAGGATACCTGGGCACAGGGCGTCCCTGGCACAGGGGTTGCAGGTGCAAAGGCCTGAGGCTGAGCTAGGTTGGAACAGATTGCATGCGGGGAAAGGCATAGGGAACGAGGCCAGAGAGGAGTGACAGGCCCCATGAGGCGGGTCTGACAGGCGTGGGCGTTAGTTAGTCCAGGAGAAGGATTTGAGCGGGGAAACGGGGTGATCTGACTGTGTCTTAACAGGTTCCTCAGGCTGCTGCTGAGAACAGGCCTGAGAGAGGCAGCCGGGAGGGAGGGAGGCCAGGGAGGAGGCCACTGCCCGCAGCCCAGGTGGTGCGGTGAGCATCCAGGGCACATCTATCCACGGTGACCACTGTCACCATGAGGGGAAACTGGAAAAAGTCACCAGCACCTGCCTGTGGGAGCCGGGACGTCAAGGAAAAGGAAAGCCGAGCCCATAGAAGGCCAACAGGTGAACATGAAATGGAGGCTCGGGCCGTGGCCCACAGGTGCGGTGCTGGAAACAGGGAGACAATCTGGCTCAGCGCACTTCCCAGAAAGCATGATGGCCATGGACACCTTGACATCGGGGGAGGGGGGGGATGCGCCTGGAGTCCAGCGTGGGGATGCCACGGGAGAGCCTGCGGGCCCCAGGCCCTCTTCCCGCAGCTCCGTGCCCACCTGTTCCATTTACAGCGGAACGAGATTTTTCCTGAAGAAAGGATACACACCATGGCTTTAGACATCTTGACCCCAAATTCTCTCTGAGGAGCAAAAAGCCTGCTCGGCTGATTCGGCTGATTTAGCAGAAGAATGGCAGGCACCATGTCCATGCTGTGGGCTGGCCCAGCGGGTCTTCCTGGAGATCCCTGTCCATCATCTGTGCCGCGTGATGGCCATGTGCCATCTGCCTCGCCTCACTCACATTATTCACTGGAAATGTTTTCCACAAAAGAGGGAAGCCTGTGGAGAGAGAAGGTGAGCCAGGAGACCCAGAACAGCAAATCTAGGAATAGAAACATTTGGCGATGAAAGGCATGAATGAAGCTCATTTCTGCTGCCACCAGGGGGTGCGGGGTGCTCCCAGGAAGCGCCTGTCCCAGGGGGCCCTCTCTCCCAGCTGCAGCACCCCCACCTGGCTGAGGTGGACATCTGGTGAGGAGACAGAGCAGTCCTACACACTGGCCAGAAGGGTCCAACTCTCTCAGAAACTACTGTGATCCCAGAAGACTCACCTGGCACCGAACAGGGATGTTTTGTCACACACAGTAAGATCTTGAGAATTCTTCAGTCCAAAGGACTTGGCACCTGATCTTCCTGAGGATCTCTACCATTTAATGAAGGAGGGGGCTCTAGCTGGTTGAGCTCAGTGAATAGAGCGTCGGCTTGCACATTGAAGGGTCTCAGGTTCGATTCTGGTCAAGGGCACAGGCCTGGGGTTGCAGGCTCAATCCCCAGGGTGGGGCATGCAGGAGGCAGCCGATAAATGACTCTCTCTCATCATTGATATTTCTATCACTCTCTTCCTTCCTCTCTGAAATCAGTAAAAACATATTTGGACTTAAAAAAGGCAGTTGCTGTTTGAAAGCATCTTGAGAGGAACAGAGAGGATAAGAAGGCTAATTCCATCTGATTCTGATCGAGAGCTATATTCTTCACCAGTTGTATTCACCAGTTGGCTTGATATTATAAGACCAAAGGAGTCTTCCCCTTCATTGGAAACACAAGTCCATCCCCAACCTCTGTCTTGGTTGCATGAAATGTCTACAGACTCAAGCAATAAAGTCATTGTTTAACTTGAAAAAAAGAAAAGAAAAGAAATGTATAGATAAATTGGGAGCCCCTTTCCATAGTTCAGGGTTCCTGTTCAGGGTTCGGGTTCTGGAGGAGGCCGCACACAAACATAAAGAGAGACTAGAAAAGCATTAATTTGGCGATATTGGGGACCCAGACAGGAGCCTTCCTCTAGTGGAAAGGACTACCTCTTGCTCTGGCCTATTTCTCCCTTTTATTAAGACTTTGGGATACACCCATGACCTTTAGGCAGGAAATTACAAGAACAGAAATTCACATGAAACAAACAGGTAGAGGCTGCTTCAGCTAACAATGTTTCAACTACACAGTGAGTGATTAGCTCTAACTTTTCAGAGCAATTAAGGTTGACCAGCCTTCTGGTCTCCTGTCCACATCTTTCTATTAGTGAGATAATGTTTGGTTTCCGGCAGATAAAGCTGTTCACTACACCACACATATGCCTCCATCTATGGCACACACACACACATATTTCTATGAATAAAAAAGTAAAGGACACTTGTAGGCGTGCTGATGGTTCTGGAATGCGTTACCACATTTCCTGAGCATGACATGTTTTTTTTAAAAAACTAGAGAAACGTTTAGTGGTGGACTGACAACCTTCCCCCGCCACGGAGCCCTGATCATTGCATCCACACAGTATGTGCCCAGCGGACAAGCAGACACCCCAATGAAATCATTTGGGGTTGAATAATTAGGCGATTGGTGTTTTCGCCACTTTCTGTTTAAATGATAATTGGGGATTGGGTTGGAAATTTGGAGTGGGTTAGGAATGCGTTATTTTTGCCATGCAGACACAAAAGAATGTAGTCCCTCATTAGGCAAAATTCACTGTGTAACACTTCAAGCATGGATTCGATTTTGAGGCTGAGACATACTTCTCTATATAAAATTAAAGACCTGGTCATCATGATACCTGATATTAAGGAGTCCTTCCCATGCCCTGAGTCTGTGCTAAACCTTTTAACATGCTGTAATTTATTTGATATCTGAAATAGGTCCGCGGTTCAATAGGCTTGTTATGATTAATGCTTGTTTAAAAAGGAGGAAAAAGAAGAAAGAGGCTGAGTAACTTTCCCAAGGTCACAATTCCTGGCTGGGGTAGACAGACATTTGTTTTTAATATTGTCCTTATGGTGGACATACACGTTTTCAAATACATGTGTATGTGTGTTCTAAATTTCATCATAAATAAAAGTAAAAAGGAGGTAGAAGTAGAGGGAATTATTCTCAACTCTAGGAGGCCAGCATTACTGTGATACCAAAACCAAAGACATTTCAAAAAAGAAAAGGAAGCCACAGACCAATAGCCTCCGTGAACCTAGATGTAAAAAATCCTCAATAAAATATTTGCAAATCAAATCCAGCAATGTATTAAAAGAATTATACAGTGTGACCAAGTGAGATTTATCCTAGGTCTGTAAGTCTGGTTCACCTTTCAAAAGTCAATTAATGTAATCCATCACATTAATAAGCTGAAAAAAGAAACATCACATGATCATATGAGCAGATGTTGAAAAGCAATTGACAGAAAAAGTATCCACCAGCCTGGATTTCTGAGGAAGAAGAACCAACACACTCACGCGTGACAAAAACTCGCAGTAAACTAGGAATTGAGGGAAACTTTCACATCCTCATAAAGAATACCTACCAAACACACACACACACACACAC
>JAAGEH010000043.1:10315165-10757974 GCA_011751065.1 Lasiurus cinereus | reverse complement strand
ACACACACACACACACACACACACACACACACACACTCATGCACACACGCAAACTACAGCTAACATTGTACTTAATGGTAAGACATTTGAAACTTTCTTACTAAAGGCAAGTACAAGGCAAGGATGTTCCCTCTCACCACTCCTTCCCAACACCATATTGGAAGTCCTAGCTAATGCGATAAGACAAGAAAAGGAAATAAAATGCATGCAGATTGAAAAGGAAGAAATAAAGCTGTCTTTGTTCATAGAAGACGTGATCATTTATGTAGAAGACGAGGGGTAATAATGAAAATACCTCCTAGAACTGTCAGGTAATTATAGGTTGTAGGATACAAGATTAATATGCAAAAGTCAGTTGCTTTTCTATACACCAGCCATGAACAAGTGGAATTTGAAATTAAAAGCAAAATACCATTTCCATCCACATCCCCAAAATGAAATATGTAGCTATAAATCTAAAAAAACACATATAAAAACTATATGAGGAAAACTACAAACCCCCGATTAATGATGTTAAAGAAGAACTACACAAAAGGATGTGGTTAAGAGTGACATGGATGGATGGTGGTAGCAGTGATAAAGATGGTGATGATAAGGCAATGGGTAGAGTAGTGGCCATATGAGGATGGCGATAGTGGATGGTAACAGTAGTGGTGAGAATGGTGATGTGCGGTGGTGACATGGATGACAGTGGCGGATAATGGGGATGGCAATGATTGTCACGTAATATAACAATATTGTATGCTGCAAGGTTCTTGAGGGAAATACCTCTCCTAGGCCGCCGGAAGTTTCTTTAGGAAAAGGATCACACTTAAGTCTGTGTTTATAACACCTTAGACCGTGTCTGGCACATGGTAGGCCTTCAATAAACATTCACCGAGAGGAAGGAAGTGAGGGAGTGAATGGGCCCAGGCACTTTCCAGGAAAACGCCCATAACCTTTAACAGGATGTCTTGCTCACACGTTTCCACAAGGTGTCGCACTTGTCCCTATTAAGTGGGCTCTTCCAGACCTGCACACTGAGCCAAGCCACCCAGCCTATGGAGGGGCAGGTGATACTGAGGATGCTGCTGACCCAGCAGATTGGGGGTGGAGGGGAGGGTTGGGGCTGCATTCAGCAGGAGGCACTGGGAGAGCTGTGCAAAGCCTCACCATAGCAGACCACATGGACAGTGGCGTCTTAGGTGTGGGTTCTAGATCCAGAACACCGAAGACTCCATTCCCCACTCTGGGCCTCAGTTTCCTCATCTGCCAAGTGGGGGCCACCATGTTATGACAGAACCCTATCTGATAGCTGAAAAGCGTTTGACTTGCTTTCTTGTTTCTCGGTTTGTGCTGAAGCTGGCCTTTCCCCTGCCTTTGCTGGAGAAGCCCAGGGCATTTGCAGACCTCCTCCCCTCTCCCCCCCACCCCCCCATCTCACCGATTCTGCCACTCTGAATGGAACTCAAAAGAAAAATTCCTAACAGAGGTATTAATAGGTGTCGATAACAACAGGTTTGTTTGGAATATCAAATGAGAGAGTATGTACAACAGATGCTATTGTTAAATCATTTTATTATTCCCCCCCCACCCCCGCACCCAGCCAGGGCCTCCGAGTGAGAGAGACCACAGCTTCTCTTCCCAGCATTCAAGGGTCTTCAGTCTGCCTCACCTCTCCCCTGCCACACCACCTCACCAAACTCTCACGTCCAGGTACCACCAGCTCCTTCGATCCTCCCACAAGCACCCACCTTTGCCGCTGCTGCTGTTCCTTCCCTACCCTGCCTCCATGCAAATCAAGAGTCCACGCCTTCCCTCTCCTCTGCTTGTCCGGTATCTGCTCAGCCCTCACCATCTGCTCCAGGCCTCCCAGATCATGGGGACCTTCTCCACCCACTCGCTGAACCCTTTCTCAGCTCGCTTGCCCAAAAAAGGAGTTCTCACTACACGTAAAAGCTCGCATGTGGTGAGAGCTAACAATGACCCAGGCCCTATCCCAAGCACTTTTTTGCTTATTAGTTGATGTAATCTGCCAAGCAACACTATGGGGGCGGGGGCTGGGGAGGGGGGAGACAGGGACTATTTCCGGCCCCACTTGACAGATGAAGAAGCTGAAGTAGAGAGAGTAAGCAGCATGTCCAGGTTGCATGGTTGGTATGTAGCAGAGACAGGCTGCAGTCCTGGCAGGCCAGCTTGGGTCTGGGCTTTTCAGAGGTGCTGGTGGCTGTGGACAGGGGGCCACGTTAGACCTGTCTCAGTCCCCACCTACTGGTTAGCACCTCCAGGCAAAGCACCATCCAGACTCCAAGCCAGACCATGCACCGTACGACCCCTGTAGGCACTGTTCACGTGGAATGCAGCAGGAGGGGTGCCCCCTGGAACTGGACCGCCCATTGGTCCCACAGGCCTCCCTGCCTGACCCGGTGTCTGGCTTCCCCTGTGTTCGCTGGAATTCTGCCATCTTGTGGACACAGCAGGAATTACCTGGGCTCTGCCTAGCTTGCAGTCAGGCTAGTATTAGTTACCTCCAGCTCAGCCACCAACCAGACCATCTCAGTTGAACATCTGGGGCTGACTCTCTGAGTCTGCTGTGCCTTCCAGTTTGCTCTCAGCCAGTACCAGAGTCGCCTGCTGAAGAACATCCCATCCTGCCACAACCTGCTGAACACTTTGTCCAGGTTCCCCCTGCACGCCCTGTCCCCTGTTCCTCTCTATCCCTGTCACCTCCTCCTCTTCCCTGCTCCCCATGTTCCTGCTGCACTGGCCTTCTAGCTATTGCTCACAGGCACCAGATTTGCTTCTGCCTCCGGACCCTTGTACTGGCTGTTCGTGCTGCTTGGAGCACATTTTAAGATGTCATCCAGGTGCCAGCTGAAATGTCTCTTCTCAAGGAGGCATCTATAAGGACCCTCAGGTAGCCCTGACCCTCCTCCAGTCTCATTCCCCAGTGTCTTTTCCTCACAGCTCTTGTCATCTAAACCATCCTGCCTTGTTTCTTATGTATCACCCCTACCACCACTTCCACCACCATTGTGTGCGCCTTGTGAGTACAGGATTGTGAACCTAGAATACGTCCTGGCCCTCTGTAATCGTTCAAGAAATATGTGTTGCTGAAATCGGTTTGGCTCAGTGGATAGAGCGTTGGCCTGCGGACTGGAAGGTCCCAGGTTCGATTCCAGTCAAGGGCACGTACCTTGATTGCAGGGCACATTCCCCATTGGGGGTTGTGCAGGAGGCAGCTGATCGATGTCCCTCTCTCATCGATGTTTCTGACTCTATCTCTCTCCCTTCCTCTCTGTAAAAAAAATCAATAAAATATATTTTAAAAAAAGAAATGTGTTGCTTGCTTGGAAGGATACATGAATGAAAGAACCCACCAATGACATTTTTCTCTAAAACGGGGTAATTAAACCCAAAGACAGTCAGAGCTGGAAGGCTCGAAGTAGCTCACAGAGCAAATGGCCCATGAACTTAAAATGGATTTCTGGGCCCCTCTCCCCTGAGATTCTGATGTGTAGGTTTGGAGTGGAGACCTGAAATCAGTAGGGCTCCCCCTCCCCACACCTGCACGAGTCCCAAGTGATCCTGGTGGCGAGGCAGTTTAATGTAGTTTCCCTTTCACAAATGGGGAAACTGAGGCTCTGAGAGGGGAGGAGCTGGCCTCAGGCCACACAGAGGGTAGGAGCAGCACCCTGTTCACCAGCAGTGCCAGCTCTGCCAGCCTGGGGCAATGAGCTTCGGGGATGGGTGAGGGGTGGGTAGGTTCTTTCTGCCTCAGGGGAAGCTAGACAGGAGGATAGCAGATCAGGGCCAGGACTGGGGGGAGGCAATTCAGATACCAGGATGCAACATGTCAGGAGGTGCTTCTCTGTGTATGCGAGTGCCCACCCCACCTGGAATGCCCCCTTCCTTCAGGTCTGTGCCCTAGACACCACCTGGTCCCAGCTCTGGGCTTCTCCCTCAATCCCTCCCCTAGCCTGGATTCTTCTGGAAAGAGGAGTTTGGGGTCTGCCTCCCTACCTTGAGAATAGCCCTGGGGTGAGCTCAAAGCTTTCATTTCTTTGACTTCTTTAGCCCTGGAGGCCCCGCTGAGCCACAACCCCCCAGTTCATTTCCCCTTGGGCTCCTCAAGATTTCTCAGACACAAGAACACACTCCTCCTGCCCCAGGACCTTTGCACGTGCTTTTTTCCTCTCTGACCCAATGCTCTTTTCTTAGCTTTTCACGTAGCTCATGCCTTTGCTTCCTTCAGAATTTTGCTCAAACTCACATCAACACCTTCCCTAGCCATTTTGGGTAAGGTAATGGCCGCTTCTCCATTTGCTTTGCTTTGCTTCCATAGCACGCGTCTCTCCGATACTGTGCTTATTTTACTTATTTCCCGTCCCTCTCCACCAGGGCACGAGCTCCACCAGGTAGGAGCGCTGTGTCTATTTCTTTTCAGTTTCCGTCTCTCCAGAACCAGAACAATGCCTGGCCTGGGAAGGTTTAGTAGACGAATGAGTGGAAGGAGGGCGGGGCTCTGGGACCGCAGCCTTTGGCAGGGAACCGTTTCCACTGACGCTATTCCACGATTTCGTCTTCACTGTATTTATTTTTCTGGTTACCTTTTATTTCTTATGGCAAGTGATACTGGGTTTCTCATTCGTGGAAGTGATTTAAAAGTTCCTTTTTAAAACAAATTTATTTAACTGGGGGAAGTATATTTATTTAAAGAATAATATTCAGTTAATAAAGTTACGGGAGCAGGTGGACAGGACAAAAATTAGGATGGAGGGGCCCGAGTGGCCGAGGCTGCCAGCTGGCTGGTTGGCTGGCATCCAGGCCCCCATGTGGCAGCTGGACAAGCTGACCTCAGGAAGTCCAGTGACTCGTTCAAGGTCACACAGGTTAATGCCAAGGTGAGCACCTACACCTTGGTCTTCTGATTCCAGGCGTGGTTTTCCCATCTTTGTTCTAAATTTCTGTGTCACCCAGGAGTGGGCACTTCATGGGGGGGGGGCAGGGGCAACCTAGGCCAGAGAGGATATGCCTGAGGCATTTTTTAAAATATATTATTGATTTTTCATAGAGAGGAAGGGAGAGGGAGAGAAACATCGATGAGAGAGACATCAATCAGCCACCTCCTGCACGCCCCCTACTGGGGATGTGCCGCAACCAAGGTACATGCCCTTGACCGTAATTGAACCTGGGACCCTTCAGTCCGCAGGCTGATGCTCTATCCACTGAGCCAAACCGGTTTCGGCGTGAGGCATTTTAAAGTGACTTTATCTCCCCCATCAGAACAGGCACTTGTTAGAGGAGTGAGTAGAAGAGAGAAGACCTGGAACCCCGTGTCCCGCCGGGCTGAGCACCCCGTGCTGCTGGGGAGAGACCGGCCTATGGCACACAGCCAGGCTTCAGAGGGAGTCACCTGTTGGTGGGTCGCTACGGCGAATAGCAGATACCTGCGGACAGAGGACAGAGGAGGCGGTGGGTGTGAAAATTGGGAGTGGGCGTGCCCTTTGGGATGGGGAGAGGCAAGGCCACATACGGACCGAGCTGCAGGAGCCCCCAAAGCAGAAAGCGAGAGGATGCCTTCCTCCCTGGGACGCTCAGGGCCGTGGGCTCCCCTGCGTGGCGCGGAGGCTCAGGCCCTGAACCCCACAGCTCTGGCTGGAGCACAGCCTCTACTGTCCCCCCGACCAGCATCTTCATGGTCCTCCTCGCCCTCCAAAGGGCTAGGTCAGGTGCTCACTGAGCGGCCGGTCCTCACCCGGAGCTCAGAACTGCAAGCGGCTGGCCTGTCAGGGTAGAGATCAGGTTCAAGGACGATGAAGGGCACCAGGACGTGGGCTGTGCTGATTGCCTGGTAGCCCCAGCCTTCTACAGCCGTCCATCTGCATCGCATTGAAGAGAACCAGTGACAGGGATGGCCCTGCCCTGTGGGGCGGGGCAGGGAAGGTGGAGGCTGGGGCTGAATCAGGAGGCCGGAGAGGGCCGCCCAGGAGCCAGGGGGGAGGGAACCTGGGTCAGAGGGTCAAGCCCAGGACCGTGGCCACACCACCGGCTGGGGCAGAGCCGGGATTGGAGGCCATAGCTTCCAGCTGCTTCCAGACTCGAAGGCTAGCGCTTCACTCGCCTTGGCCGGGCCTTCGAGACCCGGCACTCTCGCCTGGTTTGCTGCTGGGCGGACTCTGAAGGACGGGGGACTGACCCGAGCCCCAGGTGACCCCTCTGGGAGAAAGGTGCTGCCCAAGTCATCATCTCACGGGCGTCCTGCAGGTCAAAGGCAATTGTTCTTATTCCCTTGTATTTCTCTCCCAATTATTTTATCACTCTGATTTGTACGCTGCCTGGCTCAGCCCCTGGAAACCGGGAGACACCTGAGGACAGAGCCAACACCCCGGCCCGCCAGGAGGCCTGGGGAGCGGGCTCTCAGAAGCCAGGCCTGGGGGTGCTGCAGGGCGTGGGGAGCTCCTTCCCGGCCCCCCAGAGGAGGAGGAGGATTTATGGCTGGGCCTGCAATGTGATGAACTGCTAAATATGCAGATTATGGGCACCAATCCGGGGGTGGCGGGGAAGGCAGCCAGCGGGGTGGGGGCGTGCTGGAGGTCTGGCTGCAGGACCCTGTGTGCGGGTGGGGCCGGCTCCTCCAGATGGGGCTGCACATGTGCCTCCCCATCCCCCCCAACTCATCACCCGCTTCCTCCCACCCCCCAGGCTACAGCCGTTGCTACCCTCTCCTGGAGGCTCCTCGGAGTGTCAGGGCAATGAGAGGGATGGGTGGGGAGGAGAGGAGGGACCCTTTCCTTGCTCAGGTGGAGAAACCAAGTCACCAAGAGGTAGAGTCGTGTTCCCCGGTGGGGGAGGAGGGGGCACCCAGAGACTTAGCGACTGGGTGTGAGACCCAAGGCTGGTCTTTGGCGCTTGCTCAGCCCTGGGCATGGCTGATAAGGATAACGGTTCGCCTGACACATAGTAGGTGTCACCGTCCATTTTATTTGTTTCCTCCTGGGAGGGACCTTCTCTGCTTCTTCCCTGGTGATAACCAGACCAGGCACGTGACTCGGCAGCAGCAGAAGCTACCAGGCCTTGCACTCCGTGTTTCCATCACTGCTGAGGGCAGCACAGAGAGACAAAGTCGCTTACTCAAGGTCACACAGCCTCAAAGAGACTCCAGAGACTCCAGTCCCGACGTTTCCAGTCCACCCTGCCATCTGCCTCTTCTAATGAACCCTAGACAGGCTTCGGACTCAAAAAGATCCACAAGATGGGGGTGGGGTGGGGGGCACTGGGACCCTGAAGCTGAGGGTGCGGCTGGCAGGGCCTGGAGAAGGGAAGTGACACTCTGCAGGGGGAGGGGGAGGGGAGAGAGGGAGGGAGGGCTGAGTATGTCTCCTCCCAGTTCACAGAACAGGGAGGGTGCAGTAGGCGAGGGTCTGAGGCGGGCACACCTTGGGCATCAGGGGCCTAGCTTTTCGCTTCCTGTGGGGCGGGATTTCTCTTTCGCCTCCAGGAAGCTGGGCTCCCGGGTTTTCAGGGGAATCATCTGAGCCTCAAAACGTTCGCCCCCGCCCTCCCCTCCCCTCGGGTGAGCCAGGAAAGCAGGCCTTTCATCCTGGGAAAGGAGCCGTCCCACCCCACGTCAAGGCGGCGCTGACTTCAGTCGGGCCTTTTCTTCCTAATTCAGGAAGTGTCTTGACAATAAAGACATCATCGATCTGTTAACTCACTTCTTCAAACTTGCAGGCACGGCTTGGAGAGAGCTTTTCCAAATGGAAAACAACCCGCCGTCAAGGGGGCGGCGTGGGCCGGGCTGTCACCGCTCTCACGGTTGGGCTTTGAGCGGGGAGGGGGCGTGCGGAGCAGAAACAGTCCAACAGGAACCAACCCACCAGCAAGGTCCCCCCTGTGACATTTCCCCAACTCCCCAAGGCCATTGCCTGGGGGCTTCCTTCAGCCACTTGGAGGGGCTGGTCTCCGGGATCCCAGGTGGGAAAGCGAGGCTGGCCCAGGCCACCGTGCAGAGTCAGGTGTCACACAGTCCGAAGAACATGCAGAGTCAGGACGCTGTCCCAAACCCTGTTGTCAGAGAGAGAGAGAGAGAGAGAGAGAGCAGGAGGGAGCAGACAGAGGAAAGAAGCAGCCTGGGCTCTGGTTCTTTTTTTTTTAATTATTTAATATATTTTATTGATTTTTTTACAGAGAGGAAGGGAGAGAGAGACAGAGAGTTAGAAACATCGATGAAAGAGAAACATCGATTAGCTGCCTCCTGCACACCCCCTACTAGGGATGTGCCCGAAACCAAGGTACATGCCCTTGACCGGAACCGAACCTGGGACCTTTCAATCTGCAGGCCGACGCTCTATCCACTGAGCCAAACCAGCCAGGGCACTGGGCTCTGCCTCTTGTCGGGCAGTCAGGTGGCCCCTCCAGGACTATTCCCCCTTTACCTCCAGTGACAAAGTTAGGCCAGCTTCTCCCTAGTGGGAATTCACTCCCCATTTATTCAACAGATGCTTTGGAGAATCTCCGAGAAGCCGAGGCTTGTGCTAGTGCAGGGACAGAGTGATAAAAAAGACCCTCAGCACCGAGACCGGTTAGGCTCAGTGGATAGAGCGTCGGCTTGCGGACTGAAAGGTCCCAGGTTCGATTCCGGTTGGGGGCATGTACCTTGCGGGCACATCTCCACAGTGGGGCGTGCAGGAGGCAGCTGATCAATGTCTCTCTCTCATCGATGTTTCTGACTTTCTATCTCTCTCCCTTCCTCTCTCTAAAAAATCAATAAAATATATATATTTTTAAAAAGACCCTCTGCCTCTTTGATTTTTGAGGGGTCAGGCCCCTTTCCCTGCCACCCCCAGGGCCCCTCCTCACTGCAGAAGGGACAGCTGTGGCCCTGATCTGACCCAGATTCCTCCTCCGCCCCAGCAGCAGTCCCTGGAGAGGCATGGGACCCTGTGAACACGGGCTGGTGCCTCTCCCTTCCTCCCACCCCTCCCCTCCACCCCCACCTCTGCCTCAGAGCGTATGGCTTCAGCTCTGCCTGGGACAGGCCCAGGCCACGGAGCCCCCGGGGAGCCTGGAGCAGAGGCCGCGAGGGGCTGGGAGGAAAGCGGCGAGCAGAGGTGTGTTTTGAAATCTGCTTCCTTTTGGCCACGCTTGAACTTCCAAGCGCCGGGTTTGACTGACAGGCAGGGGAAGGCCGCAGGGCTCGGGGCTGAGAGATGCAGGGGCTCCACAGGGGCTCGGGCTCCAGGGCCAGCACCCCTTGCCCTTCCTCTTTTGCTCGGGGGAGACTGGGGCATGGGTCCCGGGAGGCCAGCGCCCGGGTAGAGGTCCTGGCATGTGCACAGGAAAATTCCAGAATCCCAGCACGTCTGACAACAGCAACACCATCCGCAAGGATGGGCGGCATTTATTGAGTGCCTGCTGTTTATTCTTTGAACACATGCTTATTCACCAAGTTTGATTAGTGAAGATCTTAGAACAGTGCCCAGTGCCTAGTGAATAGGAGATGTACGTGCATTTGTGAGTGGATAAAAAACGGAGGCTGGGGCCTCCCGTGTGTCTGTTTAACTCTGTCCCCTGTTCATCCTTTGTCCTACTCTGTGTCCTGTGGCTGACACCTGCCAGACCACATCTCCCAGGATCCTTAGCCAACCAGCCTCCTGTCAGCCTTGGCCAATGGGAGGGGCCAGGGTAGTTATCCACGACCTCTGTTGGTGGGATCTGGGCAATGATGAGGCCACCGCCTGGGTTCCAGGTCCTGGGGACAGGCCCTCCTCAGCCCAGATCCCCGCCTGATGCTGGTTCCAGGGTCCCCACTGACCTGGCCCCTGGGCTTTGATGTCCTCACACCCTCCCTGTTTCCTCTAGTCCTGGCGATGTGGCAGCTTCCTGCTGCTGCTGGTCTCTGAGTTGCCCCCCAAACCATTCGGGCCACTCAGCCATCCCAACCCCCCATAGAATGAGTCCCCTGCACTAAGTTCCCTCTGTTGAAGTACCTGCCTGAGTTCTGGTTTCCTGACTGGATTGAATAGAAGCCCCTACTATGTGCCACATCCAGGTCCCTGCCTTCAGAAAGTTTATAAGCTAGCGGGGAAGAAGGGCACTCACCGAACCACCACATAAATGCCTGGGGAAGAACAGGGGCTCAGGGCAAGGAGGGACCGATCCACGAGCAAAGGCCCTGCCGAGGGCCCTGGGAAGGGTGTGCTTTCCTGGCACGGCACCCCATGCCCTCCCTGCACGTTTCTCCAGCTCGTGGCAGGTCTGCGAGGGAAGGGCATCACCCCCATTTCCAAGAGGAGAAGGTGAAGGCCTAGCAAGGTGTAGCTTCAGTGTCGAGGGGCCTGGGAGGGAGGAGGGATCGGGACCAAGTAGGGGCTGCTCTGTGCCTGGCTCCACCCTACCTACTGCCGGGAACCAACGTCTCACAGAGGTGGGAATAGGCGGAGAGCAGGACAATGACTTTCCCAGCACCCCCAAAGTAGGAGACCCAGGTCACCTCGCCCTGGTGTAGGTCCCAGGCCCGCCTCTGCCCTGGGAAATGTTCCTTCCTGGCTCAGCTGCAGACTCAGCGCTTCCTCTTCTCCCTTCTCCCTCCCCGGCTTCCCGCCAGCCCCAAGGCTGAGGCAGCATCTGAAACCACAGTTCTGGGCCCTCTGCCAGCGCCTGCCCCCTCAGCGACCCCCTTCCCACTGTCCGGGGTTTCTGAAGCTCCTCCCTGTCTCCAGGGAAAGCTTCACAGTGTGAGTGTGTGTGTGCGTGTGTGTGTGTGTGTGTGTGTGTGTGTGTGTGTGTGTGTGAGCTTACCTGGGGGTGTTCTCTTAGAAATAGAGTCCTTTCTAGGACTCGAGAAGCCTCCAACCCTCATTGGGAGTCAGCCCCCCTCAAATTAACGACTGAACATTTGGGGGTGACCTTCTGCTGCCCAGGGCATAGATGGGTGAGAGCTGGGAATGTGGGGGCTTTTCAGGGCCGACCAGTCCCTGCAGCCGGTGCTGGAGGCATGGAAAGGGGTCTTCAACTTCTGGGTAGGAGCTGGTGGGGACAGAGAGCGGGTCCAGAGAGAGCCGGAGAGGCAAGACTCCAGGACATCTGGGCTGGGGGAAGGTGCAAAGTATTTGCGCAGGAGGTGAAGGCCTGGGGAGCATGGCCCTGACATCTCTGATGGGGAGTGAAGGCCTTGGGGAGCAGGGAGTTTGGCTAGGGATGGGCTGGGGGCGGACCCTCAGCTGTTAAGAGAAGCGGGCGGATGTCTCCTTGAGCAAGAGGGGGGACACTGAGGCCGGGAGGCGGATGATTTGTTGGAGGCAGAGGCTGAGAATGAACGAGTTCTTCCCACTTTGTACCCCATCATTCCCAGATCAAAGCTAACCAGGAACCACTTCTTTAAAATCCTAAACGCCGTAGCCTCGTTTTCCACGGCTACTTTTCCAACAGCCAGCATTCATGAAGCCCCCGCCACCTAAAGAACTCACAGCTGTCATTCCTGTGTGCTCCCAGCAACCCACGAGGTAGATGCTGCACTCATGTCCACTTTACAGATGAGAAAACTGCAGGCAAGTGAGGTTCAGTCTTTGCCCAAGTTCACTCTGCTAGGAGG
The DNA here is from genome assembly GCA_011751065.1 of Lasiurus cinereus. NCBI lineage: Eukaryota > Metazoa > Chordata > Mammalia > Chiroptera > Vespertilionidae > Lasiurus > Lasiurus cinereus. The sequence continues at coordinate 10,746,399 of JAAGEH010000043.1, read as the reverse complement.
TGGCAGATCCAGGATTTAACTCAGAGATCCAGAGCCCTCTGTGGTGCCACCCAAACCTCCCTGGAAAATGGTCACCTTCATGTGCCCTTGAGGCAGCCACGGGGCCTAATCAGTTCTCACTGGCATCCTGGGCTCTGCACAAGCTATTATCCCTCTTCCTTTCTTCTTTCTTTTCTTCCTTCCTTCCTTCCTTGTTTCCTTCCTTCCTTCCTTCCTCCCTTCCTTCCTTTCTCATTACTAAACATTTATCGCAGGCCCGGGGCTGGAGATTGAGCACTAAATAGTCATCATCTCCACTTTCATGGTGCTTACATTCTAGAGGGAGAGAGACAAAATAGACCAAGAAATGCCCAATACAATACCAAATACTCATACTGCTGTCCAGTAACAAGAAAGGGGATGAAGCCTGGCTGGCATGGCTCTGTGGTTGAGTATCGACCTATCAACCAGGAGGTCACCATTTGATTCCTGGTCAGGACACATGGGGTGTGCAGGAGGCAGCTGAATCAATGGTTCTCTCATCATTGATATTTCTACTTCTCTCTCCCTCACCCTTTCTCTCCGAAATCAATGACGTATTTAAAAAAAAAGAAAGAAAGTAAGTAAGAAAAGAAAGGGGGTGGACATGAAATGAGTGGCATTTTAGATTTGGGGGCCAAGGAAAGTCTCTGAGAAGGTGACACCTGAGCAGACCTGTGAGGGAGTAATTATCCCAGCAGGCATTACTTATGCTCCTGTGATCTCCTTGGTGTCTGTCTTTCCCACTGGACTGTTGCGCCATGAAAACAAAGCATTTGCCTGTCTCGTTCATGAGGGCCTCTCCGTGCTTAGAACAGTGCCTCGCACATAGTATGTGCTCAACAAAACAGTGCCTTGCACGTAGTAGGTGAATGGGCAAATGAATGAATGATGAATGAATGACAGAGGCAGAAAATCTTTGCAGCATCAAGTTCTAACCTCACTCCAGGCCTGAAGAGGATTCAAAAGTGTCAGTTTCCTCCTCAAAGCACCCCCCACTTCCCTGCCCCACTTCCAAACAGTGAGTGAAGCGGGAGCTTGACTGAGCTTGACACCTGTTGAGAATTCCCAACTCATTAAATGTCTGGACCCCAAATAGGCAGTTCAGAGAGCCCTCAAGCAGCAAGGCTGTGTGGTCTGGAGGACCGAGGGGGAGAGCCAGAGAGGGGACCAGCTTGCCTCGCTCCAGCTTCTCCCAGACTGCCTCGATGGGCCGTCATCCACACCCGCACTTGCAGCGCTCGGAGCCCCCACAGGGGACGCCAAGGTGGTGGGAGAAGGCTGCTTCCTAACAGCTGTGCTGAGTCTGGAGCTGCAGGCCCGGACAGGAAGGGGGATGTGTGGGTGCCTCCCCCCACCCCCAGCACAGCGGGCTGTAGGTGGGCAGGAGGTCAAGGCCACTGGAGACCATCCAGGGCTCAGGAGAGGCGGGCTGGCTGGCTGACAGGGGCTTTATTCTACCAGAGGGACAGCCTCCTCCCATAGTGGGGGTGGGGAGTGGGGGCCTGGGCTTCGGGAAGCTCCTCTGCCCCCCAGGGGAAAGGCCAGGAGTCCACCTGCAGAGCCAGGTGTGGCTCTCCTGAGCTGGAACCGGCCTGAGAGGGCGGGGGTGTGGGACTTGCTGAGGGGTGGTGGGGAGAGGGCGAGACACGTGATATCCCTGGCTCAGCCGCCCCCTGGCTGTGACCCTCCGAGGCAGTCCCCTCTCCGGACCTCCCTTTTTTTCGGCGTGTAAAATGAGACGCTCACAATAATACTGACCTCACAGGATTGCTATGGGGGTCAAATGGGGGGATACGTGTGAAGCCACATTATGGTTCAAATGCAAAGGGTGGGCCCTGGGTGCTAGACTCAGAGTAAAAAGAGAAAACTTGTCTCGCATTGGCTGATTCTTTCTCCCCGGCGGTGCTTAGCCGAACAGCCGGGCACTTGTGTTTTGGAACCAGGTGATTCCATTTGCCTCCTGAGTAACGATGCTCTGAGCCTCGTTTTCACGCCTGTCACACAGAGGAAAACAGTACCTAGCGAAACCGTAACACACACCGCTCGGCGGCTGGCAGGCAGGAAAGCCCCATCCATGGCCGGTGGGTTAATACCATGGAGTCAACTCTGGGAGTGGTCTGCCCTCAAGCTCATGGCTGTGGAAAGAGATCGGTGAGGCTAGGAGGGAGGCAGGATCCTGAGAAGAAAGCCCCATGCAGCAGCGGGCACAGGTGCCAGGTTGCAATGGGACAGATGCCCAGGCTGCAGAGATGAGTGGTACTTTTACAGGCCCCCACACTCCGGGCAGAAGAACCTGCATGGGTAAAGGCAAGGAGACTGGAGAAGCTGGATGCATTGGCTGAGGATGGGCACCTGAAGGAGCGCCTGGAGGCCATCTACCCAGAAGCCCTCAGGGGCCAGGCAGCAGAGAAAGGAGGCCCAACGGCCCTCTGTGCATGACCCTGAGCCACCGCAGCCCCCTGGGGCCCGGCCCGGCTTCCCCTCGATGGCGCAGGGCGGAAATCCCGCGGGGCAGCCAGCTGACATCAAACCCTCCCACCGCAGGCCGGGCCTCGGCCCCTCTCCGGGCCTTAACGAAGCCATAAATCCTCGGGCGGGGTGGCGGGAGGGGCAGGCCCCCGCACATGTCCTGGCGGCCGGACCGAGGCCGGAATCTCTGGCTGGCGGTGACTGAGCGCCCCGGCACCCCATCACTCATCCCCCACGCCCAGCTGCCCCCGCCTCGGCAGCAGCCCATCCATCTCGGCCACGGGCTTTCAAGTCCGGCCCCAGGCCTCTCTGCTTAGTGTTAAGATGAGCCCCGGCTCACGCGGACTGTTCTTATTTATCTTCAGGTCTGTCCCCCTGTGGCCATCACTCTGCGGGGCGGCCCCCCGCTCTCGGGACAGGCCCCCAGAAGGCGAGCCTCCTCCGGCTTCCTCTCCCGTCCCCACCTGGCAGCGCGGGGAAGGCCTGCAGCTGAGGGCGATGCATCTTAGTCACCGGCCACGCTCGCCGGGCGTCTGGGCCTGGGCCATCCCTTGGCAGCCTGACAGCAGCCCTGGGAAACGTTAGAGCCTGCGTTCTGCACCGGGGGAAACTGAGGCACCTCTGGGGAGGCGAGCCCATCAGCGCAGGGTTTCCCTGGCTGCCTGGCTCTGCTGCGGGTACCAGCGGCCAGCCTTTGGCCAAGCGCACCAGGCCTGGGGGAGCCTTTGCGTTGCCGCCCTGCGGGTCTGGGCGGACAAGGTCATGTCCATGTCCACTGCGGGACTGGGAAGTCCTACAGGCGGGCATGCGCTGCCTCAGGCCCCATGCCCAACCTCTCAGGCCTGGGAAGGGGACCTACTAGTCGTACTGGGTTCCGGTGGGTCAATTTGGAATCACAGGGCTTCAGCCCAGGCTCTTCTCATCCCAGCCTGTGACCTTGGAGAGCTGATGCTGGCTCCTTCTCAACCCCCACCCCCACCCCCAAGTCCCGTGCAGAGTGAGGACAAGCAAAGAGCCTGGGCCGCAGCCCCTGGGATCTTCCTGGGACTGTGCAGGCACAGAAGGCATGGGACTGAGTTTATTCTCACAGTCGCCCTCCCAGAGACTATCTACCTGGGACGCAGAGAGAGGTGATAGTGGGGAGTGTCACCCCACAGTCCCGACAGTTCTGAGGCCCTCCAGCCCTGACTCTCAGGGAATCCCAGCCGGACAGACAGAGCCGGTCTGAAGGCGACCAGAATTCCCACAGCCCCGTGCGGACATGACTGTCACCTCAGGGGGGACATGATGGCCACAGGCACACTCACGGCAGAACAGGGAGATGGGTTCATGATTGCCTTCAAAACAGAGTTTGTTCAAGAGATAAGATCTTCCAAAGCACGGGTACTGAAAGCCACTTCCTGGGGGGAAAGGCGAGGAAGCTCTCTGTCAGGACAGCGCCTAGCCCTGTGCACTGGCCCAGCTCCGTGTCCACGCTGCTCTGACGCCCTCCTGTCGGCCTCGGAGTGTGGTCACATCCAGCTGAGGGAGGCGAGTTAGGGAAGTGACGTGACTTGCCCGCGGTCACAATGGAGAAGTCGAGGTCAGGTCTCTACTGAGCAGAGGTAGAGGCAGTATGGAGTGGGGGCCCCCCTGAGCCTGGGCCTTGGAGCCAGGCAGACCTGGATCTCAGCCCGCTCTGCCACCTGCTGCTGGGAGGTTTTGAGCGAACCACATCTCCTCCTCTGGAAAGAGGGTGTGAAACCACTTCAGTGAGTCCAGGAGCAAGTCTCCAGGTGATGTGGCTTCTGGGCACATTTTCAGAGACGGGGCCTGGCGTCTCTGACCCCCGAGGGCCTGCGGTACAGTTCCCACACCCTACATCGAAGTGGCCATGCCTGCTCCTGGAGCCGAGAGCCACGGCCTGGCTGCCGGGTGAGGTGAAGCCTCCCAGGCCGGGGCCCTCGTCGGCTGCGGCTGCCCAGATGTGGGGATGTTGTCTGTCACACACAATGGGCTAAAGATATTCACGTCTTTGACTCTCTGGTTAGAATCCCCTTTGACCTTGTGGGGAGGAGGAGGGAGGAAAGGATGTGAAGGAGACCGGGTGAGTTCACGGTTAGGTAGCACAGACCCCGAGCCTCCATTGCCACACCTGTAAAATGGGTGAGAAGGAAGGTGATTAGATGATCTCTGTCCAGCTGAGGGCTGGGTGCAGACCTTCCTGAGGCTGGGGCAGGAGGCAGGCATCTCTGGGCCCCTTGTCACCCTGAGACTTGCAGCCCCCACAAAATCAGAGCCAGGAGAGACTTGAGTGAACACTTCCTTTTGCAAATGAGACACCGAGAAGGAAAGGGACTCACCCGAGGCCACACGGGATGTGCATGGCAAAGACTAGGGAGCAACGCAGGTGTCCTGACCCTAGCCTGGAGCTTACCCGCTATACCATGCTTTGTGCCAAAGAGATGCCAGTTGTTGAATGAATGAATGAATGAATGAACATTGAGAACCTTCAGACTCCTCCTCCCCTCTCTCCATCCCTCCCTTCCTTTTCCCTTTCTTTAATTTTTCCTTTCTTTCTCCTTCTTCCTTTACCCCTTGGTCCTCCTAACCTTTACACACACACATCCATCAAATGGAGCTGACCACATCCCTATCCTCTGGTGGTGCTCAGTCAAATGGGCAAGATCCTCTTGAGGATGCCCAGGCCCTGACTGGTCTCCGGGCATCCCTCTCTCCCAGCCTGACCCGCCCAGGATGGGAAGGGGTTAAATAGCAGTGGGCAGAGCAGGCCTACTCCCAGGTCCACTTTCCTGCCCAGCCAGCAGGCAGCTTCTGGGGGCTTGCTGTGTTTCTTTTTCTCCTCCTCCTCCTCTCTCTCTTATTTTAAGAAACATATGTCACTCGCCATAACTCATGCGCTTATTATAATCATGACCATATGCTTAATGGGATGTAATAAAACCACTGCTAACCTGGCCCTGCTCGCAAATCTCTCCCCCTTGCTCCACTCTGTGGCCAGTCCATCTGCTCCTGAACAACGTCAACATTTCTCCATGGCAGAACTGACCTGAGGAAAAGGGAGAGTAAACTCAGTCATTCACTTTTTGTCCATCCATTCATTCATTCATTCATTCATTCATCACTCATCATTCATCACTCACCCATTCACTAAGTACTGAGTGCCTACTATGCACCAAGCACTGAAGATGCAACAGTGAATGAGGCTAGTCATGGTTTCTGTCCTCACAACCTCTGTCTTCACAGCCTGTGTCTTCTGGTAGGAAAGGCAGATAGATGTCTTATAAAAAGATAAACACTTAATTAATTACAGCGAATTACAAAGGAAAGTGCATTACAGGAAGGCCTGCCAAGACTGGATTGTTGCCTTCATCCTACTTGTACTTGGTCCCTGGTAGGTCCTTTATGAATATTTGTTCAGTAAGTGAATGAACAAAGGAGTTGTAGATCAGAGGAGGCCTTCCTAAAGAACAGAGATTGAGTTCTAAAACGATGTCTCCAAAGTAGAGTGGGCAAGTGGAATACAGAGAAAATGTGGCTAAACAACAGACATTTATTTCTCACACTTCTAGAGGCTCAGAAGTCCAAGATCAAAGTGTTGGCCACTTGGTTCGTGGTGAGAGCTCTCTTCCTGGCTTGCAGACAGCCACCTTCTCCCTGTGACCTCACATGGCTTGGGTGCACATGAGTGGGGAGACAGAGTTCTCTCTTTTCCTAAAAGGCCACCTATCCTACCAGATTAGGAAACCATCTTTATGGCCTCATTTAACCTTAATTACCTCCTAAAACCCTGTCTATATATATAAAAGCCTAAGTGTCCGTCCGACCATCCAACCAGTAGCTATGATGCACACTGACTACCAGGGGACAGATGCTCAATGCAGGAGCTGCCATGATGTGCACTGGCCATTTAAAAAGAAATGGCACCGCGGACCTGGTGCTGACAAACCAACATTTGGCTTCCCTCAAGTGGGATACAGGCCCCGCTACCCCCTCCCCCAACCCACCCCTACCAAATCGCAGCCAACGCTGCCAAGATCCCATGGTGCAAAATGCGGTCCACAGCCCAGCCCAGCAGAGAAATTGTCACTGTGGGCACCAGGTAACAATGTCATGTAGCAACACTAGGTTTCCTCTCCCTCCTAGTGGCTAGCCTCCTTGGAGTTTCTTCAGCCCAGGAACACAACTTGCTTTATAGCCAGGTGCAAACATTTTACCAAATGTTTATGAAGTGTTTTCTCATGCCTCATCTCATTTGGTCCTCACAGAAGTCCTGGAGTAGGTAGATAGGAGACTCAGTAGAATCTTATTTTCTTTTCATTAGCCAGAAAATGAAGATTTAGAAAGTTTAGAAACTTAACCTGATTGAAAACAAGTAAAAAATGGTGGGCCTTGAAACTGACTTCAGGTTTTCTCACTGTTCAGAAAATGATCAAACACTGCCATTGTTAAATATTTTACCCTTTATTCTCCCTGCATGATCTACAATAATAATCTGCTTCATGTTGATATTTACTGCTGTGTTGCTGACAATTACTTGACAGAGAAGTTGGGGTGCTTCACTGGGCTGGAAAATGTTTACTAAATAAGAAAGCAGGTCTAATTAAGTAAGTTTATTCTATACATATATAAAAAGCTAAGTTGACTTGCACATGCGCAATATATATAAAGCTCTCACTGGCGCATGTGTGTGTTTTGATCTGTCATTATCAATCATGAATTTGGTTGACCCTCCTATTATAGAGAAAGGGCAATTAGCAATATTAAAATATTTCTTCTAATTTCCTTTCATTGTACACGAATCTGTGCACTGGGACACTAGTCTTCAAATAAATTACATTGGGGGTTAGGCTTCAACATATGCATTTGGGGAGGGGGCACACTACTACTCTAAAGGAGGATGGGGCTGAGGTTGTGGGTGAAGGTGGTAGGGGGAGGGAGGTCCACATTCTAAAGCAGTAGCTGCTTCAAAAGCCCTGACATGGGAATGAATCTGGTACTAAAAGGAACAAAAGTTCTTTTCTTTCATCCTCTATTCTTAGAAAGGTATTTCTTCCATCTAGTCCAACTTCATGCTGGTGTGGACCGAATACCCTTTCAGTCCACAAAACAATGCGAGAGGTAGAGTCAGAGTGTGAGATGAGGTTCCAGGCCCATGGGGGTTTCTGGACAGTGGAAAGGCTCAATGGAGATGACAATAATATAAAAATGTAGCAGAGGTGTGATGTGAGTGCCCCCAACAAACACCCAAGGCATGAAGCTGGAGTCTTCAGTCTCCTGCTGCCGCAGACCTCCACCCACTCCTCCCTCTCTAGCCTTTCCTGCCCCAGCTCAGGCTCCACCTGCACAGCTCCAGGGCCCACTCGAACACTGACATGGTCTATCCCATGGGAAAATAGCACAGAGAGCGATCCTTTGAAAACATACAGATGAGCATGTCACTCCCCATGAAATGCCCAGAGCTTCTCCCACCTGCAGGATATACCACAAGTCCCTGTCATGGCCCAGGGACCCTGAATGAGTTGGGTTCTGGCCACCTCTTCCAACTTCACTCCTATGCCAGTCTTTGCCTAACACACGGGCCTTCTTGCCCTTGTTTGAACACACCTTGCAAACTCCCACCACAGGGTCCTGGCACTCGCTTTTATCTCTCCCTGGAAGACCCTCCCTCCCTTTACCCCAGTAAATTACTCCCTTATTTCACTCTGGTTTCTACCCAAAAGACAAGGCTTCAAAGAGATCTTCAGCCCTGACTGGGTTTTGCTCAGTGGATAGAGCGTCGGCCTGTGGACAAAAAGGTCCCAGGTTCAATTCTGGTCAAGGGCATGCACCTTGGTTGCAGGCACATCCCCAGTAGGAGGTTTGCAAGAGGCAGCTGATTGATGTTTCTCTCTCATCGATGTTTCTAGCTCTCTATCCCTCTCCCTTCCTCTCTGTAAAAAAATCAATAAAATATATTTTTTTAAAAAACAAAACAAACAAACAAACAAACAAAGAGATCTTCTTGGGCCACCTTATCTGAAATAGCTCCCTTTCACTCTCTATCCCTTACCTCTGCTTTCTTTTAATATACTTGTCACAGCTTGACATATATGTTTATTTGTAATATTGCCTTTCCTGCACTAACATGTAAGCTCTGCAAGGGCAGGAAATTTCCCTGTTTTCTACTGCACATTCAGGGCTTATCACAGTAGCTGGCACCAGCAAGTGCTCACTGAACATCTGGCTAACGAATGAATGAATACGTGAACGAAAGAAAAGCATTTTTGCAAGGTATACAGTAAAGATTGTATAAGGTGAGATGAGAGAGAAGGAAGGGACCAGACCACAGGGGTCTGCAAGACCCTGCTAGGGAGCTTGGATTTCGAAATTATTGCCATGGGAGTCACTGACGGTTTACTGTGATGGTTTTGTTAAATTTTAAAGATAACTCTCCTTAGTCACTCTAGGGCAGAACAAAAAGGGTGAATTTTCACATATTTTAAAATTCAATATAAGAAAATCAAGTGTATACTCATCTTGTCCAGATTGTCTGTCAGCAGCTAAGAAATTTAATCTTCACTAAATCAGTCTTCAAGCACTCCCTAAAAGGAGAGAATTTTTGACTGTGGCATTGGGAGGAAATGGGGGCAATCTGGTAGGATTATGGGGAAAGCAGCAATTTCAGCCTCAGTTTCCCCATTTCTCCTTCCCCCCTCCACCCAGACTCTCTAAGGGATCTCCCTGAGATGTATTTTGGTTATAGAACAAAGGAATTAATATAGGGGGGTAAAGTCACGGTGTGCCGCACCAAGCCCTCTGTGCGTTTTCTGTCTGTTCCTGGTGTCTTCCCATCCGCGCGCGTGTGAGAAGAGGGTCCAGCCCTGATTTATGCTGCTGACAGGAAATCTAATGAACTGAAGACATAAAAGCATAACAAGGTCCCCCTGGGATGAATCCGTTCTGGATCCAGGCTTTTGAGGGGGCGTGTGGCCGTGCTGACAGCCCAGTGTCCGTGATGGATGCGGCTCTGGACGCCCAGCTCAGGGGCACCGGGGGCCTGGCTGGGGGTGGTAATGGGAAGAGCCCGGGTAGACTTAGGAGGCTCTAAAACATCCCAACCTTGTAGCAAAAGGAGCTTAAGGCAAATCCAAAACGGAGATTCCAAGCATGTGTGGGGTGTGCACGGGGCCGAGTCCATGTACCGGAAAGGATGCGTGGAGAACGTGAGGCAGATGGCGGAGCCAAGCGAGCACCCAGGCACCTTGGCTCCTGCCCCAGCTTTGCCACTAAATACAGCGGTGCCCCAGCCCCTAGCAGGGCGTCTGTGTCCACTAGTGAAATAAAGTTTCAAACAGGTCGGGGGCTGAACATGTTGGTGTCTACAGGAGCCCAGAACAGATTTTGTATAAATAAAGAGAGTGGGCTTGGTAGGAGCTGTAGAAAAGAAAAAGGAAGAAAGGAAGGAAGGAAGGAAGGAAGGAAGGAAGGAAGGAAGGGAGAAAATAGAGAACATTCAGTGTTTGAAGAAGTGACCACCATTCAGTCAACTGTTCCAGCCAATGGGATGATTGTCAGAATTGGTGCTGGGAAGGGGGCGAAGGCTGCTCTTCTGCTGGTTGAAGAGAAGTCAGAAAGTGGGATTCACTAAAACGTTAAACCCTGCTGACTGCCTCCAGCCCCTGGCCGCCTGCTTGAGACCTCTGAATGAGATGGCACTCCAGGGCCCGTCTAGTTTTAGTTCAGTCCCTTCCATAACCATTTGCGGGGAGCTCGACATCTACCAGACACTGTGGATGCTGTGAGACCAGCACAGGGCTCAACATGCAACAGCTACTTGCTGGGTGTGAATACAGGCTCTGAGGCTGGGGGTCGACGGTACAATCCAGAGGTGGCCAGGAGAAGGCAGGACTGGGGCTGAGGCCACAGACAGGTCGTGGCGGATCTGAGGGGCCTGGTGGAGGAGGGGTCCTTTGTCCTTGCTGGCCACATGTCCACTCTGAGGGTGAGGGTGGGTCAGTTTTCCTATTAGATAGCACCTTCTGGTGGCTGTGTGCAGGATGTGAGGAGCAGCCTAGGAGACCGCGTGGGTGGCCTTCTTAATTATTCCAGGGAGGGGAGAGGTGGAGAGGGTGTGGCTTTGGACCCAGGCAGAGGCAGAGGGGAAAGAAAAGATGGCACCTTTGAAGACGGTTGAATTCCGCACCCCACCCCACCCCCGCCTGCCATGTGTGCTGGGACATTTCCCTGCTGGTGGACACCAACTACACAGAGCTCCTGGTGGCAAGCAACAGAAACCACATGTGGCTAATCGAAGCAGATAAGTGCTGGAACCAGGCTTGGAGGTGATGCCACGAGGAACAGTGCCTCGGTCACCTGGGAGGATGGGCTCATGCCGCCACCATCCCTGAGCACTCCTTACAGTGCCCCGGTGCCTGGCACACAGCCACTCAGGAAACGGCAGTTCCCGCTGTGGTCTTCACATCTCATCGTCATCATGGTTACTTTCCTGCTAGGAGTCTCAGAGAGCCAGTCAGTCTTGCTCCCGAAGAAAAGTCCTCTCTCCTGTGCTCTTGTGCCCTCAGTGGTACTTGGCCTATTTTAGGGACACTGCCCTCCAAAGTGTCATCCAGCGTCTGGTGTGAAATGGCTCTCAAATGACTGACTGGATGGGTGGATGGGCTGTGTGGTGGGAGAGTGAATGACAGGCATAGCAAGTTAAATATTTCAAATGTTTCTCTTCCGGTGGAACAACCACTATCCTTTTTCACTCACTTGGACCATGCTCCAGAGAAAGGGAGACCAGATGTCCCCTTCGTCATACCAAGGATGCCCCAGAATTGGCGAGATACCATCTGTGGCCTGCTCCAGGTCTCCCACTGGGATTCCAGATGTTTCTGAGGAGCTGGAGGCTCCGTTGAGGAGTGGCAGGTATGGAGGAGAGGTCAGGGTCTCTGAGTGACAGCTGGCATGAGAATAGGAGCAAAGCACAGTGCAGGGATGAGGCCCAGCTTCGGGGAGCATTGGGAAGGTGCTCAATGCCCACGTGTTGCAACAAAGGCTCATCACCCCACCATGACATCATGGAATGTCAGAGGCAGTTGGGCCCCCCAAATATTCTAAGGGCTCCTCCCTGCTCCCAGACTCCCTTGCAGCTGGGGTGGGGCCATAGGGACTATGGCCTGTGGATTGTGAATGGAAATGTTGGGGGTCCCTTCCAGGCAGAGGCAGTGAGAACCAGCAGCGCCCCTTCCTCAACTTTTTCTCCCCTGCCCCAGCTCCTTGCAGGCCACATGTCACAGACTGCATGTGCTAGGCTGCTGAGGCATCAGGCTTTATCAGTCATCACTGCACAGCCTAGCCTAACCTGACTAATAGATTCAATGAGTGCATTCAACTTCTCTGTCATCATCTTGTACGGTTTTTCAGAGAGAGTCAAGAGCTCATAGTTTTGTCAACATGAGAGCTCATTGCAAGGATACTCATTCAATCACCCCCTTTTCACAAATGGAGAAACCGAGGCAGGCCCAGAGAGCAGAAGCAACATGCCCGTGGTTGCAATCAGGTGGTGCCTGGGTGAGCCCACAGCTGGGCCCCTGATCCGAAGCCCATCTTAACCACTCTGATCAAATATGCATTTCAGAGAAAAATACTCTAAGAGCTCAAGAGACTTGCTCCTTCAAAGAGGCCTAAAAAGACAACTTGTTTGTGGTCGGGCTTCCGGTCTTGCAGATGCTGCCTGCCTCTGCGAGCTCACGGTAGACCACCCTGGCTTCCCACAAACCCTGCTGAGACCCCTGCTCCCCCTCCCAGGCCCTTGACCACCCCTCCCTCCCTTGCCTTCTGAAATTCTCTGTTGGAGGTCTCCAGTGAGGTTTAATCCTGTGGCTGACCCAGCACTTCATGAAACTATTAAGGCCCCTTTAAGGAGACATAAGGTTTATTACGCAATGAGCAGCCCATACAAACGGAGCCCCACCATTAACACGTAGTTTCTCAACTCCCAGATGTTGGCGTGTCCCTTTTCGGGATTGAGCAGCATCCGCTGGTGCCGGGCTGGGCTCGGGAGTTGACAGAGAAGTTGAATGTGTTCATTGAACCCATGTTTATTGGACTCTCCCCACACACACTGTAAATTTGCTTCATTCCATGCCCTAGGAGTGGGTGTTCTGGCAGGAGACCAGACATGAAACAATTGATGAATTGTGATAAGTGCTCTGTGTGAGACATACAGGTGCATGGGAGCAAATAATGTCATCTAGGTTAGGGTGCTAAGAGGGCCCTCTTACGCAGGATTTAACCACAAGAGGAGCACTCCTGTAGAGGAAACTGCATGTGCAAAGGCCCTGTGACAGGAAGAAACTTGGAGTGTTTGGTGACTTTGAAAGCAGTCCAATGTGGCAGGAAGAGAGAGAGAGAGAGAGAGAGAGAGAGAGAGAGAGAGAGAGAGATAGTACCAGTTCCTGAGATGGGGAATACTAGGTTTATGGGGGAGAAGGATGAAGGATTTGTTTATCACTGGATGTGGGTATGATTTATGGAACCAGCGGGAGGGCTCTGGATGGGAACGCCCTACCTTGCAAGCAGGTGGCAGAGTTGTCACCTCAATACCTATTCTCTTCCTCCTGAGTAATATTATAAGCTCTGGTTCTGAGTGGGGGCATGTAACCACCTGAAATACAGAACACACTTCCCAGCATTCCTGCCAACAAGACGTAAGCAGAAAAGCTGTGTTTGACTAGTGCCCAATTCCCAGAATAGGAAAAGGTCTACACTCTTTTGGTTTTCTCCCTCGTTCTGTATAACTGGAAGGTGGACTCGATGTCTGGAGCTCAAGCAGCCATGTGGACCATGAGGAGTGCATCACATGCTGAGAATGTAGAGTAGCAGCAACGTGGACGAGCTGGGGACGTGACGGTGGAGAGCCAGACCAGCCCAGAACCACGCATCTCTAGATTCCTCTGCCATGGACCCGACAGGTCCTCATCAAGATCAGGACCTTGGACCCCTGGACTGTCCTCTCCTCCTCCCCTCTCCCACTCACTCCATGCCGGCAACAGTGGCCTCTCTGTCTGAGGCTCCCAGTTTGTTCCCACTTGGAGACTCGGCATTCCTTGTGTCTTCTGCCCGGAGTGCTGTTCCCCTCCATCTTCCCATCGGGCTCCAGTCAGCATCCCCTCTTCAGAGACGGTGTCCTGACCACCTTCCCCACCAAGACCCTCCCCCGAGGTGTTTGTCCTCTGTCATATCGTCCTGCTTCCTTTCTTGCACAGCCTTTCTCACGGCCTGGGTTCGTTGGTCCTCTATGTTTTACCTGGGATCTACTGTTGCTTCCCCCCAGGATGGGTACGTTACAAGAGTAGAGAGCCCGGCTCTTTGTCCATCTGCATCTCCAAGACTAGACCGGACTCAGCTGCTCTGCAGGCTTCCTGTGTGGGCACTGGCTCGGGAACAAAGGAACTGGAGCAAGCTTCATTTTACCAAGACTATGGAGGCCCAACAAGGAAACTGCCTATCCCAAGGTCACGGTTCAATTCAAGGACAGCCCTGGGGTCCAGGCCTCCCAGTCCAGGGTGTGTCTGTACCCACATCTCAGTGGGGACAGACAGACTCTTGAGGCGCCAGCAGCTCACGGGGCAGGAATCTCTGCATCAGGACATTCCACCACTGGCCAGGCTCGTGGGACCCCAGGACACAGTCCCTAAAGGCCTTTTGTCCCTCTCTTTCACCCGTCCCGGCATCGCTCTGAGCCCCTGAGCAGTGGGAAGAGGGCAAGGGGAAGGGGTCCTGCTGGGGATGGGCCTCGGGCCACATCTGGAATTAAGAGCTGAAAACCCAGCTCAGCGCTGATAACACTTTATTGACGGGAGATGAAAGTGCCGGGGGCAGCCCCTCTCTGCACTCGGTGCCATGGTTTTACGAGGTGTGACACACTCTGCTCCCTTCAGGAGGCCCTGGCCGGCCCCTTTCCTGCCCAGCCCACATCTGAGCCATTACAGTCAAGGCCGCTCCCGCTCTGGCCCAGGGCTTGGGCAATTCGGCCTGCCTCCCAGAACACTAAGCAGGCCCTGCCCAGTGGGGACTGGGATCTGGGAGGTGCCCACAGCCAGACGAGCCTTCATTCTCCCATCTTGCTGCCTATCACGGGTCCCGGGAATGAGGACAGGGACCGATTTGGGGAGCCGTGTCCTGCCTATCACACAGAGTTAGGGAGACACTCCTGAGAGTGTCTGCACGCGTGTGTGAGCCCCGGGAACTGGACATTCTAGCAGGAACCAACTCACCGTGTGAGGGGATCAATAGCGCAGGTAGACATGTTGCCGATGATGGGCTCAGGGGTGCAAATACCTGTAAACTCTCTGTTTTTCTGCCATGAACCTTCACTTGTGTCCGGAAGCCTCATTCTGCTGATGCAATCAAACGGCGTCACATCCGGGCAGACACTCAGGCTTTTGCTGAGGCAGGATACCCCGCTGAGGGCCACTGCCCTGACCTTCCATCCCTTCGATGTGGCCCTCCCACGTCAGTTCCTCAGGCTGGTGCCCGAGGAGGCAGCTGGGCCTCAAAGGGCCTCTCCTTGCAGCTCTTTATACTTGGGGTTCATACCACTTCCCAACGGGACCCACTTTGGGCCACCGTCTGTCTGTGGTCTGTCGTTTAGACAACTTGAGTCCCACAGAGGCAGTGGGGTGGTGTCTCTAGACACCCACCTGGAGGCTGTCCACCCCACTCTGGGGCCACAGGAGACCCTGCACATCTAGCTCAGGGGATGTTGGCACAGGTCCTCATGGGGCACTTGTCAGACCTGGGACAAAGGGCTGCGCTCTAGGCCTGCCTGGGCTTCCCTAATGTAGAGGGGACTGTTATTCTCACCCCCAGATCCCATCCAATGCTGGCAGAGCCCCGATTCTGAGTCAAAGCCTCCTGCTACCTCCCCAGACTCTGCCTTTCCCGAAACAACCCTCTTTCCAAATTGCTTAATTAATCACCTAAATCTCAGCGAGTTATGAAATCTCAGAATTTCTGTCCTTTCAAGGTTGATTGTGTCACATCCCTGGGGACAAGAGCTAATGACTGTTTAAAGGCACAAGTGAGGGTTGAGAAAGTTATAGAAAAACCTATTAACTAAGGTGCCACTTATCCACCTGCTGTGGTCCTGGCGTGATGGACGGCGTGGGCTCCCTGATCCGGTGCCGCAGCTCAGTTTCCCTTCCTGTGGAATGGGTACAGGAACGTTGCGTCTACTTCAGCAGGTTGTCTGAGGTCCACCAGAAGCACTTGTGTGAGTGTCAGCCCAGAGCCTGGCACCCGACACAGGCTGGCCAGGGGTCACAGGTCACAGCTGCCATTCTCAGGTGACAGGTCAGCTGTATCAGGGACTCCACTAATAATTATGCAGTGATGGTAAGCAGTTGATGTACAGAAGACTAAAACTTGGCTCCAAGCACAAATGTGTGATCTTGCTTAAATTCATTAAAAAAAAAAAAAAAACACAGAGATGCTATAAAGTTGAAAACATGAAATCCTCATGGGAACAGGTTACCCCAGTACTGTCTCCCTCTCCTCTAAAGCAGTGACCACTGGCTTTGGGGAGAACCTGCACAGTGTGGCCTGGGTAGCTTTGGGGTTTCTTCCTGCTTACGCTGCACAGCAGAGGGCGCATGGTATGTTGAGTGTGCTCGATACCTGTGGTGGGTGCTCTCCCACCTCGCACTGACTCTAGATGGACTTCCCCTTTTGGAAAGGCTCATGGAATTACACCAGATGGATGCATCAGACCCCTCAAAATAGTAAGTGCACCGACATCTGCCCATTTTACAGCTGTGGATACTCAGGGCCCAACTCCTAGAGGCACCGTAGCACCAAGACCAAAGATGTGCATTCTGGAGCCAGGGAGACTCCGGTTTAAATCCCCCAGCTCTGCATTCCGCGTGGTTGGTGACCTTGGGCACGTTGTTTCATCGGCTTCAGCCTCAGTTTCACCCTCTAACCAATGAGGATACCAATAGCACCTCTTGTCAAGATAACGCTGTCAAGATAACCCTAAAACTGCTGTCAGGATCATTAAATGAGGTCATGTACAGATCCACTTTACAGATGGGTAAACTGAGGCCCACAACAGGATACCAGAGACAAATCTAAGGCTACACAAGTCCCTAGAGAAGAATCAGGCTGATATTCTGGGTCCTCACATCAAAACTTGAACCTTCCTGGAGAACTTGGCTCAGACCCCTGGACCTTTCATCAGTTTCCTTGCCTGCCCCTCCCCTTTCTCCATGGGTGTCTTCCTCCCCATCATAGTGATATCATGGATGTCTATGTCTCCATATCTCTTTAGATCATGCAAAGGTTTGGAGGAGGGGTGAGAGGCGTAGCATGTGCAAAGGCCCCCAGCTGGAAGGACTTGGCATGACACCAAGGCTGATATGAGTGACGTGTAGTGGTCTGGGAAGAGAGCACAAGAGAGGAAGTCAGAGAACTCAACAGATCCGGCATGGCAAGCTATTGGGTTGTTGAACACAGGAAAATTACACAGCCCAGACTTGACTTCTAAAATGCCCTTTTCCTGCGGAATGTAATGTGCATGGGAGGGGAGAGAGGCAAGAGAGAAAGCAGAGAATCAGGGTCAGAGGTAGATTCATCTGCTGGAGCTGCAGCAGCAATGAACCACGGGCTTGGACAATAGAAAATCATGGTCTCACAGTTCTGGAGGCTGAGGAATGCAGATCCTGTGAGGGACCATCTACTTGGTGCCTTTTTTTGAGCTTCTTGGCATTCCCGGCTGATGGACGCTTCACCCTGACCTTCCCATGGCCTTCTCCCCGTGTGCCCGTCTGTGTCCGAATTTTCCCTTTCTATGGGGACACCAGCCCTATTGGATTGTGGTTCATTCTACTCCACTGTGGCCTCGTCATAATGAATTACATCGGCAATGACCCTATCGCCAAACAAGATCCCATTTCGGACTCCAACGTATGAATTCAAAATTTATGAAACTTTCAAAGCAAAACAGGAGGCGACCGCAGTTGTCCAGGAGCGATAGCCTGTGCCTGGGGATGTTGGCGCAGATGGCGAGAGTGGTTAGACAGAAGACATTATCTTGAAAGCAGAGCTGATGGGTTTTGCTGATGGATTGGATGTGTGATGGAAAGTGGTCATAGCCGGGAGAGGAGACCCATTTAGACTTCAGACTCTCGCTTGAAGAACCAAGGGGAGGTTGAGTGGAGTGGGGGGACGGGGAGGGGGAGAGGTTCAGGGAAGTAGGTCTGGGGGCGAGAAGTCAAGAGCAAGGTTTTGCAGCCAGCTGTGGCGGACACATCTGGCGTTTGCCCTGGCTTACCTCGCGGGTCCACCTTGTCCTGGGCTAGAGGAAGCAGGCTCTAATGAGAGGCAGCTGTGGCCGGGCGGCCGGCTTACATTTGTTCTGCTTTCAGCATCAAAGGCCTGAGAAGAGGTTGTTCAGCCCTGAAGGCCACGGCCATCCATCTTGGAGTCTACACTGCCAGGAAGCCTGGTCCCTGTAGCCGGCGTCTGCTCACTGCGTGTGCAGGAACACCCCCACCCTGCCCGCCCTCTCAGCACAGTTTCAGGGCTGCAGCTTTGGAGACTCCCCCTCTGCCCAGGCCCTCACCCCTGCCCGGGCAGATCAACCCCTTGGGATGAAGAGGGGGCGCTGCAAAAGCCGAGAGGGAGAGGCTCTGGGGGCCATGACTGACTGTCCCCAAAGTGAGCCCCAAGCACGTTCAACTCTACTTAATAACAGAGGAAGGGAGCCGTTTAGCAAGATGGTCAGAAGCGAACATTCTGACATCAGCCACTGGTGTGAGACCCTGGATCTGCCGCTCCCCGCGGCTCTGTAAAAAGTAGGGAGAAATAATACCCCTATATAAGGTAACTGTAAGGCCTAAATGAGGTGTAATATGTGGAAAGTTCTTAGTGCAGGGTTTGTCACGTAATACGTTCTTGCTAGGTTATTTATTACTGTTACTGTTATTCTTGTTACTGGAAGGTAATCATCTTGTATTGAAATTCTATATTTAAAATGTCCGCACTAACAAACCAACAAAGGCTCCAACTCCGACACTGATGCTCTCCTTAAGTTAGAAATTTAAGCAGTTGTGTTCTGATCATCCTCAAAATTAGCATTAAAGTATTTACACTTACACTTAGTGGCCAGATTATGATGATCTCTGAATGCATATTAATTATTAATCTGACCACTCAGTGTGTGTGTGTGTGTGTGTGTGTGTGTGTGTGTGTGTGTACTAGAGGTCTGGTGCATGAATTCGTTCATGGGTGGGGATCTGGCCAGCCTGGACAGGGGGATTGGACATGGGTGGTTGGCTGGCCTGCCTGCTGGACGAACTCCTGGTTGAAGGGACAATTTGCATATTAGCCTTTCATTGTATGGGATATACACTGAGTGGCCAGATTATTATGCGTTCAGAAATCATCATAATCTAGTCACTTCGTGTATATCCAAGCCATGTGCTGGTGTGGACAGATCACTTACCGCTGTCCGCAGGCCTGGAATTCTAATCTCATCTCTGCGGTTTACTAGCTGTGAGTCTCTGAGGCAAGTTACACACCTCTCTGAGGCCTTAAGTCAGGGTCAGGACGACAGGACTACAGAGGCTGGCCCAAGACGTGGCTCACAGTGAATGCGGTGAACGCACAGTAGTGATAGGTGTTGTGGTAGATGGATGGCAGTGATGCTTCCTCTTCCTCCCCGCACTGCCAAATTCTTGACCCTCCCTACATGCTCTTCCTCTACCTTTCGTGTCCTTCTGCTCTGACTGTGACTTGCTTTGACCAATGTCATACGTATCTGTTAGCATATATAACACCAGCACCTGCTTCCAAAAGCCCTTGCACGTTTCCACTTCCTGTCTCTTGCTCCTCTGCACCTGCCCGAAGAAGAGCACTCCCTGTGGGAAGATGCGACCTGTGCCACAGAGCTGGGTCAGGCCGGGCAGCTCAGACAAAGCCATCCCAGATCAGTGGAGAGCCAGCCAGCTCCAGCCCTGTATGCAGCTCTATCAGCATGGAGCTGCCCAGACACCCCAAGACTGGCTGCAGATGCAGGAGCGGATCCAGCCCAGGACAGCCAAGCCCAACCCAGGTCAGCAGAACCCTACAGACCCTTGAGCCAAACACACATGTCTCATCGTGTGCATCCAAGCCTCAGTGGCTGTAACCCAGCATTATTGTGGCAATAGATAATGGATACTGATAGGAATATGGCACATCATTGACACTTGCTTATGAAACACACACTCTTTTGGATGGATCTCGGGGCCTCTGGGACCCAAAGATATTGACATTTGTAATGAGAGTTCACTCTTGCCCTAATCCCCATAAGATTTTTTGACAGTGAACCCATAAATCTCCAAATCTGAACTATAGTAAATAAGCCTCCTTGTTTTGTTTGAGATAAAGAGCCAAGAATAAAAAATGCCAGAAACATGATGATGTTGGCCAGACAGAAGAAGTGAGAGGGGGAAACAGGCCAGGCCACTGCTCTTTCTGTCTCCTAACCCACATTTTTTGTCAACTTCTTGGCCCTGGAATAACACATTAGAGCCCTCTCCTGGGGACCTTCCTTGCTGATATACAAATCTGATGATAAGCATCTTAATATGATGGCTTTATCCACCTCCTGGGCAATTGCTCATCGTGGAAACTAAGAACCTCCTGAGTCTGCAATCCACTTAGCTCCCACCAGCCTATCGTGGAGGGAGGCTGGCACAGGGCTGAGAGCATGGCTTGGCATCAGGTTCCCTGGACTCGAATCCCAGCCCTCCTGCTCTCCAGCTGTGCAAGTGGAAGCAAATCACAGAACATCTCCGGGAGGCTTTTACAGAGGCTCCTCTGTAAAGACGGATGTAAACTTGGTACCTGTCTCCTAGGAATCAGTGATAAAAACCAAGGGAAGTGAATGATTTGGAGCTGCCGTGTTGAATGAGTCCATTTGCCCCAGGTACAGCACCTAGCCTGCATGCCCCCCAACTGTGCCCCCAGGGTCAGTCCTGGCACCTGAGGGTTATTATAAAGGCACCGTTCCATCCTTCTGTTTTCAGATTTGTTGATTTTTCTTCTCTGAACTTCACGGTAGTTTTGTTTCTTGGGTGACATGTTCAGCATAACCAGGGTAACCACTGACAACTGGATCAGTGAAGGTCAGGTTAGTTGATTTTACAGATAGATTAAGTCCTGAGATCTTAGTGGTTGGCTTAGCATGTGGACGTTCATTTCTCATCTATGTGAAGTCTACACAGCAGCACGCTCCAGGGGGCTGCTCACTGTATATTATCATGGACCCAAGGCTGATGGAGTCTCTGCCAGCTTCACTGTCTATGATCAAAGGTCATTAACATTTCAGTCAGCAGACCAAGAGACAAGGAAGACAGTGAGTGGAGGCCCCCGGGAGAGGAACTGTATGGGCCCGGTGTGGGAGGAACAATCACTTTTGCCCATAATCCATCAACAAGAACCAGTAACATGACCACACTCCAATGCAAGGGGGTCTGGGAAATGTAGTCCCTGGATTGACTGCTGTTTGCCAGAAATGGCTGCATTCTGGAAGTGGACAGATGCCTGCCACTGCCTCAGTGGCTAGCACTCCCTGAGCACTACTATGTGCCTGCACCAGGTGATGATGCCCTTTATGCCCATCATTCATGGATGCTCATAAGGGAGAATTCATATTATCACCACATCTGCCAACTATGGAGTGAGCCCTGAGAGATGAACCCTGGCTACAGTTCTGGCTCTCAGAAGGAGCAGTGTCTTCTGCATTCTCACTGTGCTGGCAAGATGGCTGGGTCCACTCTGGACCCTGGCTTGAAGGCTGACCATTGGTGCTGTCTTGCCAACACAGCAGTGCTATCCTTCAGCTTCTGCATTGCACCTGCTCCATCATACACCTGTGCAGTGACCCAGGGCTAATATCCCTGCCCGGAGTGACCACCATTGTCAACCCTCAGCTCTCACCAAGCTATTAGCCTTTCTATGGCTCTACATTAACACGGCTTTGCTCTGCCCTCTGTCCTAGCGGAGACAGGCAGACAAGCAGACCAGATTTCAAAACATAGTGTGTGAAAGAACTACAGGACCCCCGCGGTTCATGTGTGACTGTCTTGATACCTGTGGCTGCCAGAGTTACCACTGTAGAAGTCAGAAGGATGCTCTCCCCACAAAGTTGTCCACATTTCAGTCCCCCAAAGCCTGTGAATAAGTTACCTTACTTGGCAAAGAGGAAATTGAAGGCGTGGTTAACAAGAATATTATTTTTAGTTTCTTAAAATGTATTTTATTGATTTGTTACAGAGAGGAAGGAAGAGGGATTGAGAGTTAGAAACATCGATGGGAGAGAAACATCGATCAGCTGCCTCTTGCACACCTCCTACTGGGGAGTGCCCGCAACCAAGGTACATGCCCTTGACCAGAATTGAACCTGAGACCTTTCAGTCTGCAGGCCGACGCTCTATCCACTGAGCCAAACCGGTTAGGGCAACAGGGATTTTAAGATGGGCAATTGTCCCTGGATTATTGAGGTGAGCTCAAGAGAATCGCAGGGTCCTTATAAGAAGGCAGGAGGATCAAAGTCAGAGGGAGTTGCTTGGAATGCTTTAGATTAGTGGTATTCAACCTTTCTAATGCCGCAACCCTTTAATATGGTTCCTCATGTTGTGGTGACCCCCAACCATAAAACTATTTTTGTTGCTGCTTCATAACTGTAATTTTGCTACTGTTATGAATCGTAATGTAGATATCTGTGTTTTCCGATGGTCTTAGGCTCTACAGCAGCGGGTCTCAACCTGTGGTTGCAACCCACAGCTAGCAGGGTCACCTAAGACCATCGGAAAACACAGATATCTACATTACAATTCATTAACAGTAGTAAAATTACAGTTATGAAGCAGCAACAAACATAGTTTTATGGTTGAGGGTCACCACAACATGAGGAACTGTATTAAAAGGTCGCGGCATTAGAAAGGTTGAGAACCACTGCTCTAGATCATGACCAAACTACACCCCAAAACTTTATTCATGTGGCTCGTGAACCTTCTACAACTACCTCCCACCCCTTGAGCACGTTGCCCCAAGGCTTCCAGTATATTTGCTACTGCTTGTTCATCTAGCCTGTTAACATGATGTCATCAACAGAGTAGACTAATGCAATGTTCTGTAGAATGCCTGCATGGTCCGTTACCTTCAGATTATATTGTGACAGAGGCCGGAAGAATGAACATAGCCCTGGGGCATGACAGTAAATGTGCACTGCTGTTCCTTCCAAGTGAATGCTAACCGTTTCTGATCCTCCTGTCTGCTAGATGTGGGGAAAAACACAGTCAGTGTTCAGTTACCCAAGTAAATGGCTGTAGGTCTCTCTGGTGAAAGGGCTGGTCATATATACTATACCTGGAGGCCATATTAATCTAGAACAAAGAAACTGTCTCTGACAGAGGAGCTACAAGAGAGGCTACTACTTGCTTAAGTTTGCAGGGATCCCTTGTCCTCCTCCAGATTCTGCCTGGCTTGTATAGGGGCCAGACTGATGAATTAAATGGAAGCATGACGGCGACCACCTTTTATGCATCCTTTGGAACGGTAAGAGCGGCACTGATTGCTGCCATTCTCCATCACTCACCCCAACTCTGGGATACAATGCTGTTTTTTATTTACTGCTTTTGTTGGGGCGAGGGAAGCAGTTTCCAAAGTTTACACTTGGATCGCACTCCACATGCTAAACAACCAATGCGTTTTGCCAACTTCTAAGTAAAGACATTCCAGTGATAAAGTTGGGGTTTTGGGCAAATGATCTGAATAAGTCCATAGACCAAATAGACCCACTGGGCTGGCCTGGCTCCCACATGTCTCCATTCTAACAGAAAGCCCATGATAATGCATTCGGTATTGATGTCAACGCACGCCCTGGGTCTAATAGTCCTCAAAATGTTTAGGACTATCCTTTCCCCAGGGTCCAGTTACCCAAAGAAACCGGGCTGGAGAAATCCTTATCAAGTTCACCTGTAGGCTCCTTCCTCCTGGAGACCCAGCGTCTTCTCCAGCCAGGGGGGTCTAGGTCTAAAAATTGCCTCAGGATCAGAAACTGGTCAAAGAATTGGGATTTTTTATGAGGGTGGCTATTCTTGGACTCCTGGTCATTCATTCCTGAATTTAAGAAATACCCTGGCCAAGACCGGTTTGGCTCAGTGGATAGAGCATCGGCCTGCGGACTGGTCCCGGGTTCGATTCTGATCAAGGGCATGTACCTTGGTTGCTGGCACATCTCCAGTAGGGGGCGTGCAGGAGGCGGCTGATCGATGTCTCTCATCAATGTTTCTAACTTTCTATCCCTCTTCCTTTCTCTCTGTAAAAAAAAAAAAAAAATCAATAAAATATATTTTAAAAAAAAGAAAGAAAGAAAGAAAGAAATACCCTGGTTGGTTGGATGTCATTTTCTCTTAACCAACTCTGGTTGGCTATACTTCCGAGTAGAGTACTTTTCCTCCATTACCTGTCATGTATCTCTCCGCCTAAGTTAGGCTGTGAATGAATCCCAGTCATTGGTCTGACAGGCAGGAGAGAAGGTAGGGGCACATCCTAAGGGAGAGATACGTATATTGCCTTGTAAGTCAGAGACCTCTGCATTGCCTTCAAACAGCACCCATAGATTCAAGGTCATCTGGGGACAGACGATTTTCTAGTGTATCAATCCAGATAGCCCCTTGCCATAGCCCCTACTCCTTTACAAAACTCCGCCCTTTCATAGAAGCTGCTTTCCTGGAGCTAGTCAGTCCTGCCCCTGATCTTCAGTTGTTCTTGCCTCCTGGCCTCCAGAGAGTTAGTCTCTTTTCAAACTGCAAAAGAGACCTTCTGGCTTTCACAGTTAGCCTTTCATTGCTGGTGAAACACCCTTAGCCTTTCCTTGTCCATCTCCAAAGCATCTATTGCAGCAGTCTTTCGAATCCATTGCTCCTAGAATGATTCCTTTTCCCATACTTGTCAAACTCTTCTTCCGTGGTCCAAACCATCTGTTCTCTTCTATGCACAAGCCCTCCCCGTTCACCACCAGTCAAAGACTAGTCACTTCACGGCCACAGTGTTCTCGTGATGATCGGTGCTCCACATGCCAACAGTGAGGGGGCCCTCAGTGTCAGTCTAGCAGCAGATCAACCAGCTCCAAAACCCCACTTTGAGGTCTGTCTTCTTGGATCACTCACAGCACCAAATATCACTGGTCCAATTCCCGGGGAACCAGACTCTGAAACAGACACTTGCTTTGTGGAAGGTTTCCTGGAAGATGCTCTGAGCATCAACATCTGCCAGGGAGGGAAGGGAGCCTGTTTGGCCACAGAAAGAAGTTGGGCTGCACGGCAGACACAACAAGCTCCTCGGCCAATCCCGCAGGGAGTTCTGGAACCTGTGGTTACCCCAGAGTGGGGCAAGAGGGTTAGGTGTTTATAGACCTCCATTAACCATTCATTGGATTCGGGCTGCCCTTTGGGCAAGATGTTTCTTTTCTGCCAAGTACAGTCCCGAGGGGGCAATCCTTGACATGGTGTTGTACTCGGCTCGGAGCTCTCAGCTGTCAGCCCTCTTAGTAGCTGAAGGAGGATCTGGGTCATCCAGCACAACATCCATTTCGCCACAATTTTGTCCACATGAAGAGATGGATAAAAGACCCCCGAAAGAATAGAAATGTATTCTACACGTTTTGCACATTTAAAATGTTGATCGATGTTGTCAAATTTCTTTCCAAAAAGCTTGAACCATTTATACATCTGTCAGCAGTGGGTGAAAATGCCTATTTTCCGACCTCTTCGCCAGCCTTGAGTATCTGATCTTTGAAAACTGTCAATATGATGGGGGAGGGGAGTTGAGGAGGAATACATTGCATTGTTGCAGTTTACAATTCTTTTACTGCTAGAGAAGTTGATCATCTTTTTGAATGCTGTTCATATTCCTTGCTTTCTCCCATCACTGATGTGTAGCAGCTATTTCTGTCTTATGAATAGTAAATGTATCTCTGTCATATTTTTCCCCAAGCGAAGCTTGTCTTTCAACTTTATCTGCAATGCATTTTACTATAAAATCTGTAAAACCTCAAAGTGCCTATCTTTTCCATTATGGCTTCTGGGTCTCATTTGCCACTTAGAAAGGCTTTATCCTTATAAAATATTCTTCCATAGTTTTTTTTTCTAATATTTTTATGGTTTGGGTTTTTACATTTGGATTTTATTCCATCTGGAATTTATTCTGGGGGAGAGAAACTTGAATCCATCTCTTCACCCTCTCCTCCTCCCCCTCCCCAAATGGCCAGCCAGTTGCCCACATCATCTATTAAATAATACATTCCTCCTCTCTGGCTACAAGCATGTCTACTAGTTACTAGGTTGCCGTATTAAGTTGAACTTTCTTCTCTATTATATTGATCTGCCTATTTTTGATCCCATATCAAAGCATCTATATTATTCTATCTTTAGGTTTCAATAATCTGCTAGTACAACTTCTCCCTCTTTCCTCATTTTTTAAAAATATATTTTATTGATTTTTCACAGAGCGGAAGGGAGAGAGACAGAGAGTTAGAAACATCGATGAGAGAGAAACATCGATCAGCTGCCTCCTTCACACCCCCTACTGGAGATGTGCCCGCAACCAAGGTACATGCCCCTGACCGGAATCGAACCCGAGACCCTTCAGTCTGCAGGCCAATGCTCTATCCACTGAGCCAAACTGGTCTTGGCTCTCTCTTTTTTTTTTTTTGCCCCATATTTTTATTCTCTCCTATACATTATTCCAGATAAAACTTAAAAAATGCTGACAATCTTCAAAAATAATCACACTAAAATTTTGATTGAGATTGGGTTGAATTTTTCAATACATTTTAGGAGAATTGACAATTGAATAATTTTGAATCCTTCTAGATAAAAACAAGATGCATGTCTATTCATTCGAGTCTTCCTCTCTATGCTATATGTAGAGATACATTTTTTTCATATGAACCAGCACATTTCTTTTCAAGTTTACTCCCAATATTTTATTCATTGTCATTGTTATTATTGTTGCCTTGGTAAACAGGCTTTTTGTTTCCATTGTATTGGTTATTGTTGCTATATTAAAAAAAAAAAAGCTACTGATTCTTGTATATTTTTTTGTAACTGGGCACTATACCAAGCTGTCTATTGTTTATAATAGTTTTTCCCTTAGTTATCTTCTCTTTCCAGCCTCCCAGACCTATGCTTCAGAAAGGCAATTCTCTAGAAACAAAAATGGGTTGAGAGAGGCCTTGGCTGATCTAGCACATCAAGTTTGCTTTCTTTCTCACAATCTACATTAGGATGGAAAACGCTCAGGTTAGTTGACAAGAATCCAGCAGTACTGACTTTGAGTTGACAATGAGGTAAAATGAATCTTCAATTTCTTGAGATGCAACTTGGCTCTGATGTTGTATTAGCAGAAAATCAGTGTGGATAAAGTATAATAATGAAAGCGGACCCTGACAGAGTACTAACTATGCTAGACACTGTCCTAAACTCTAACTCTCTCTCTCTCTCTCTCTCTCTCTCTCTTTCTCTCTCTCTCTCTCTCATTTAATGTTCAAGACATTTCTCTTAGGTGGGTATTATTGGACCCATTTTACACAAGGAGAAACTGCGGCCCAGAAAAGTTAGGTGAGTTGCCCATGGTCATACAGCTTAGAGTTGATAGAATCCGAATTGGAATCCAATGGCTCCAGAATCCATTGCCCATAGTAAATAGAGCATTATGGGTTAACTCAGTACAAATCTGCTCTTTTGTCAAAGCTGCAGAATGACCTCTGATTCCCAAGTTCAGATTCACCGCAGGGTTTTTTCTCCTCTTTTTTGCATTTCCTTCCACCCGGCCACCAGCTCGGGAAGTCATGGACTCCCAGCTCTCTAGCAGCCTGAGGGCATTGGACGGGCCAAGCAGAGCCATTTGGGCAGAGTCCAAGGACAGGGTGCGGAGATGAGTTACGGGGCCGCGAGCAGACACTGACATGTTATGACCCAGCCCTGGAAGATCTCATTTTTTAAAATGAAAATATTCTCTGGGTGGCTTTCTCATTTCATTACATTGTGGTTGGTGGTCAAAGTTTTCTTCCTCTTTTGAAAATTGCTGCTGGTTTTTGATCCTGACCTCTTGCTCCCTGACCCATGGACCAGCCTGTTCCTGGGCGGGGTTTCCGAGTCTCTAAGGCAACAGGGCTGAGCTAAGAGACTCTAAGAAAAACCTTCAAGCTCAGTGGTTCTCAACCTTCCTAATGCCACAACCCTTTAAGACAGTTCCTCATGTGGTGGTGACCCCCAACCATAAAATTATTTCTGTTATTACTTCATAACTGTAATTTTGCTACTGTTATGAACTGTAATCTGATAGGCAGGATGTATTTTCATTGTTACAAATGGAACATAAGTAAAGCATAGGGATTAATCACAAAAACAATATGTAATTATATATTGTGAAATATTTATTTCTAATTACAAATAAATGAAATTTTGTCCTGAATCGTGGTGTAGCATGGGCAACAGTCTTCATATGACAACAGTAAACTACATTGCTACACTTTGCTACACGGAGGAGCGGTCTGTTGGTTCCTAAGACCACGGGAAATATGTGTTTTCCGATGGTCTTAGGCAACCCCTGTGAAAGGGTCGTTCGACCCCCAAGGGGTCACGACCTACAGGTTGAGAACCACTGCTCTAGCTCCTCTCAGCATCTCTGGACTAACTCACCTAAAACCAGTTCCACCACAGGCCAGCTGGCCAGTGTCTGTGTGTCTATATGTCACCAGGCACAAAGTACCCAGGGAAATCAGAGATGGCTTCAGAGAGGAGGTGGCATTTGAGGCATTTCCAAATTAATTTTATATGAACAGTATTGATATGAATTCTTTCACTGAACCAACACATATTTACCAAGCCCTGACTATGTGCTGAGGATATAGTGATACATGAGATAGAAGGGTCCTTACCCTAAAAAAAAATCATACATTCTAGACACTATAAAGTAAAAAAAATGAATGAATAAAATAATTTCAAATAGTGAGAAATGCTGATAAAGGAATAGAAAGTGAGAGGTGGGGAGAAGTGACTTGAGGCAGTCAGGAGTCTTTTCTGAGGAGCTGAAATTAAATTATACCTGAATGTTAAGAGCCAGAGCTGTGAGGATCTGGGGGTCATTAGGGCACCGTGTGGAGAATGAACTGGGGAGATGGGGGACAGGGACAAGTGGGAGACCACTTGGGAAGCAGTGCAGTGAGCCACGGGCGTGATGATGGAAGAAGCAGAAGTGGGGGAAATGCAGAGACATGAATCTTAAGGGACAGATTTAGGAAATGGTACCATCTGTACCTGGGTCAGCCCTTGGGAGAAAAGGAAGTGAAGTAGCTCTGACTGGTTTGGCTCAGTGGATAAAGCGTCGGCCTGTGGACCAAAGGGTCTCAGGTTCGATTCCAGTCAAGGGCATGTACCTTGGTTGCAGGCACATCCCCAGTGGGTGGTGTGCAGGAGGCAGCCAATGAATGTTTCTCTCTCATTGAAGTTTCTAACTCTCTATCCCTCTCCCTTCCTCTCTGAAAAAAAAAAAAATCAGTAAAAATATATTTTAAACAAAGGAAAGGAAGAAAGTGAAATATCAAAGACGACTCCTGGGATGTTAGCTTACTAGACAAGTGGCGAGGTTGTGGTCTCAGAGGAGAAACACAGAGGACGGAACAGGTTTTGGTGAGAGGAAAAGTTCGTGACTATAATGACAATAAGGATTACTATCGTTACTGGGACACAATGTACTCACCATTTGCTCCTATCATTCGCTTCGTTAATTTGTTGGTGACACTGTGAAACAGGTACTTTTCCATTTTCCAGACGAGAAGAGAGCTTCAGAGAGGCGACGGGACACTCAGATTATGAAGGACAGACCTGAGATTCGAACCCGAGTCTGCCTGCTCTTAACTGTTAGACCCTATGGTAGCCTTATAAGTAAACTTCTATAAATAATAAGATTTTTTTTAAAAACTGTTGTGGAAACATTTTATTCTTTTTTCTGCAAGTTTTGTTACTTGATAAGTTAACATTACTTTTTAAAAAAATTCCAAAAGAATAGACAAAGAGAAGCAAAGGAAATAATAAAAAGTCTATATGGACGCCAACTCCAGTGAGGGACGGGCATTAAACACTCTGGCCATTAGGCAAGTGGCCCAGAGGCACAAGGCAGACACAGGTTGCCTCTCAATGGCCGGGACCCAGACCTTTCACATGCTTTTCAGGCCCAGCCTGATCTGCCTCTCCTCTAGGATTCCCAGCCCATCCCCCGTGACCTGCCCCCTCATCTCTGTCCTCCCACGGACTGGGCCTTCCTTCCTTACCTCCCAAACTCCCTGCTCACCCAAACCTGGGATCGTTACTCCTCTGCCTCCTCCCTTGGCGAACTCCTACTCATCTGACAGAACACAGCCGAGCATCACTTCCTCCAGGGAGTCCTCCCGGGACTCCCCTCTGAGTTTTTGTTTCGAGCCTCATGGAATCCAACTCTTCTTCTCAACATGTCCCTTAGTTTTTAATTCCTACCCATCCGTGTGATTTCCCTCCATTTTCCCTCGAGGGAGGGAGCTCCTAGGAGGGGGAATGGAGGTACCCCAGGTCTTTCAGAGCTGGCACCGAGCAGGAACTCGGTCATTGGCAAGTGAATGAATCACATCTCTTGGCCACGTCCAACCGCTCTGCCCCGTGTGT
Organism: Lasiurus cinereus; assembly: GCA_011751065.1. NCBI lineage: Eukaryota > Metazoa > Chordata > Mammalia > Chiroptera > Vespertilionidae > Lasiurus > Lasiurus cinereus. The sequence goes on along the minus strand of JAAGEH010000043.1, from coordinate 10,716,169 downwards.
GGGTCCTCAGAGGAGTCTCTGGCTGGGACTCCTGCCCTCGCAATACCTGGCACTTCCCCCTGGAAGAACCATCCCGGTCTCCGTACAGCCAGAGCCTTGTTCCCAAGTCACTTGCTTTCCAGGCCACAGCGCCCCAGAAAGGCTAGCACAGCTGCCAGGACTGGTGGGCAGGGAGAGGGGGATGTCGGGGGGAGGAACCCAGGAGGGGAGTTATGGGAAAGAGGTGTCCAAGGCTACTGTTGAGGTGTTGCAGGCAGGGCCTGAGGTTTCAGTGGCTTGCTGGCCCTTTAGCCCTGGTGTCTGGACACACCACTGGCCTCAGGGTCCAGACCCCTGGCAGCCCTGCTCTGGGGGAGCTTGGGAGGGCAGTTTCCAGAAGGAAAGTGATGACTTCAGCAGGGGCCTCCCCTTTCCCGGCGTGGAGCCTCCTCTCAATCGGGTCCCTTACAGGAAGGTTTCGTCTTGAGGCCCAAGTGAGGCTGAGTTGGGGGGGAGAGGCCCCATCGTCCAAATATTTGTAAACGGAGCTCTTTTCCCCGACAAAGCAGAACCAGATGCCACCGCCCCCGGGAGGCCAGGCCTTGGCACCGGGCAGCAGCCTGCAGGCGGGAGGGCAGACTGCAGAGTGGGAAGGGGAAGGTGAAGGCCGGCCAGGGACCGCAGCGTGGGCTCCGGAGAGCGGGGGGCTGGTCGGGGAAGATATTGCTGTGCTGCCCGGACAGACAGTGAGCCAGAGGAGGGCAGGGCTGCCCCCTCACGCGTATCTGGGTTCCCAGCGCGTGCGGAGGCCAGGTTCCGAGTGGGACCTCAGTCGGTGTCTCCTAAAATGCTGACCGGCTAGCTTCTGGACCAGCTCCAGCTGTCGAGCCGGTCAGACCTGAAGGGGACCACATTTGGTAGATGCACCGCCTTGACCACATCACCTGATGGCTCTGCGCCTCGGTCGCCTTCTCTGTCTCATGGGGATGAGACATTGCTAGCCTCATGGCACCCCAAAAGTCCATGCACATAAACCTAACCCCACACTTGGCCTCGCATGGGCTCTCAAAAAATGCTTGTTCTTGGTCACCTTTAATTGTCTAGGGGCTGGCAAGTAGCTGGCAGAGTGGGAGACACTGGTCCACGAGGGGACAGTGGGTAGACTCTGAGGACAGGGAACCGACGGGGACAACAGGCAGATCCCAACGGAGCTGCGGCCACAGTGACCAACAAGCACACGTTTCAGAGACTCGGGCTCAGGGTTCGGGGGATGCAGAGAACTGGAGCTTAATAATTTCTAGATTCTTCTTTTCCATGAAATTTCCTTCCACAATGCAATATACAGATCATGTACCATAGACATGTACACTTGAAATCTATGATCTTATTAGCCAATGTTGTCCCAATAAATTTAATAAAACTGATATTCACCAATTATTTATATATTTTAATTCTTTTTAAAAATACATTTTTATTGATTTCAGAGAGGAAGGGAGAGGGAGAGAGAGATAGAGACATCAATGATGAGAGAGAATCATTGACTGGCTGCCTCCTGCACTCCCCCTACTGGGGATCATGTGCCCTTGACTGGAAAAAAATACCCAGGACTCTTCAGTCCACAGGCCAACACTTTATCCACTGAGCCAAACCAGTTGGGCTAAAGCATTTTTTAGGAAGAAAAAGTCTATGTGGGATGGAGGACAGAGAGGTACCACAGAGAGACAGGATGCAGCAGAGGTCAGCTGGGGGCCCTGGGGTCAGATTGCCTGGATCAGACCTCAGCATTCTGCAGTGCCTGCTGCCCCACCTCACTGTGCTCCATTTTCCCCTTTGACAAATGGGGTGTTAGAGGTACTGATGTCATAGGGCTACTGTAGGAATTTACTGAATTAATACCTTTTAATGCCCAGAGCAGTGCCATACCTTGTTGGAAATGATTTTTGTGTTTGCTAGAAGCGAGACAGGTTGGCATAATGGAAAGTACATGGATTTAAGTTCAAATCCAGTTTCCTCTCGTTCCCAGCTATGTAATCATGCATGAGTCTCTAAGCTTCTCTAAACCTTAGGCACCTGCTCTGTAAAGTGGGGAGGATGGTGATGATGGTGGTTGTGGTGGCCTTGATTATGCGGATGGTGTGAGGATTAAATTGTAGCGCTCAGCAGGTGGCTGCTTCATATGGTTACCTCGGCCTGAGCTCTCCTGGAGGATGAGGTCTTATTGTCAAGAAAAACAAACCTAAAGTCTGGGCTTTCAAGGATTTGGTGATAGTTTCTAGTATGTGTCCACTTGGTTGACCATGGTACCCAGATATTTGGTCAAATGTTATTCCTGATGTTTCTGTAAAGGTGTTTTTGGATGAAATTAACACTTAAATCAGTAGACTTTGGGTAAAACAGATTGCCCTCCAAATGTGGGTGGGCCTCATCCAATTAGGTAAAGGCCTGAATAAACAAAACTAACCTCCCCCAAATGAGAGGAAATTCTGCTAGCAGATGGCCTTTGGACTTGCTAGTCCCTAGGTCTTGCTTGCTGACCAACCCTGCAGATTTTGAATTTCTCGAGTTAATTTCCTCTCTCTCTCTCTCTCTCTCTCTCTCTCTCTCTCTCTCTCTTTCTTTCTCTTCCTCCCTCCCTCCCCCCTTTCCACACACACACTTCACTGGTTCTGTTTCTCTGGAGAACCTTAACTAATACAGATCCTGTATCTGTTGATAACAAAAAGTGTGTCTAGGACAAGCCACCTCATAGATGAAAAATGGGAAACAGGGAGTCCTTAGCAAGGTGTCTTTAGTAGTGACCCGAAAATGTATCCCCAGGAAATAGACCTTCAGGGGCCCAGGCCCTGGAGAAGTCCTGCTTGGTTGTAGGGTGCGGACTTACCCCCAGACATAGGTCTGGCTACTCTTTGAAACCACAGCAGATTCAGCAGAAGGCCAGAAAACACCCTCATGGTGAGAATGCCAAGGCAATGAGGCTGGTGAGAAGGCCAATGGAGCTCAGACTGTAGTCTACACCCAAGGACTCACTTTGGAAGGAAACACTGTGGAAGAAGAGAATCCTGGGTCCTAGCCTTGTTCCCTTCTGAATCCCTGGGCCTCAGTCTAACCACATACAATGTATGATGAAGGCTAAGGCTTTATCATCTCTAAGGCACTGGCCAGCGGGGTTGCTGGGCAGGACAGTGACCCAGGCAGAGGACACTGGGTAGGAGTAGAAGCAGCTTTAGGAAATGCCACTCAAGCAGCAGGCTTGAAACAGATCCCTGTGAGGAGCATGTCCTTAACCCTGGCAAGGATCGATGAGAAAAGCTACTTCAAGGCTTGCTGGTGGGTCTTAGGATTTCAGGAATCCAGAAGAACAAAGATGTTCCCTATGCTATCAAATGTTTCTATTAAAATTTTCCTCAAAAGCATTTTTAAATTATTCAGTCACCCTCCTCTCTAACCACCTAATTTAATTTTTTTGTACATTGTCATTAAAAAGAATAACTTGGATGTTTGCTTTCTTTTTACAAAAATAATAAGTATTTATTATAGAATGTTAAGAAAATTAGCATAAGCAGTGGGGAAGAAAATTGCCAATGCACTCATTAGGACAGACCACCTGCTGTTAATAAACAACCTCCAAATTTCAGTGGCTTAATAAACTAGATTGCTTCTGCTCATGCAAAAGTCTAGTGACAACATTTGCTGGGTAGCCTTTCTCTCGATGATTCAGGGACTCAGAATCCTGGTATCTTGTGGCTCCATCATCCTCTAGGGGCTTTGTCTCTAACCAGTGGTTGGGGAAACAAGAGAGTAAAGATTGTGAAGAGGGTTTTTGTGGGTTAGGATTGGAAATGGCAAGCATTATTTCTGCTCACATTTCATTGGCCAGAATTTTGTCACACGGCCACATCAGACTGCAAGGGAGGATGGGAAATGTAGTCTAACTGGGTCAGGAAAAGAGAGGTGGGTTCTGGTGAGCCTGTCACACGATGTCTGCCACAACCTGAACTTCAGCATCCTATGAAAACCACTATTCATATTTTGAGAGCTTCCCTTCCATTTCTTTTTCTATGTCATAGATGTTTTGTGTAATAAAGCGTTAGGCTGGCCTGGGAGGCAATCTCTAAGTCCTTGGGATTTTCAGTATAATAAGAGTTCCCTTAATATTCCTGGTGTCACCTGGGACCACACCTGATAGGTTATGCTAACAGGATGGCTCAGGATGGCAGCTGGCCACATCTGAAAAACCAGTCACTGGATTAAAAGTTTGGGGCTTTGAGCCCCATGATATCAGCCCAACCTCTGGGAAGGGGAGGGGCTTGGAGACTGAGTTCAATCAATCACATCTATGCAATGAAGCCTCATTAAAAACGTTGGACACCGAGGTTCCGTTGAAATTCCTGGTTGGCAGTACTCTTTGTCACGTGTCAAAGGGGAACGTGGTCCTGGGAACTGAGTGCTTAGTGTCTGGAATTCTCCCAGGCTTAGCCCATGTCTCTCCTAATTTGTGTCCTTTTGCTGTAATAAAAGAGCAATCATCATTCCAGTGCTTCCCTATGTTCTGTTACTGTGTCTAGTGAATTATCATACCGAGGGCATCCACCCGGGCCTCTGAGTTTGTAACTAGCTGGTCTGAAGTGAAGGGAGCCTTAAAGACCCCCGTGTCTGAAGTCAGGGCAGTCTTGTGAAAGACCAGGCCCTTATGGCCAATTTGGGCCCAACTCCGGGTCCATATGAATAGGTAGATTCACAATGTACTGCTGATTGAAATGCACATATATAAAATATGGGGTCACTCTATAAACCCTCCTTTATAAAGTATTTTTTCCCCTCACTTCATTTATTGCTGATGTCTTTCCAAGAATTTGGTTTAAACTCTAGGTTACCTTAGTAATCCAGCCAGAACTTTAGGATTCCACTTGTTTTCCCACATTTAGGACAGAGGGGATGGCCCAGCCTCAGCCTCTCACCCTTATCTGGCTCCTAGTCCCACACCTGGCCCTTGTCCCCAACATCATCCAGAAGCACCCTGAAGGAGGACGCGGCTGGCTTAGCAGCGCTAAGTGTGGGCAGAGAGACCCAGGCCTCTGGCAAGCTCTGCAGAGCGGGGGTGCGGGCGCCGCTGGTCAGAGCTGTGGCGCAGGGAAAGGTCTGGAACGGACCTGGACAATGTGGGCTGAAGCCATGGCTCCACCCAGGCTGCAGCCCACATGGCCTTCTGGCCTTGGGGCCAGGCCCGGCCAGCCTTGGAGCACAGATCCAGCCTGGAGGCCCAGCGCAGAGCTCCTGGTCCACCCAGGCGCCTGCTCCCCCCACCGCTGTCCTGCTGCTAACGTGAGGTAGAGGTGGGGAGGCAGACAGAGAGACACAGTGCTCACCCACCTTAGGATCACACTCGGAGCCTGAAACTGACCTTGCACACCCTCTAGGTCAGTGATTGTCAAAAGCCAGTGGCTATTAGAATCCCTTGAGGAACCTGTTCTGCTCTAAGGGCAGATTTCCAGCGGCCACCCTCCAGACAAGGCTGGGTGGGGCACAGGCACCTGCAATTGTCACAGCCCTCTCGGGTGACTCTGGAACAGGTGAACTCTGGGCCACTTTCTCGTAACCTTCCTTGCTTTCTGGAGCCTCAGAGAGGGTTGGTGATATCCAATGTCTCACTGCTGGTGGGAGTCAGATCTCAGGGAAGAATCCAGGTTTCCTAATCCAGCTCAAGGCAGGCCAGCGAGGGGAGGGCTGGATATATACAGGGTAGAGGGCAATCTGAAGAACACCAGGAAGGACCCCACAATCACAGAGCAGCCACTGTGTCCGAAATTCCACTCTTAGGCAGGTATTCCTTTGGGCCTTGAAGATTTGGGGTTTCCCAGAGTCCACTCTAAAAATGCTAATCTGTCTGGGATGGAAATGATGACAATGGGCACATGGACAAATGGCTTCCTGGCACATGACAGCAGGGCTGGAGGCACTGTCTACATGCCAGGTGTCAGACACCCTGGGCCCATCCAGGGATGGGGATGTGGGTGCAAAGAGTGAGGCTTACCAACTTTACTATCTTCAGGGACACAGCATCCTGTCGGAGAGAGTGACATCTCGGAGTCAGCCTGGCCTTCCACGCTCCAGCTCTGTGGCCTTGGGCCGTCCAACCACTGCCTCGCTCTGAGGCTCAGGTTCCTCACCTGCGACACAGAGTGGGTGCAAACTCCGAAAGAGTCTTAATTCTCAGGTCTGTGCCCTGCCTGTCACGATACGCCCGACCTTGAGGAGGCCCCCAGAGGCCAGGAGTCACTCAAGGTCGCCCTGCCCTCCCGTTTTGAGGCCAGCGTGAGTGGCAAGTTTGTTTGCCGAGGTCCCCCCTGGCCCTCGGGCATCCTTGGGGCCTGGGTACTAGGGAGGCGAAGGCCTTGCCATCCCAGCAGCGGTTTTACATTCTTGCGGCTCCTTGGCGTCTGGAAACTCGTTGCTGCCCTTTCTTCTCTTTAGGGAACAACAACAACAAAGCCACATTCCTGTCTTAGGGGACAGCAGGGCCTCTGCCCGGCAGGAGTGGTGGGGGAGAGAGCGTCTCCCACCCTCCCCCCCTCCCCAGGCTAACCACAACTGTGCTGCCCCTGCCTTTCTTCCCTCCCCCTGGGGCTGGCAGCCAGCAGGGTGGAGGTCCCTGGGAAAACTACCCAGAGGAGCCGGAGCTGGGGAGCCGGCAGACGGTGCCTGGGGCCTTGGCAGGGGCCTGGATGCAGGATGCCTCCTCCGTGGCTCGGCCTCCGGTGGGGAGGGGCTGACGTGATGTCTGGTGTGTTGGTGCTCGCTGGACAGCGGGGTGTGCTGTGCAGGTGATGCACACATACACGCTGCTCTGTGGTTCCCAGCGTGAGGCTTGCCTGGCCAGGGACAGGATAGCCGGAGAGTTCAGGGCCCAGGGACAGAGATGGAGTGTTGGGGACGGCAGGGATGGGGCCCAGGGGCAAGGCTCTAGATTCAGAAGACAACCAAAGCCTTCTGCCTCTGCCGGCTCTGCCTGCAGAAAACTGCTGACCCACTGCTGTCTCCTCCTACACAGGCAGCCGCCATGGCCATCTGCTCCCAGCCTCCCGCCCTGCGCCAGAACATCCTGTCCGACCTCCTTATTAACTAAGTGCTCATCCAGCCTCCACCTCGGACCCTCGACGCTCTATCTTATTGCTCAAGAATGCAGTCATTGTAGCGATGCTGAAGTACAGATAAGAAAAAACAAAAAAAGAATTATTACCCTTAACTCAGTATTTAGAGAAAAACAGTCTTGACCTAGTGTTGCATTTACATAAGATATAAAACAAGGCCATTCAAAGTGTGGTCTGGGAACTGTGTGCTCCCGGGGCAGGAAGAGACAGTATGGAGAAGGAGAATAAGCCTTTAGAGACTTGTACAGCAATCTGACATGGCCACCACATTTTAATTCATTGTGTTTCACCAAAGCACTGACTTCTAACAGATTGGCAACCAACTGAAAAGGGGTCCTTCAGCAGGGCTAGTTGAAGAAGCACTAATACAGATATTTTAATAAAAGTGGGTTCATATTCTGTTTTGTAGCCTGCTCCCCACCATGTCTTCCTATGGGTTTTCCTTACCATGTCACGTGTTCACTGGCTGGTAGGGGGTGTGCCGCCATTTTGTTGACCAGTCCTTAATCCTGGCAATTCAGATAGTTTTCGGACATTTTCAAGATAACCAGCAACAGCTGATGGATGTCTGTGTTCTCTCTTTGTGCGTATCCTTCAGATAAAATTTCAGAAATGGAATTGCTGGAGCCAAGGATGCACACCTCTTTAAGATTTGAGGCACCTGTTGCTAAAATGATGGAAAGAAATAAGCTGACCCAACTCATACTCTCACCAGTAAGTTAGAAGGGCTCGGTGTTGAAGGCGGGCAGTGTTGGGGACCAGGCGGGCATCGTATAAAACAGCCTCCTCTGCCAATGACAGCTGTTCAGAGAAATGGAGACCATGACCATGGGTCCTCTCTTACAGGCTCCATGCCTCCCCCCACAACCCCTGCCCCAGGTCCTTCAGCGACTTCCCAAGAATGACAGGGTTTAAAGCAGCTTTAAAGATCTCAGCCCAGGAGTCCCTAATGTGGGTTCCATGGGACACTGGTTCTTCAGGGTATTTACTAGACTAAAGAATTTTGTGATGAATTTTTCCTGGGAATCAGTGAGATAAACAAACCCAAGATGCTCTCTGCTGTAAGACTTCTTAGAGCATTTCATTATTCAGGTACATTATTTATCTTTAAGAGGGGGCTATAGTGAACAAAGTTTCCCACGTTCATATGACCATGGAATCCTTTAGTGTTGGACAACTCAGAGAACCAATGAGATGGGACAATACAGGAGCCTGATGATTCCTCGTCCGTCCCAGGGGTTCCCTGAAGAAGTATCTCAGGACTCCTAGGGAACCATGTGGCTCCATTTGGAGAATACAATCCTCCTACTCTGTCTCCTTGCCCCCACCAAGGGTCATTTGGAAAGTCATTGCAGGGGGGGAAGAAATTAACTCTGAGGGTCAGACCCTGAGCCAATTAAGGGACCATGGATATAAATAAGGCACCTTCTTGTCCCCAAGGGGTTCATGCCTGGCATATGAGATTCACCTAAACACATGTAAAGGGAAGTAGAAACAGAAAAGTATGCAAGAAGGACAAGTAGTATCATGGATGTTTGTTTTTTTTATGTGCCATACACTCCTTTCTTTTGGAACCTGCCTCTCCCTGACACCATTGCCAGCAAGGTGCCAATCACAAATTCCATATTTCTGGGATTCTAGCCTGGAAACCACAGTGCCCTATTCTCCTGGTCTCAGTGACTGACCTGGGAAGGCACATGACCCATCCCTGGCCAATTAGAATTATTCCCGAGGATTGTAGACAGAGGCTCTCTTTCATGTGAAGTCATTACGTTGTGGTGGCAGGAACCTGCAGTTGACCATGACCATGTCCTCTTTGTCCCACCCCTTGACATGGAGGTACTCCATCTGTAGGAAGAATGAGTGAAGCAGGACCCTGTGAAATGAAGGGTCAACTGATAAAAGGCAAGAGAATCCTCATGTCTTCATTTTGGGGACCTGCTTCATGCCAGCACTTTCCAGGTATACGAACCAATAAATTCCCCCTTTAGAAGTTGACACTAATAGAGCTGAACTCCTGTCATGTGTTATCAAAGGGGTCATTAAATAGTGCAAGAAACACAGGTCAGGGAGGGGGAGGTCTTCTCCATCTAGTGGAGTCAGAGAAGGTATCTCAGAGGCTGTTATCCTCGGGTACTAACTGGGTACAACAGAGAAGTAAGGAGATGCTGATTTGGGATCAGGAGGCTACAATCCTCGGGAGAATGTAAATCCTCTAAATAGGAGGTGGCAGAGTATTGCAGGCTTGAGCAAAGACAGAGGCGTGGAAAAGTACTTTAACAATTGACTGGAGGACAGGAGAATAACAGAAAGGCAGGTTTGGACTATTCTGTGGGATGATCTTGAATACCAGGGCCAAAGGCTTCAATGTCATTTGGTTGGCCATGGGGAGCCAAGGAAGGCATTTGAGCTTGGCTGATGGGGATAGGAAAGGAATGGTGAGGTCTGACTGGTGTTTTAGGAAGGCCTCTCTGACAACAGGTGACAGGTGGGGCACAGAGGAGAGGGACCACACATTTCTGACTAACTGGGTACAACAGAGAAGTAAGGAAATGCTGATTTGGGATCAGGAGGACACATTGGATTAGGCCACACTGGGGCTGAGGCCTGCTTTGTATTGAATTGTGTCTCCCAGCCCCTAAATTCATCTGTGGGAGCCCCCAAATGCCAGTGTGGCTATATTTAGAGTAAGGAAGTCATTGAGGTTAGGTAAGGACATAAGGGTGGAACCCTGGTTCCATAGGATCAGTGTTTTTGTAAGAGGAGACACCAGACAGTCCTGTGAGCACAAAGTGAAGTTTGCAAGCCAGGAAGAGCACTCTCACAGTAGGTAAAAGAGGAGTCGTTGTGTTTGAATAGAAATCTGATTCCTCCTACAGTCTCCCCACACCTTGCAGCAGCTCTGTGACCCAGGAACACCTTTCTGAACTCTGTGAGAAGGTGAGTTCAGCCCAACTCCCTGACATTCTCTTCCTGTTGAAAGTGGCACTCTCTGACCCCAATCCCTGCAGCGAGTGGAATGCTTGCTCAGTTTGATGAGTTTTGTGCTCGAAACACTCTTCACCCAGATGTTTGCATGGCTGGCTGTTTCTCACCTCTGAGGAATCCACTCTACTGTCACCTCCTCCAGTCAGACCACCAGACTGAAGCACCTGCCCCATGCGCCCAGGCCCAGCTATCTCCATCCCATAACCATGTGTATGGTCTTTGTAAACATGTTGATGGTCTTTGTACCAGACCTGAAAACATCTGCTCTCTTCCTTCATTTCCTGGTTCATTTTCTCTTCTCCCTCCTGGATGTAAACCCTGTGAGAGCAAGGGCCTGTCCTGTCTGTCATCCCACTCCCTCCAGACACAAAGGCGCTCCCTTGGTATTTAACAAGGAACAATGAAAGGCACGAGGATGTGGGCCAGAGCTGGAGTCTCGTGTTGTCTGTGGCTCACAGTGGGATCCAGGCTCTGTCAACACTGACTTGTGGCCCAGCGTCTCACATACAATAAAAGTGTGGACTTTGTTCTGATGGGTGGTCACATGAATGGCACTTTCTTGTCACCTCCATCAGCTGCAGGGGTGTCTCTAATGGAACCGGAGCAAGCACAGACCCGGGCCCCTTGATGAAGGCGCCCACCTGTGAACAGGGCATCGGGACTCTGCAAGGGAAACTGGTCTACCTGGGGTACGGCCTCTGCTCCTAGCAGTTCCAGGAAACCTCGGGGCCTCCCAACATGTGGTCTTTTCTGCTCCTGGGAGGAGGGCCATGCTTCAGAGACAGCGCCTCCCTGTCTTGTGGTCGGGCTATTCTTGTGCCTCGCGCTGACAGCCGCCACCTCTGGCGGTGGGGCCGGGACTCTGGGGCCTTGCTCACTGGGTGGCAGGGGCTTCTAAGGCCCCCACACCCGCCCGTCTGCCTGGACTCTGGCGGGCGCAGTGGGGGAAACGCAGAGCATGTGGCACTGGGGGGCTCCTCTCTGGAGTCGCCTGGCTTTTCCTCCTCCTGTCACACAAAACCTCCCTGCTCAGGCAGGGACAAGAGCCCGCTTCTAATTGTGGAACAAAAAAAACAGACCAAGCCCTCCTAGCAGGGGGAGAGGCAGGGTTGCCCAGGGCCTCTGCCTGATTTGCTCAGTTTTTCCCAGGCTGAGAGCAGCGCAAGAGGCCGTGGTGGGAACGTCCACCTTCTGGAGGAAGCGGAAGGCTCTGTGTCTGTGTCTGTGTCTGTGTCCGTGTCTGTGTCCGTGTCTGGTCTCTGCATGGGATCATTTTCCTCTACCCCACTCTCCGCTGGCCCTTGCAACTGGGCTCCTCTTTCCCATTTTCCTCTCTGGCTTCTGGGCTGATGGTCCCTTACCTGATGCTGCCATTTACTCTTCCTCTAACACCCAGGTTATCATGTCTGGATTCTTCCAGAAACTGGTCATAGTTCCCTTTTCCTCCTGCCTTGTTCACCCAGGCAGCATGCACTAAATCATCAGCACCATCATCATATTCATCATACGTATCATCACATAGTTACCATTTACCGCCTTTATCATTATCCCCATGGTTACCACTGAGCAGCATCACCATGGTTGCTGTGGGTGCCGCACTGTGTTAAGCGCTTTACGTGTCTCATTTACTCCTTGGGAAGTACTTTCTATTCTTCTCTTCATTTCACAAATGAGGGAAGTGAGCTCAGAGAGGTTGTGTAACCTGCCCAGGGTCACACAGCTGGCATGTGCCAGAGCTGGGATGCCAACCTGATGCCAAAGATATGCCCAGCCCTAAGGGCATATGCCAGAGGGTTTGAGACATAAATTCTGAAGCCAGACTGTTGGAACTCTTCAAGGTTGCTGTGCAAATTTAAAGAGTTATCATATGGAAAGCATATAAAGTGTTTAACATAGTAACTGGTGCATTGTACGTGCTTTGTGACGAGTACAGAAATGCAATAAGGCCCATGAGCTTCTAGTCCAAAGAGAAAGGTCACAGTAGTGGGAGGTGAGGTGGGGGCAGAGAAGAACACACCATGCAGGGGTACCTGGAAGGGACATCTACTCACTGCAGGAGATTCCACTCATGGTAATTGTCTTATTTTAAATAAACTTAATTTTGAAATAGTTTTACAATTATAGAAAAACTAGTAGCCTTGTGCACAAATTTGTGCATCAGTAGCTCACTGCCGCCCTCCAGTAGCTCTCTCTGCCCACTGCCCTGACCTCCTGTAGCTCCCCTGCTCCTCTCCCCATAGCTTGCTGCCCTCCCCCCTCCTGTAGCTCTCTGCTGCCCACTTGTAGCTCACTGCCCCATCCTCCTGCTGATTCGTGATCCTCTTGTTACATGGTCGGACGTTACGCTTCGCGGTATAATGATAATTTGCATATTCCATCTTTATTAGATAGGTTTGCAAAGGTAGTACAGAGAGTTTCTATGTACTCTTCCTCCAGCTTCCCCTGTTTACCTTACATAAGCATGCTCCACTGGCAACCACCGAGAAATGAGCATTGGTACAATCCTATGAACTAAGCTACAGTCTTTGTGTGGATTGCGTCCATTTTCTCAACCCAGCATGCAATTCCGGATACCATGCTGCGGTTAGCCAGCTTTGTTCTGAAGGATGAAGAGGACATGGCCAGGCCTTGCTTGGAGCAGATGGGAGTGCCACCTGACAAACGGGCTGTTTTCACAGATGTGAGAACAAGGCAATGGGATCACAGAAGATGTCCGTCATGTTAACTATTCCTAGGCACACTTCCTCCAACCACGATCCCATGGAAAGTTGTAGGAAGAGGTAAGTGTCATGGATTCAAGCCAAGGCCACTGCCTAGAGCCCATCTCTGGCACAGAGAGTTTGAGCTGTTAGTTATTGCTCTTACTCTCCTCTGATGCCTGATTTATAAATTAAACTTTACCATAGGTATGTATGTATAAGAAAAAAACAGAAACCGGTTTAGCTCAGTGGATACAGCATCAGCCTGCAGACTGAAAGGTCCCAGGTTCGATTCCGGTCAAGGGCATGTACCTTGGTTACGGGCACATCCCCAGTAGAGGGCGTGCAGGAGGCAGCTGATTGATGTCTCTCCCTCATCAAGGTTTCTAACTCTCTATCCCTCTTCCTTCCTCTCTGTAAAAAATAAATAAAATATATTGTTAAAATTATTTAAAAAAAAAAAGAACTACGATGTTCACCAAAAAAAACAGTATATATAGAGTCTGCTATTATCTTCGGTTTCAGGTATCCTCTGGGATTCTTGGAGAGTATCTCCCCTTGCAGAAGGGCAGGGGAGGGGCCTACTATAAATCTTTTTGTGTCTCCATAGAGTTTCCTACTGCCACCATAACTAACGACCTCAAACTTGGTGCCTTCAAACAGCATAGACCTACTTATTTTCTTACACTGCTGGAGATCAGGAGTCCAAAGTCAGCCCCACTGGGCTTACGTCAAGGTGTTGGCGGGCTGCAGCTTTCTGGAGAGAATCTGTTTCCTTGCCTTCACCAGCTTCCAGCGGCTCCCTCCTTCCTCCATCCTCTAAGCCCGGCGTGTAGCACCTTCCCCCGGTCTGACCTCTGCCTCTGTGCGAACATCCTTTTCTCTTAGAAAGACTCTTGTAACAAGGCCCACCCTGATCATCCAGAATAACCTCCCCATCTCCAGATCCTTATTTAATGATTCTGCAAGCTCCCCTTTGCCATGGAAGGCAGCTTATTCACAGGCTCTGGGGATTAGGCCATGGACAACTCTGATGGGTCACCAGTCAGCCTACCACAAGCTCTTTCTTTAAAAATAATATATTTTTATTGATTTCAGAGAGGAAGGGAGAAGTTGAGAGAGATAGAAAAACCAATGATAAGAGAGAATCAGCCGAAACCGGTTTGGCTCAGTGGATAGAGCGTTGGCCTGTGGACTGAAAGGTCCTAGGTTCGATTCCGGGCAAGGGCATGTATGTTGGTTGTGGGTACACCCCCAGTGGGGGGCATGCAGGAGGCAGCTGATGGATGTCTCTATCTCATCGATGTTTCTAACTCTCTGTCCCTCTCCCTTCCTCTCTGTAAAAAAATCAATAAAATATATTAAAAATAAATAAATAAATAAATAAAACTAAATTAAAAAGAGAGAGAGAGAGAGAGAATCATTGATCAGATGCTTCCAGCACGCCTCCCACTGGGGATTGAGCCTGCAACCCAGGCATGTGCCCTGATTGGGAATCAAACTGGGACCTCCTGGTTCATAGGTTGAGGCTCAGCCACTGAGCCACACTGGCCAGACCACAATCTCTTTCTTGACGTGGTTGAGAGCCCAGGCTCTGATGTCCGCAGACCTGGGTCTGAATCCATACACTCTGCCATTTCTTAGTGTATGACCTCCTGTGACTGAATCACTCTGAGCCTCAGTTTCCTCATCCGTCGTATGGGACTAATATGAAGCAAACTCAGGGGTTCTTATGAGGCTTAAACAAGCTTTTGTATGAGTTCTAGCCAGAGAGCCTTAGTTATAAACAACAGAAGTTGTCTTGGTGCCGCTTTAAACAAAAAAGCAGCCGCTCATAAAGTCATCAGAAAGGCTGGGAATGTAGGGTCAGAAACTGCCAGAACAGGGGAGGACTGGCAGCTAGAACCACAGTCCCGCCCATGCTACATAACCTGCTCACTGAGGCTTTCTGAGTACCACCCACAGTCCTGTGCCCCCCAGTGCCTGCCGCTGCCACCTGGGGCTCCTCCCCGCCCAGGACTCTGGCAGCTGTGGGGCCAGACCCTCTGTTCCTCCTGGGCTGAATCAACACTAGGTGGGGGGTTCAGATTGGCTGGCTCTGGTCACATGACCACTTCCTGATTGCAAGGGTTCCTGGGAAAGCTGGGTTCTGGCCTTCTCAGCTTGTTGGTAGAAGGCTGGCTCTCCTTTCCCTCTGGACTCATGGGATGGGAAATTCCCCAAACAGAAAGGGACATAGAGCACTCTTCCATGCCAGCCATGCCTATGACTAGTCCAGCCTTTCAACTGAAGGTCGGGGTCAACTGTACCCATTGCCCGAAATCGGAGCAGGAGGGGGAGCTCCTGATCCCTATTAAACTTGCCTGGACGTGGCCCAATGTCACAGGCGCTCACACCCAGATACCAGCCAAACGATGAGAATGTCAGCCGTTCCTGGGTGGCCAGCCAGGCAGCGGGACCCTGCTCGGGCTGGAGAGCCTGCACGCCTGGCGAAGTTCATCAGCTTTTGTTGGATGGGGAAAAAGAGAAGCCGGCAGAGTGAGAATGAGCGTGCAGCCAGGCGAAGGCGTCCGAAAGATGTTTTTAATGTGCATCAGATTATGCAGCCAAGCCAGGGGCCTCTGCCCGGCTTCTCGGCACGTTCCCGCCTGAAGACAGCTTGATGATTTGAAGGGAGCCGCGGTCAGATTGTATACCTGTCAACTGCCTCTCCGCGCTCGCTGGGGCGCAGGCTCTAATGAGGCCTGACACCTTAGGAATCCAGCAGGATGTGAAACAGCCGCAGAGGGCAGGAGGGGAGGCAGGAGGGGCGGCAGGAGGGGCGGCAGGCGGGGAGCCCGTTGGGGCCTGCTCCGGCCACTGGGCCTGCCTGGAATGTGCCGGAGGAGCCGGGGAGGAAGCTCCGTGGGCCTGGCTCCAAGTTCTGCCTTGGCCACTTGCTGGTAGGTTAATGAGAAAGACACATCGCCTCTCGCAGCCTCAGTCTCCTCATCTGGGAAATGGGTTTTAATAGTCCCTCAAAGGTTTATTGGAAGAATCCAAGATAGTGCCTACAGAGTGCCTCGCATGCATGCAGCAAGACCTGATAAATGATCAGGATAAATCTTAACAGCATTTCGACACCCTCCTCCATCTGGTTACTCTCGTCTGCTTCCATTGGCTGTCGAGGCGCTTAGAATACACCATTCACGTGTTTGTCCACTATTATTTCTTGTCCAGTTATCTTGAGATAAAACTGACATATAACCTGGTGTAAGTTTAGGGTGTACAACGTGTTGATGCCCTTACACATTGCAAAATGATTAGCACCATAGGGTACGCTAATGCCGTCATGTCACATAATTATTGCTTCTTTTTTTGTGGTGAGAATACTCAGGCTACGGTATTATTAACTACAGACCCACCATTTTTATTGGTTCGCCTCCATGAGAGCCTGCGAGGGGAATTTTTTTGGCTGAAGGAGATTGTGAAGATGATCTTGGCCAACTTCCTCATCTGACTGTTGAGGAAATCCAGTTCTCAAGAGGGGAAGTGCTTACCCTAGGTTAACTGCTTGGTGGCAGAGCCATTGAAGACAGCCAGGAGGGAGACAGACATGAAGGGCCCTGGCTGCTGGAAGCAGAGGGGGAGGGGGAGAGGGGGGCGGGGCTTGATCCTATTCTTGTGGCTCTACCCCAGGCTCCTTAGGTCAATGTAGAGAAGAAGGCCAGCCATCCCCCAGCATCCTGGAAAACATGGGCTGCGCATGTCGGAGTGCCCTCTGCACAGAGATGCCTAGGTAAGGTCCAGGTGTCCCAGCCCTCGTGCCCTGGGAGAGAAAGTGGGCACCTAACTCATCCGGGGCACACCCCGAGAACAGCACATTGCAGGCCTGGAGGTAGGTGTGTTCGCAGGAGGTGGTGAGGAAGCTGGTGAGATCCGGAGTAAAGAGTCACATCGGGCCAAAACCGGTTTGGCTCAGTGGATAGAGCGTCAGCCTGCAGACTGAAAGGTCCCGGGTTCGATTCCGGTCAAGGGCATGCATCTTGGTTGTGGGCACATCCCCAGTGGGAGGTGTGCAGGAGGCGGCTGATCGATGTCTCTCTCTCATCGATGTTTCTAACTCTCTGTCCCTCTCCCTTCCTCTCTGTAAAAAAATCAATAAAATATATTAAAAAAAAAAAAAGAGTCACATCGGGTTAAGAAATAAAGGGGACTTCGTGAAGGAGATGGGATTCGCCCTGTGCTGTGCAGGGGGAATAGGGTTTGCACAGACACCAAAGGGCAAAGCTGGCGGTGGGCACGGCCTCTGAGCAAAGGCATGGAGGTGGCAAAGCACAGGGTGTGCTTGGGAAAGGATAGTTCGGTTTGGCTAGAGCAGCGGTTCTCAACCTGTGGGTCACGACCCCTTCAGGGGTTGCCTGAGACCATCGGAAAATGCAGATATTTACATCACGATGCATAACAGTAGCAAAATTTCATGGTTGGGGGTCACCACCACATGAGGAACTGTATGCAAGGGTCGCGGCCTTAGGAAGGTTGAGAACCACTGGGCCAGAGAATCAGGAGGAAGAAGCAGGGCAGGAGGAAATAAGGCTAGAACGTGGCTGGGATCAGCTGGTGGGTAGCATGGAATGCCACGTCAAGGCAACTGTCCTGAATTCCAAGTGAGCAGGGAGCCATAGAAGGCTGCAGAGCAGGGGCGTGGCATGCCTGGGGCTGAAGTCTGTGAGAGGAAGTGGAGCAGGAGAAACAGGTCAAGGTGGGCAGGGAGTGTGGGCTCTCACCGCCTCCAAGATTTACCGGTGCGCAGCCTGCCGATGCTGGAAATAACGGACATCTCATAGCCCACACTCAGCGAGCCCACCTTACTTCCTTCAAAGGGCCACGTCTTATGCCCTTTCAGCATGTCTGGCTTTCCCAAGAGGAAGTCTGTCATGCTGGTGGTAAGGTGTGGGAGCCTCTGGCTTAGCCAGCGCCGGCTGAACACTGAGGATGGACGGTACCTGGCCTTAACAACACCGGAAATGGTTCTTATTACTCAAGGGCTTGTCTTAGGCCACAGCCAGTAAGGGGAGAGGAGAGGGTTTGGGGAGTGCCACACTGTGCCAGGCAAATGTACTTGACTCAATTGCTTTATTTCATTCGCATGACATCCGTGATATCATGTAATCCCACAGCAGCCTCACGGGGCAGATGTTACTGTTTCCATTTCTTAGGTGAGAAAACTAAGGCTCAGAGGGATTTGGTAACTTGCTCAAGGGCCATGAGCTAGAAAGGGGCAGATCCCGGACCCAAATTCAAACCTGGGCCTCTCTGAACTCGGGTCCTCGCCCCGTATTATCACTCTTTCCCTCAGGAGAACCGAACCTGCCTGCCTGACCGGAGGACACCCTCAGCCTCCTTCCAAAGAGCTGCCCGCTGAGGTCAGTCCCACTCCGTCCTCTCCGGGGGTTTGCAGACCATGAGCCACGGCAGCCTGAAACCAGTGTGGTCCTGATCGGATCCTGCCGGCCCCTGTCTCTTGTCCCACACTGTGCATCGTCCCTGAAAACTGGAGTTCCAGGAGGTCTCCGCCTGCGGTTCCTTAGAAGGCAGGTCCTCAAGGTTCTGCCCAGGACACGGCCTCCATCAGGCGAGTTCCCACACTCAGGCTGCTTCCGGTTTGCTCCTGCTTGATCCTGGGTCGGGCGGCAGTGATGTTGGTGCTGTGCTCTGCAATGTCCTTGACTCCTCCCTTTCCTGGACAGAAACAACCTCCTCAGTAGCATCCCAGTGACCATTCTCAGCTGCAGAATTGCCCGGAAGCTCTCCCCCTCTCCCCACTGTCCCCTCCACCCCCGCCCCCCAACATCCCACAGATGCCCTTCTCTCCTGGGGCTTCTCTCTTACAGACCAGCATCCCCTCAGTGGCTGCAGCTGGACAGAAAAGGTCCATTGCCTTCTGTGTTGAGGTTTGGCTGTTTAATTCCTTTGTGCCTGCTTACTCATTGGCAATTACCTCCCATGCCATCCCGCCCTTGCCAAGCCCCTCCCAGCATCCTCTCTGGCACTGGTCCTCCCTGGGTCCTGCCAGCTTAGCCATCAGCACCACCTCCCAGGACACCCAAGCTCCAGATCCTTCGCAGCCTTAATCAGGTCTCTTTTATGGCAAGTGACAGAAACCCAGCTGAAGGCACCAAAAGCAAAATGGAACGTGATAGAATAGAATAGAATAGAATAGAATAGAATAGAATAGAATAGAATTATTGCCTAATATAACAGGAGCTGTGGGGATGGGGAAAGGATTGAAAGCAGAGTTCAAAAATGCTGACCATAATTGTGTTCTTTTCTCGCTGCCTCCCCAGCGCTCTTCATGGGCCTCCTTCTTGCCTCCTGTGCATCGGTTTCTCCGCATTGAAAGAGAAGGCCTCGCCGAAACCGGTTTGGCTCAGTGGATCGAGCGTCGGCCTGTGGACTGAAAGGTCCCGGGTTCGATTCCGGTTGGGGGCATGTACCTTGCTTGCGGGCACATCTCCAGTGTGGGGCGTGCAGGAGGTGGCTGATCGATGTCTCTCTCTCATCGATGTTTCTGACTTTCTATCCCTCTCCCTTCCTCTCTGTGAAAAATCAATAAAATATATTTTTAAAAAAGAGAGAGAGAGAGAGAGAGAAGGCCTCTAGGACCCTGAGCCTGCAGCTTCCCAGCCCATCGAGTCCAGTGGGAACAGAGCCAGCCTCCGGCTCCCGGTGTCCTCACCAAAAAAACAACTCATGTGTTCACCCAACCGCTGGCGCCAAGAGGATGTGGGTGATGGGTCCAGCCTGGGCCAGCATGTGCTCACCTGAGGCGCGGGCTGGGCTCGCAAACTCTGTGCCCAGCGGAAAGCAGAGTATCCATGCACCAGAGGAGGGGCATGGAGTAGGAGCAGTGGGCATCAGGCTGCCCTTGAGTCAGCCCAGGAGCTGAAGGGACAGACATGAGAAGGGGCCCAATGTGGAGTGACAGAGCAGTGGTCTCTACAGCAAAGGAGCAGCTCGAGGATCCCCACCCCCCACAGGGAGTTTCCCAGCTTCCCTTGCAGGTTGGTGCCCAGGAGCGGAAGCCAAAGTGAGAAGATGAGAGAGGAATCTGAGGAATGTGGGGGCTGCCATCAGAGGGGCTGGGCAGAGGGCAGGGGCACCCTGATGCTCATCAGGTCAGCCCCTTGCCTGCCCCCCTCACCCCGCCCCCCTTTCCTCTGGGGCAGGAAGAGCCCTCGCTGGTCAGGAGGTAGAGGGAGGCATCCTGCCTAAACTATTAACCCGCTGTGTGACCTGGGTAGCGTCACCAGCCTCAGTTTCCCTGCCGTGAAACGAGGAAGTTGGGGTGGAAGCGGCCTCCGCCTCCCTTCTCTTCCCTCGGAGCCAGCCCCAGCTCACCCCAGCCCAGCACCCTGGGAGCCGGGCAGCCCAGAAAGCCCTCAGAACCCAGGAATGCGCCCGGGGCCTCCGCCTGCCCTCAGCTCCTCCCCGAGGAAGAGGAAGCCTGGGGAGCCCGTTGGCAGGGTAGCTAAAGGTCCCCTCACCTCCCCCCCAATTCCCCGAGCCATCGCTGCTTCCCCTTTCTTTCCTCTCCTGGCTGCAAAGCACATGCAGATGTGGGGCTGTCGGCCACAATCAGGGGGCTCAGGTGAGGAATGGGGCCTGGCAGCCCTTGGCTTGTACTCGTTTGCCGGAGTGCAATTTCCCCGTAATTACACTTCCTAACTTTTCAGCATCTGTGAAAGATCATCTCCTGACACAGCAGAGTCAGGCCTGCGCGGCCAGGAGCGCGGCCCTTCGCTCGGAATCACTTCCAACAGGCAGAGAAAACACATTCGCTCCTTCCCTTCCGGCATGTGCAGGGTCCCCGGGAGACCAGCCCCGGGCCGACCGGTGGCTCCCAGCAGCCCAGAGCCTGAGCCTCGGCGCCTGCCACCCCATCGCGCTCTCACACACTCCGACGCCCCCTGCCCGCCACCAGCCTCAAGTCTCCGCTTCTCCCTTGTCACCCATCGTGGTGTCAGGGACACTCTCACCCTCTCTCTCAAGGTCATCGACTTCAATCCTCACCAGTGGGTCTGTGTGTCTTCACGGGACATTTCCAGGGTCACCTCCACTGTCCCCGTCTTGCCTCACGACCACTGCAGTTCCATCTCCTCAAACCATCACCCCCTCGAGTGCTGCCCTGGTCACTGTGTCACCCACCCCTCCCCACAGCCACACCAGCACCCACCGTGGCACGCACTCACAGACGCCTTTGTAACTGCTCTCTCCTGCCACCCCTAGCCGAGCTGAGCTGAGGCCCGTCTGAACCCTCCCCCACTGCCACCCGCATCCCCATCACCCCACAGCCGGCAGGACCCTCTCCTCTCCCGCTCTGTGGCCCCAGGGCCAGCAGAGGTTGGGTTCAGGGCCACTAAGCTGAGGTCTCCTGACAGCTCCCCCAGGATCTCACAGGAAGACTCGCTCTGACAAAGCGGGGTTCCAGCAGGAGAGGCAAGAGACCCGGGGGCCTCGGAAACTCTTGGGAGGAAGGAGCCATGAAGGGCCTTGTCAGCACATCAGAGAGGTGGCCAGCCCCTGGATAATGAGTGACAGCTCCAGGCCCGGCGGTGGATGTGGGGTGTGCAGAGGACCGAGGGGGGCCAGGCTCTCACCCCGCTGCTGGGTAAGTAGACCGTGAGCCAGGGAAGGAGGTCCCGCTCCGCTGGAAACCAAGTCCCCCTGGAGCCCGTCGCGCTGTCCTCAGGCTGCCCCGACAGTTCTGTAGGAAACCTCAGTGCTTCCAAGGCCAAGGGTCTGGAAGAAGTTTGGGTGAGGGCAGAGATTTAGGGCAAGCTTTTCCTTTTGTCCAGCGAAGCAGATCTGAAGCATGTGCACCCTTTCCTGAGCCCACAGCAGACATCACTAATCAATCGTGGCACAGTGAAGTTAAGTAAATTGGCAAAGGTCGCAGAGCTGATAAATGAGAGGAACCAACTTTTTTAAAAATATGTTTTTATTGATGTCAGAGAGGAAGGAGAGGGAGAGATAGAAACATCAATGATGAAAGGAAATCCAAGATTGGCTGTCTCCTACGCTCCCCCTACTGAGGATTGAACCAGTAACCCAGGCATGTACCCTTGATGGGAATTGAACCCAGGATCCTTCAGTCCACAGGCCGACACTCTACCCACTAAGTCAAGCTGGCTATGGCAGGAGCCAACTTTTTTTAAATTATTATTTTTTTTTAGAGAGAGAGGAAGGGAGAGGGAGAAAGATAAACATCAATCAGTCGCCTCCCGAATGCATCCTGGCTGGGAATCGACCCTGAAACTTTTCAGAGTGTGGGGTGATGCTCCTACCGAGGCACACCAGCCAGGGCAAGAGGAGCCAATTTTTAAACTTGGGCAGTTTGCCAGGCCTATGTGGCTCAGTGGTTGAGTGTCAACCCATGAACCAGGAGGTCATGAGTCAATTTCTGGTATAAGATCAATCCCCAGTAGGAGGCGTGCAGGAGGCAGCGGATCAATGATTCTCACTCTTGATGGCTCTCCTCCCTTCCTCTCTCTGAAATCAGTGAAGTTGGCAGTTTGGATTCAGTTCTTTTTTTTTAATAATTTTTTTATTAATGTATTACATGTGTACATATCTTCCCATTGCCCCTCACTTCCATGCATACCCTAACCCCCCAGTGTCTTGTGTCCTTTGGTTATGCTTATATGCATGCATATAAGTCCTTTGGTTGATCTCTTATCTACCCCACCTCTCCCTAACCTTCCCGATGTAATTTGACAGCCTGTTTGATGCTTTACTGCCTCTGTGTCTATCTTTTTGTTCATCAGTTTATAATGTTCTTTATTATCCACAAATGAGTGAGATCATGTGGCATTTTTCTTTCCTTGACTGGCTTATTTCATGGAGCATAATGCTCTCCAGTTCCATCCAGGTTGCTGCAAATGGTAAGAATTCCTTCTTTTTTATGGCAGCATAGTATTCCATTGTGTAGATGTACCATAGTTTTCTGATCCATTCATGTGCTGACGGGCACCTAGGCTGTTTGCAAATCTCAGCTATTGTAAATTGTACTGCTTCTTTATCCTAATGACCATGCTCTACTGTCCCACGCACGCAGTGGCCCCTAGCCCCAGAAGACATAACCTTTGGAGCCCTTGTTTCTTCCATAGAAACATGGAGACGATAGTCATGTTTTATGAGAGAGTGAGGCACCTGATTATAGATGAATGCATGGCACTGTATCTAAAAAGCAAAGTTTTAGCAGCGTTGTTCACAAAAGTCAAAAAGTGGAAGTGTCAGTCAGTGGGTGAATGGGTAATCACAATGTGGCATATCCATACAATGGAATATTATTCAGCTTTAAAAAAGGAAGGAAATTCTGACTTGAACTGGCAACATGGGCAAACCTTGAAAACATTATGCCGAGTGAAATGTCAATCACAAAAAGACAAATACTGTGTGATTCCACTTACATGAGGTACCTACAGGAGTCAAGTTCATAGGATGCTGGTTGCCAGGGGCTGGGGAAGGGCTTAAAGGAAAGTTGTCATTTAATGGGTATAGAAGTTCAGATTTGCAAGATGAGAAAGTTCTGGAGATCTTTTCATAGCAGTATGAATGTACTTGGCACTATTAAACTATACACTTTAAAAATGTTATAAAATGTCAATGTTACATTCTGCCACAATTAAAAAAAACACACACACAAAACAGAACACAAGGACTCTGTGGCCCGGTAAAGTGTGTGTTGGGTGATGTGGTGTTGAACAGAGGAGGTGGCGGCCTCTGCTGGGAGGGGTGGGGAAGGCATCTGAAAGGAGCTGGCGTTGGAGCTGCGGTTTTGCTAAAGACACCTGGGTTGGAGGAAGCTCTGAGGCTGGGATGAATTCATCACCAACTGCCCGAGAATCAGTTCGTCAGATGGATCCCCATTCTGTCCTACCTACCCCCGAACCCCACCGGGCTCAAAGGAGAGAACGTGCTGTTGGTCATCTCAGTGGGGGATGGAGGGAGGAGTGGACAGCACTCCTTGCCCTGAAGAACCTGTTCCGAGGGCAGGTACCAGTCTTGAGGGCAGGTCCCAGTCCCACAAGGGGGCATCAATATTCTGTGAGCACCTGCTGTGTGTCAAGCGAGGCAGAACAGTATGGGGAGAGGGATAGAGGCCAGAGACGGAAGGCTACGCTCAGCCTCCAACACGGAAAGGCTTAGTGACGCGGAGAATCTCAGAGGCCCCGTGAACACTGTGCCCAGCGTGGAGCAGCTGAACATGAGGAGGTGGACCCAGAACTGGCTCGTTCCTGCTGCGCAGTAGAATTCAGTCCTGGAAGATCCTGTCAGATGATTAAATCTTCTTTCTTCAGGAGCCTGCCCTCTCCCATTCAGTTAGCAAAATTCCCTGAGGACCTCTCCATGCCCAACCACCGGGAGAAGTGTCCCTGACCCCATTCTCCTGCCCAGCTACTCCCGCTCCTTGGCGCTTGTCCTGGATGCCCATCCTGGCTCTGCCACCAGCCAGTTCTAGGCCTTCTTTGTGCCCCAGCTTCCTTATCTGTAAGACGGGTATTCATAGCACCTGATTCGTGGGGTTCGAGAACACTCAGCACCGTGCTGGCACATATGAGCCCTCCCTAAATCTGAGCTGCCTTTATTTTTGCCCTTATTTCATCTTCTTCTGCACTCTTTTTCCTCTTCGTGCCCATACTGACTGAGTGCAAATAAACTATTTACTTTTTTTCAAGCAACTTCCTTTCAGAGCAGGAAGTTGAGCTAGGAGCTGCTCATTCAGTGGGGTCACTGTGTAGGTGACCCTTGGGTGGGCATCACATTTCACTTCTCACGGCACCTGGCTCGCCAGGGACTTTGGTGACAGCCTCTCTCAGCTAAGGGGTGATGCTCTTCCACCAAATACTGAGCGGGAGCAGAGGGGACATCTGGAAGGAGCTCCTGGCACCAGCGGCTGTGAAGCCCAGCATTGCCACAACCTCTTTTCCCTCTCAGCGCCGGGCATCTCCCAGCCTGGCCGTGGTGCTGGCTGGGAACACAGACATCTGGGCATCCTGCAGCCATTCTGCATCAGGACAGATGGGGCGGGGCTGCGGTATGCTGCTTCCGGAAAAGAGTTCCAGTCACTTGTTGGAGCTGGGGCAGAGCTGCTCAGCCCACTCGCCAAAAAATAAGCATCGCGGTTTTAGGAGTTGGCATCGGAATTTGGGACGTGCCCCATCCTGTCACATGCCACCTGGGTAACCTTGGCCAAATCCCTCCTCCTCTCTGGGCCTCAGTGTAGACATCTGTAAAATGGGTCGTTTGAAAAGAAGACTTTTTAAGGCTCATTCCTGCTGGGACAGTCTCACCACCCCCACCCCCACCCCTTGCCAAGGAGGTGGAGGGATCCCTGTGGGGAAGCGGCCATGCAACCCAAGGCCCTGGCTCCTTCCGAATCTGCAGTTCCGTTTGGGGGTGCCAGAAAAACGAGGTGACACATTTCAGATAGTGAAAAACACCGGGAATGAAGAAAACAAAGTAATGTGCTGAAAAGCCAGGAACAGTTCTGGCATTTGTGGGGCCCAGCACAAGTCCACATGGAGGTCCCAGGCCAAACCCCTCTCTCCCTCAGCCCTGCACCCTGCGAGGCCTCCCATTCAGCGTGTGGACACCTAAAAGGCTTGTCCGTCTCCTCCCGGACCCACATCACACACAGCACCCAGGTTGAAGGTACTCACACAAGCACACAAGTTGGCCCTTGGTGGACAAACGGGGGGGAAGAGGTCCCAATGCTTCTGGAAGGGAAGTCCAGATTCTCAGCCCCCTGAGTGTGGTCTAGATGGGGATGTATCTCCAGGTGGGCACCGCACCTCGCCCATGGACTCCTCCCTCGAGCAGGAGGCTGCAGCCAGATGTTCGGCCTCTCCATCAGGTTCTCAGGCTGGTCCTCTGGGAAGCCACAGAGCAGCAAAGGAGGGGGCCTTTGAGCTGGGACCCGGCTACGAATCGGGGCACCCCCGGCAATGGGAGCTGCTCAGCCCACTCCCCAGGCCTCTGCCCACACCTCGGGGCCCACCCTTGGCCCCAGCCGCGCTGGGAGGGGCCCTGCAGAGGCCGCCTGGAAGCAATCTCCCGCAGCCCGCTGCCTGAAAGTGAAAGCCATTCCCTTTGATAGTCTCCAAATTGCCTTTCTTTCCAGGCAGCGAGGCTGCAGGAGGCTGGGAGGGGAGCGAGGGAGGAAAATGAGCCAGAGCCCCTGGCCTTGGTCCTTCAGCACCGAGGGAGCAGCCCTGGAGGTCCAGGGGCCCGCTCGGCCCGCCGCCCAGTGTTCTGTATTACGGAGCACAGAGCCTCGAGGCCGAGGAAAGGGCCTGGTCCCCTAGAGGTGGCCCTGCCTGAACTCTGACCTGTCACCTTCCCTCTATGAGCCTCTGTCCCCCAGAGGAGAGATGCAAAAGATCCCACTTCCTACCGACGCCGCCAGCTTCCATCCTGCCCGTCTCCTCCGAGCGCTGTTACACACAACTGTGGCCAACATCCAAGGAATATTCCATTACAACCCGAGGGGCCCCATATTCTCCAGCCTTTTGAACACATCTTCAGACTCTTCCCCATTCCTCCAACAAGAGGTGGGGACTAAGGTCCCTCCCCTGGAACCTGGACCCGACTTACCCTGTTTCCCCGAAAGTAAGACATCCCCCGAAAATAAGACCTACTTCCAGTTTTGGCTCTCGCTGTAATATAAGGCATCTCCCCCCGAAAATAAGACCTCCCTGATAATAAGGCCTCCCTGGAATATAAGGCCCCCGAAGCTACTGTAAGGCATCTGACTCCTGATTTAAAGAGACCTTGCACTGCCTGAACAGCTCTGGCTGCGCTGTGGGCCAATCAGTGAGCTGGTTTGTGATGACAACTACTACGGTATATAGGTAATAAATTTCCTTTTTGTTTTTGTTTTGTTCAACAATAAATGTGTACTGTATTCTTCTTCATGGAAAAATAAGACATCCCCTGAAAATAAGACCTAGCACATCTTTGGGAGCAAAAATTAATATAAGACACTGTCTTATTTTCGGGGAAACAAGGTAGTGACTGATTGGCCACTAGACAGTAAGGGAGGGACGACCGGCACGTGTGGGTCAGTCAGGGTGATGCTGCCTCTGCCAGGTTCACCGGACCCTGGTGCGCAGCCCCGAGTCCCCCGCCAGGGATCTGCCACAGTGAAGCTGTGTGCTGTGAGGAAGCCCAAGCTGGCTCGTGTGGAGACACCGCACGGGAAGCCAGAGCTTTCTAGAAGAACAATACCTGGTGAGCTCCCACCCGGCCCCTCCAGCCCCTCACCTGTCAAGCTCCGTGGCTATCTGTCCTCTACTGTGAGAAGCCGCCAGCCGCCTGCCCGGCCCTTCCTGAATCCCCCACCCACAGAAACTGTGAGAGGCATTGCAGCATTGCAGGTGTGTGTCTGGCCACATTCTGGGCTGTTTGTTATGCGGCAACAGTGACAGGAACAGTCCAGGTCTCCTCCTTGGCCCTGCTGGACTTCTGTGTCTGTCCCTCTGTCTGTCCCAACCCCACCAGGCCAGCTCCCCTTTCTGCATCTTCTGTGTGAACAGCATCGTCAGGCTCCCTGGCCTCTGGCTTCTGGTTGGGCCTCGGCCAATAGGGGGTGCTGCCAGGAGAGGGGGATGAAGAAGGAGAGGGGGGTTTGGGCATGTATTTCCTGACTCCCTCCCTGCCAGGTCAGCCAAGTACCTCTACCAAAGGTCACGGCTCCTGTTGGGGTACCCTCACCAGACAGCTTACACTCTACGTACCAGTAATAGCTGCGCTTACCCCTTGCGCCTCCAGGCCGGGGGCAATGCCTTCCTCCTCCCTTGCCAGTCTTTCTCTGTGCTTTTCCCTTCCCTTAACTCTGATCTTTCTAAACAGCCCTTTGTCAAACTCCCCGCTAGTCACTAACTGCCTGCGTGTGTCCCGTTTCCCACTGGGGCCTGGATGGATGGTGGATGCCAGCCCTGGTAACAGCTCTGCTTAGTCATATTCCCACCCACTGCTCTGCTGAGGAGGCAGCCGGTCCATGTCAGCACATTCATTCATTCATTCATTCATTCATTCAACAGTATCTCTTTACCACCAGGTGTCTGGCCTTGTTCAGGGTCAGGGGTACAGTACACAGGACAGATTAGGTGCTAATGTCGGGGGAGGTTCAGGGGACACGGATGGTAAGCGGTTATAAAATGTGTGAGAAAATTCCAGACAGTGATGGGCCAATGGAGAAGATAAAGCAGGGCTGGGGGAGGGAGGGAGAGACACAGCCCGGGACCCCTGGTACCGGAGACTATCTTCCAGGGTTGTGAGGGCTGCCCTCGAGAACGGAGGCGCTGGGGTAACACAATTGCTGTGTGGATTGATCCACTGCAAGAAACACAGCAAGAATGAAGCTCACCATTGTTGACTCTGGTGAACTGCCGGAGGCTTCCCAGGTTGGCTCCACCCCGGTGTAACTAGACCTGTAGCTGACTGGACTCCACAGTGTGGTGACACCAGAAGGCAGAAGCCATCCTGACACTTCTCTGGAATCCACACCCGACCCCCTCAGCTCTGACGTGGGGCTCTGACTTGTGGGAAGATGATGGGGACAGTTGGGGCAAGTGGCCCAGAGTCTGCGTGCAAAGAACAGAGGCGCCAGGCGGGGCCACTGAGGCCAGAGCGTCCCTCCCTCCTCTGAAGCCAGGGGCAGTTCTCATGACACTCGCCATGGCCTGCACCCCCGCGGGGCACACACAATACAGCCGCTTGTTGGAGGCCTCAGGGAGGCCACAGGCCTTCCTTGCCCTGAGAGGGACTGGAAGGAGTGAAGGTCGGGCCACTCTCCTCGGGTTCTGGAGAGCTGTTCCCAGCATCCCCGGCCGGCCGTGCTTCCTCCGCTGACTGACAGCTGTCTCCATCCTGTCAGACATGCGACAATGCTGCTTTCCACCTGCATGCTCCCCTGTCCCTCCCTGATGCTTCAAATCCTAGACCGGTCAGTAAAGACGCCAACCCTGTCACCACTCTCACTTTACTGTCGAGGCCTCCGGAAAAGGGGGAGTTGCCCACCTTACAGAGTTGGTGCAAGAGCCCAGGAGAATGAAGACCACCTGGGCCCCTCTCCTCTTTCCATGACACTCACCCTCCATGCGTGAAGCCCGCCCAAGCCCGCCTTCAGGAATGCCCACCCGAACCCCAGGTTCCTCCCCACATCCCCCTCCCCACCCCACCCCTGCTTCTCCTTTCAGTGCCCTGGCTGTGCTCTGCTCCGCTCATGGCGTTCGCCCACCTGCTTCTCTAGCTGTGCTTGCCCACGGGCTCAGCTTCTCAGCAAGAGCAGGGCCTCTTTCTCCTCCTCATTTCCACCAAAACCCCCAGCAGAGAGGCCCAGTCACACACCCACTCTGGAGTGAGCGCTTCTCGTTTGGTTAATTCACTGGTCAGCCAGCAGCATCTTTGGCTTCCTCTCGCTGAACTGCCTCCCTCCACCTGAGAGGAATTAGAGACCTTTATACAGAAATGCTGAGGTAAACAGAAAATCTCCGCTCTGCCAGGCCTGTCCAGGTCATCTCCGAATTCCCAGCATGCTGAGGGAGGGAGGCAGGGGATAGGTGGTGTCACCATGTCCCGAGGTCCTAGCTCTTGAAGAAGTGTGCTTGTGGGGAGCTCTGGGCAGGTAGGTAACCGGTGTCCATGGTTACAGGAGCCATGTCAGTCAGGTCAGTCCCTCCCATTTTGCTTGGAACCGTGGCTCTAACCTTGGCCTCTCTTCCCTACCTGCTGCCCCTGCCCACAAGGCACAGGTGAAGGGACAAAAGACCAGCATGCCGAGCCTCACTGCGCTCTCTGAGCCACAGTCCCCTCACCCTCATTTCCACAAGGCTTTGCTCCTGATTTCCAGAATTTTCTCATTTTTTAAATTTTCTTTTTCTTTTTTTCTTTCTTTCTTTTTTTTTTTTTTTTTTTTACTTTTTTCTGATGTGTTTGCAAATGATGAATAGAGGATGTCAGTCCAGCTCGTCCCAGCAGAGCCCCCGCCCACCTTGATCTTGGCTCCTCTGCCCCCTCCCCCGGTGCCTGCTGCCAGCTGGCCAGTGTCCGGGGGTGGAGGAGACACAAAGCCCCCTTTTGGATTGGTCCATGACCTGCCCTCACTGCAGTGCTCAGGCGTCTCTGCTCTCCCTGCCTTTATCAGCTTCTCTTTAATTCGACAAATGAAAACCCATGAAACAGCGGGGCGAGGCCCTGTGCTTTCAGGGGCGCCTTTCAACAAAAGGACGGGGGCAGGGGGGCCTCAGGAGAGGAGAGGCACCCTTGCTGGAGGTCTCCGTACATGCACCTGTGAGTACACATATGTGCGAGTACATGAGCTCCTTCCACAAACGGAGGTGCCGGCAGCTGCCCAGAGAAACACTGAGCATCATCCTTCATAGGGAAGGAATCCTGGAATCTTCTATCAAGGGAGGCATTTTGTGAGCCTCAGACAGATTCCTCCCGGCATCTGCGGAAGATTCGACAGCAGCCGTTTTCAACCTTTTTCATCTCATGACACGTAAACTAATTACTAAAATTCTGCAGCACACCATCAAAAAAAGTTTTTTTGTTGATCTGACTCAAAAAAATAGATATAATTTTGATTCATTCACACTGGCAGCTATTTTTTTTTTTAATCTGACAAGGGAAAGAGGTCAGTGGTCCTGACTAGCGAGGCTTTAAAAATTCTGCAGCACACCAGTTGAAAATCACTCTTCCGGGGCATTGCTGTCCAGTAGAAATACAAAGTGAGCCACAGCTGGGAGCCACATATAGCATTTCAAAATTTTTAAATAGCCACATTTGAAAAATGGAAGGGAAACTAATTTATTTTAAGGATAATTTAAATGTTAACATTTTCTTTAACCAAATATATCCAAATATTATCATTTCAACACATAATCAAAAGAAATTATCGAGACATTTTACATTCTTTTCTTTTTTTTTTCCCAAACTAAGTTTTCAACATCTGCTGTGTATTTTACACTCACAGCCCATCTAATTTGAGCTAGCCACATTTCAAGTGCTCGGTAGCCGCATGTGGCACGCTGGCTGCCCTATTGAGGGCGACCAGCTGTCCGGTTTGCCCAGGACCTGCTTGCTGGTTTTAGTACTGACAGTCCTGTGTCCCAGGAAACCCCTCAATCCAGGCAAACCTGGATGGTGGGCTGCCCTATACTAGAGAGCAGAGTTCTAGACCTCCCCCCACCAGAAAAAATGCCCAGAAGTAGCTGCCCTAGAAGTTAAAGAGGTGTGGTGCCCCCTCACAATTCTTAATTGAGAAAACCCCGATCCCGTTTTACCGATAAAGTAACCCAGAAAGAAGTGGCTTTGCCAAAACCGGTTTGGCTCAGTGGATAAAGCGTTAGCCTGCGAACTGAAAGGTCCCAGGTTCGATTCCAGCCAAAGGCATGTACCTTGGTTGCAGGCACATCTCCAGTAGGGGGCGTGCAGGAGGCAACTGATTGATGTCTCGTTCTCATCGATGTTTCTAACTTTCTATCCCTCTCCCTTTCTCTCTGTAAAATATTAATAAAATATAATTTTTTTAAAAAAAGAAGGGACTTGGCCAAAGCCACATGGTAACTTTTCAATAAGAGCTGCGACTAGGACCGAGGAACCCTGATTTCAAGATGCTCCATGCTAACCATATGCCCGTGGCCCCGGGTTCCTGCGCATGAACAGCACTGCCTGGGCAGGGCTGATGCCACAGCCTGTGGTGCTCAGGGCGAGCAGCCACTCTCTGGGCCACAGAGCAGATCTGCAATCTGTCTGTCCCCCACAGACAGTGAGGCCTTTGAGGTAAGTCCTATTATTATTCCATTTTACTGACAAGGAGAGTAAGATACAGTGGTACCTCAAGATATGAGTTTAATTCGTTCCGTAACCTTGAGGCGTGGGAAACTATGAGACGCTCAAGTTGCGGTAAACTGGTGGGTCGTGTGTAGCCGGCCGATCTGAGCGATTACTCCTATCTCAAATGTTGCTCATATTTCAAAGCAAAAATCGCTCACTCGACGGCTCGTATCTCAAAAATCTCGTATGTTAGGGTACTCGTATCTCGAGGTACCACTGCATGTTTTAAAAGTTTAGAAGCATTGATTTAGACTTTTTACACACACACACACACACACACACACATACACACACACATTGTTTGCAAACATACACACACACACACACACACACACATAGACACATTACACAGATCATTTAGCAACCTGTTAAAACCCAGATCTAATGAAACAAAACCTAAAGTAGGGCCCCACAAGCAATACTGCCGCTTCAAGGGCCTCAAGAGTATGGCAGAGTCTGGCCTCCAGGCGAGGCCTTACAGAACCGTTCCCCTTGCTTGCCCTCCTGCTCGTGGCAGCTGAAAGGGGGAGGTGAAAGGCCCTTGGCTTGGACCCCTGGGTCCAAGGTCTCCCCAGGATCTTCTCAACCCCTAACAGCCGGAATGCTAAGTGATACAAGGTATCCTGGTTAATTATCTACATCCTAATTGAGTCATAAGGTGGTTGACCTGGCCAGGGCTGCAGACACTTCTCCCCTTTGGCAGAGAGGGGACGGGAGGGGTCCAAGATCACTCACTGTACAGGTGAAGGTGGGCAGGCCCTACCTCCCCACCTGGAGGCCCCTGTCTAAGATCCAGGCCAGATGTTTGTTGAGTAAGTAAATGACCAACCTAAGAATCTTACCCACCTCCCACTCCCTGCCATTGTCCACGGCCTCTTCCTAATCGGTGGGTATGAAATGTCAGCGGCATCAAGGCTCTTAGTAAATGCTCACTCCTTGGTCCACCTTCAGAGACTCGGAACCAGGAGGTTTGGAGAGGGAACTGGACATTTGAATCTGAGACACCCCCCTCTCCCCAGCTCACACGAGTCCCTGAGTGGACACACAGGTGATGCTAATGCTGGTGTCCAGAAGAGGGGTTTCCATCCATTGTCTTCCTTTCCTGCCCTGCTTGCACAGCGCCCCCTGGCGGAGAGTCCTGGCATTGTTCAGAAATCTGTGGCTCTCTGCCCCTCTCTTGGGACTATGGACTCAGCCAGGGCGGGTGGGCGGTGGAGACCCTGGCTCCCCTTAGCCTCTAGCTCCCAGGGCCCA
Organism: Lasiurus cinereus; assembly: GCA_011751065.1. Taxonomy (NCBI): domain Eukaryota; kingdom Metazoa; phylum Chordata; class Mammalia; order Chiroptera; family Vespertilionidae; genus Lasiurus; species Lasiurus cinereus. Next base: position 10,683,216 of record JAAGEH010000043.1, on the reverse strand, counting down.
CCAGACTCCGCCTGGGAGAGCTGATGAATGTCCATTACCACAGTGGGCCCCATAAAATGATTATGAGGTGTTGCTGAATTTATAAGCCTGTTCTTGTAAAGCTGCCAGACTTGGGGTGGCCACAACCCCGATGGAAGGAGAACAAAAATGAATTTTCCTTCTGCCCAGTGCCACACACCCAGTCACTCCCGTGGGAACCGTAGTGGCCTGATGCAAGAGCCCTAGACCATGCGTCTGAAAACCCCATCGGGTGGACAGGCTGCAGCTCACCGCTGAGCCGCTGGATCTCGCCGGGCCTCTGTGTTCCCATCTGTGAAGTGGGCCTTTCGCTCACCTCTCCAAGATGGCTGGGAGGATGACTCGAGCTAAACCTTTGACGCTATCCAACTGTCAGAGAATGTGACTGAGCGAGGCAGGTGACTCAGCAAAGTGGGGGAAGAGAGGTGTGCTCGCCCCCTGCGTTCCCTTCACCCCTCTGGCCCCTGTGGGTGAAGGGTAGGGCCTCGCAGGCAGAGGACAGGGTGCCTGCTGGGAATGAGAGAGCTTCAGCAGCAGCTCCCAGAGATCCCCAGGCCTCCTTGGCACCTGGCCAGCTGGCTTCCTGGCCGCCCTCACCCATTTCCGGGCCTGGTTTGTGTCTGGCGAGAAGCCCCAGGCTGGTGTGGCTGCTCCCCCGGCTCCCCGGCCTGGGCTGGGGTCCCAGGAGCACCTCGCCCAATGCTTGATCTTCAGCTCTTTCCCGTCTGCTTCCAAACCTGGATTGTCTGTGTCAAGCCCCCTCTAAGTGATCCAACACAGAGCCTGGGGCGCACCGGGAGAGTGTGAGGTGGCTGGGCATTCAGCTGGAGTACTTACTCCGTCAACAACCGGGCCACCCTGGGAACTGGGCGGGGGAAGGGGGGACCCCTCCTCCCTATAGGGCTCCATTAATGTTTCCAGCAAATGCGCCCAGATGCGGGTTTGAACCTTGCTGGCAAAAGACGAGAGAAGCCGGTTGCTAGTGATGCCAGTGAGGGGTGGCAAAGTGGGCCAGATCCGCAGGGCAGGATGCAGCCGGGGCCACGGTGACTTTTCGTATCCCTAAACGAAGGATAAACAGGACCAAGTGCCGAGCAGGCGCCGTGCCATGTGCTGACTGAGCACATTGCTCTGACTCTCAGCACTGCCCCATTCAGCCGGGTACCTCGGCGGCTTGAGAACGGCCTGGGGAAGGAGCATTTACACCACAGGAATCGGCAAGGGCCACAAATCAGGGCTGTCTCCCTCCAGCCCTGGTTGTGAATCATGTCCCAGACCACCGCGGAGGACTGGGGAGCTTCAGTGGGGAGCTTGGGGGCAGAGCCCACGCCCAGCAGCGGGACTGGGCTGCTCTTCCCGGCTGGGATTTACTCCCACCACGGACTCCCAGGACTTACTTTATTTTTGTATTTAAAATATACTTTTTTTTTTATTATTATTCTCATTCTTCAGGCACAGCGTAGAACAAAGGAGGAGGCTCCTGCATTGATCGGGGTCCATTGTTCCAACTCCAGCTCTGGGTCTCCACCCCCCATTGTCCTGAGCCCCTCCCAGCGCTTCAGAGGCTCCTCCAGACAGGAGCTGGGAGGGACCGAGCACGCGGTCAGGGCCTTGGGCGCCAGCCCTGTGTGCTGGTGGCTTTTATTGTGAGTGCCCGAGGATCCGGGGGTTTCCTGGTCCCTGGGCCTCAGAACCCACTGGGACCCGCCTTTTTATGGTAAAGGCTGCCTTTTCGCTTTGATTTCTAGTTCAGACCCCGGGGCCACTACCGTGTCCCCACGAATGAAAGGCTGCCTAAATTGGGGGGATTAAGCAATACTGCGAAGCTCTGGGAACGTTGGGGCACTCCGAGAGCAGCGGACGGAGGCTCCTCGGTGCAGCCAGCAGCCGTCCATGTCCATCAAGACCTTCTGGCGGGTGTCGCTGGACTCAGGGACCGTGTCCTGCTCTAGACCCACATTCTGTTGAGAAAGGAGAAACCTAGACTTCCACCACTGTCTTTGCTTCAGCACGCTTCCCAGTGCATGAGCGGTCTCCCCACCCCATCATTACACCCCAAACTGAGGGAGGACCCCGCCCGGTCTTCCTTTCAGGTCTAACCCAGGAGTAAAAGTCACGGTGCTCATCTCGGAGCTGACAAAGCACTCTCCCGTGTGTTGTTTTTTTAATTATGTCAACACACACCCGGCCTAAAATGGACCCTCTTAGTCATTTTTAAGCGTGTGGGTCAGTGGTATTAAATACATTCACATGGCTGTGCGGCCACTGCCACCGTCCATCCCCATCATTCTTTTCGTCTTGTAAATCTGCACATTTGTACCAAATAAATAAGAACTTCCCGATTCTCCCTTCCCCGGAGTCCCTGGCAACCACCATTCTGTTTTCTGTCTTTATTATTGTGACTGTTCTAAGGACCTCGTAACAGTGGGAGCACACAGGCTCTGTCATCTTGTGACTGATTTATTTCACAGGAAGTTGTTCTCAAGGTTCCACATTTTGGTCATTCGTTCATCAGTGGATGGACACCGTGTTGCTTCCACAGTTCAGCTATTGCGAATGATGCTGCTGTGAAAATGGAGGTCAGATAAAGAGCTTCACAGACAAGAAAAAGCTAAAGGAGTTCGTACCACCAAACCAGGATTATATGAAATGCTGAAGGGTATTTTTTAAGAAGATGAAGAAGAAAAAGATAAAGATAAAAATTATGGACAACAAAGTGATAACAAATACATACCTTTCAACAAGTGAATCTAAAAATCAAGTGAATAAAAAATCTGATGAACAGAATAAATGGGTAAATATAATAGAATTCGGGGCATAGAAAGGGAATGGACTAACAATTCTTAGGGCGAAGGGGACATGAAGGGTGCAGGAAGAGATTGGACAAAAATCTTACACCTATGGATGAGGACAGTGGCAGGAGGTAAGGGCATGGGGTGTGAGTGGGGAATCAGGTGGAGGGGAGCTATGGGGAATAGGGGGAGAGGAACATCTGTAATAATCTGAATAATAAAGATTTATTTTAAAAAAAAGAAAGAAAGAAAGAAAGAAAAGAAAATGGATACACACAAGCATCTCTTTGAGACCCTGCATTCAGTTCTTTTGGGTGCACCGTATTCCCAGAAGTAGAATTGCTAAGTCCTATAGTAGTTCCGTTTTTGAATTATTTGGGGAACCTCCATATTATTTTTCTATTTGTTTGTGTGTTTTTTGTTTTTTTTTATAGTAGCCATCCTAATAGGTGTCAAGTAACCCCTTTCTTGTGGTTTTGAGTTGCATTTCCCTAATGATTAATGATGCTGAGCCTCTTTTCATGTGCTTACAGGCCACCGGTACATCATCTGCAGAGAAATGTCTGTGCAAGTCCTCTGCCCACTTTTGAACTGGGTTGTTTTTCCATTGTCGAGTTTTAGGAGTTCTCTACATATCCTGGCTCTTAATCCCTTATCAGATAGATGGTTTGCAAAGATGTTCTACCATTCTGTGGGTTGCCTTTGTACTCGGTGAAGCGTGTCTTTTGATGAAGAAAAGTCTTAAATTTTTATAAAGTTCAATTTGTCTATTTTTCTTTTGTTGCTATGCCTTTGGTGTCCCATCCAAGAGATCATTGCCAAATCCAATGTCATCAAGCTTTTGTTCTATGGTTTCTTCCAAGAATTTCACTGTTTTGAGTCTTACATTTAGGTCCTTGATCCACTTTGAGTTGATTTTTGCATAAGGGGTTGGGTAAGGGTCCAAATTCATTCTGTTGCATGTGGATATCCAGATTTCCCAGCACTGTTTTATTGAAAAGACTGTCCTTTATCCCGTTTAATAATCTTGGCACCCTTGTCGAAAATCACTTGACCATATATCTCTGAGGGTTATTTCTGGGCTCTCTCTTCTATTCTATGGACCCTTCTGTCTGTTTGCATGCCAATACCACACTGCATTGGTTACTGTAGCTTTGCAGTAGGTTTTGAAATCAAGATCGTTTGGTCTGTTCGGGGTTCCACCCCATGCTTGGTTCTACCGCACATGTTAATTCAACAAATACATCTTAAGTCCCCACTCTTCTCTGTGTCCCGGGGATTGGGGGTGAACAACAGCAAGCCCTGGTGTGATGGAGCTTATACACGGGGCGATGCTTGAGATGGGCAGGGCCTCCAGCAAGCAACCCCATTTTATAGATCGGCAAACAGAGGCTCAGAAAGTAAAATCACTCGCTGCCAAGTCACCAAGCTGAGGTGAGTGGAGTCTGAGACATCTACCTTCCTGACTATCTCCCCCACCCCAACCAGCTTTAACTGGAAGGAGGAGAGAGGAACTGGTGTAGAGCTGCTATGCTCTGGGGGACCCCAAAGGTGCAGCAGGAGTGCCTAGAGGGGGCTTCAGGCAGTTGGTTGTTCATGCGTAATAGAAGCCCCCCACCCTCCAACCTTGCTCTTTGGTAAAGAATAACATCACAGTGTAAGACTTGGTGGTAGCAGATCAGAGTGTCCTTACCAGTGTCATTCTATCCATGCCTCCCTCACAGCCTCTGTCACTTTATCTCTTGTATTGCTAAGATCCTGGCTGTTCATGTGCTCCCTGAAGGCGGCGGCCCTGACTTCTGTTGCTGTGACTTTCCCCAAGCCCAGAGCAGGGCCCAGCACACGTAGGAACCCTAACATGTTTGTGTAAAAAATAAATGAGCTCCCTCTCCCTTCATCCCGAAGTGATGGAGATACCCCATCAGCTGGAGAGCCCCTCTCCTCCGGGGCCTAGAGTCTCACCTGGTGAGGTCTACCAGGACTCCGCTGGCTGGGAACTTGAAAAGGGCAAGAGTAGGTACCCTTTCAGGCTCCAGGTGAAAAGGGAGCACAGAAGGCTGCTTTACAGAAAACCTCCACTCCCCTCCCGGAGGGCAGGCAGGGCACTTCCACGAGCCCCAGGTCAAGGGGTTTCCGGTTTGGGTGACATCTATCAGTGGGCACAACCCAGGCAAGGAGGACTGGCTCCTTTCCCCACCCATCACAGGCACAGGGGGGACCAAGGCCCAGGAAGGGACTCCCCATGGCCAATTTTAACATCATATCCTGGCCCTCTGTCTGAACCAAGCACTTCACATTGCTGACCGTGTTTACCTTGCGCACATAGGTATAGAAACATCTCTTTGAGGCCCTGCTTTCAATTCGGCTGGAGATGCACCCGAAGTGGAATTGCTGGATCATCTGCGAATTCTGTTTTTAATTTCGCGGGAAACCACTGTACTGTTTGCATAGCGGCTTCACCATCTGATATTCCCGCCCACCGCGCCTCAGATGCCCCTTCAGGGCAGGTTCTGTCATCACCCCCTGTGTCACAGGTGTGCAGACGCAGGCTGGCCTGCCCGTGGCCCCGAGGTGAGAGGTCGCAGCCAGGATGCAAACCTGGGCAAGCTGGCTGCATTGCTGGCCTTCCCACCCCCCAGATCTCGTCACAGCCCCTCAAATGGTAAGGGTCCCCCCTACTCCCTGGCTTTACCAAGAGGGTGAGAATAAGAGTGTCTGTGGAGCACAGTGTGCCGTGCCAGGCCCAGGGGGACACGCAGTCCCGAGCCCTCCCTCCAAGGGGACAGAGCATCGCCGAGGGCTCCTTCCTCTTTAAATCCACACCCAGATCCCAATAATAAGGAAGTCCTCTTGCCTTCCAACATTTTTTTTTTTCGTGAAAAATCGGACCTTACCTAACCCCGAGACACACACGAACAAAGCTTACAAAGCTTCGGGGCGCAGCTCAGGGAGTGTTTATGTTTGTATACATCCACAGATTCTGGCCTTCCGACCAAGAACCAGAACGTTTCCACTGCCCCAGGAGGTCTTCAGCGCCTGCTCCCAACCAAAGCCCTCCCACCAGGAACCGTGAAATGAGGAGCTTTTGAGCACATACATACATGTAGACAACCACTCAGTAGGGCTGGCTGTCATTGTTGCTGTTGTTGTTGTTGTTATCCTTGGCCCAGTTTCCAGAACATTCTGCCAGCTCAAAGCCACACACGGAAGGGTGGTGCCCGGGGCTGATTTGATAAGTCACTGAGGTATGTCATCCCAAGTGGGAGGGCTCTGTCACCAGCCTCGGTGCTTAGGTGGGGACTTGAGGATTTCTGAGTGTCCCCTGTGGAGTTGCCTGCCACCTGGGCACATCTGAACTCTCCACTGTGTGAAGCTTTTGCATCATTCCCATTATTCAGATGAAGACACTGAGGCTGTCTTGGCGCCTGGTCTGGAACCGAAGTCCCTGGGGGCACCAGTTGCTGCGGCACCAGAAGGTCCATGGCAGTTGTCGCCAGCAGGTAGGAGGCGCCCAGGGAACCAGCCATTCTTCAGTTTCATTTGGGTCAGAACAGAGCCCAACCCCTGACCCCCAGCGGCTGTCCTCTGAGCTCCCTCCTGAGGCCACAGTGCCGGGGAGGGAGTGGCCCGAGGTGGGGTCACTCTGCCAGGACAGCCACCACCCCACCAGGCTCCCTCTCTCTGCCACTCTGAAGCACCTCACCTTCCCTGGTTCCCGTCAGCGCCTCGGCGTCCATGAAATATTAGGAAAATAGGCTGAGTATTAGGTAATGACTGTCCAATTTATTCTGACAGCGAGAACCAGAGGGAGGAAATTGACATTGGTGATTTTACTTAGGCCCTGACAACTTTAATTAATCTTCGCTCCTTTCCAGGGAGCCGGGCCTCCGACCGCGGTGCTGAGCTTGGAGGTGGGGGGAGGGAGGCCTCCTGTCTGCTGACCACCCTCTGCCCTGTGGACAAGGCCACCAACTCGAGGAGTCCTGAAGGACCCAGTGTGGCTCCCATCAAACCAGGAGCTTGTCGTGGGTCCCTCAGGCACACTCACCAGCTCCGGCCAGCCTCCATATCCTCAGCTTCTCCAACGAAGCCAGAGAGCTCCTACCCATTTTTCAGAGGGGAACTCCAAGGCCTAGAGAGGGGCCTTGCCTCCCCTGAAGCATGCTGGGAATCAGCCCCACAGTCCTCCAGCATCTCGTGGCCACCACACCTCAGCAGCGAGGATGGCCACATCCTGACAGTGGCCTTGGGTGGAGCTAGCAAGGAGAGGGACTTGCAGGATTTCTGAGTGTCCTTCAACGTTTGGATAATTTAACACGTGGGCCCCAAACGCCATTCCAGGGTTCACTGCTTATAGAGGGCACCAACCCATGCAGATTCTGCCAGGCTGTGACCAGGAAGGGCCACAGACTGGGAGGAGACAAGAGTCACCAGCCAGCGTCCCCACCTGACGACCTCCTGGGGAGCCCCCGCCTCACCCCTCAGCCATCTGACAAAACTCACTGATGAAAGGGGAGAACTTGCCTCTCCCAGGCTCAGACATCTCTACGGGGCACACCCCGAGTCCAGAAACCCTCCAAGTCCCCAAATAAGAACTGAGGTTGGTGACAAAGGACCTACAGGGCCCCTTAAAAATGGGGTTACATGCTTCATTGACTAATCAAACCAGCCCTGGGCACCGCTCCGTAGTGTGTGGCTTTGAGCTGGCAGAGGTTCTGGAAACTGGGCCAAGGATAGCAACCACAACAACAGCCAACACACATGTTGTTTCCATGCGCTCAGCTCTTTGCTCACGGATGACCACTGTCACATGGTGAAGAGTGCACCATGGTGACCCCTTTTCTCAGAGGCTGCAGCTCAGATTCCGCCAGAGTGAGTGAGTCCCCAAGGTCCCCGCGCTGGCCAGCTCTCTGTCACCCCAGCTGATGGGGTCACCAGGTGGTCCTAGGGCACTGGCCTGGCTCCTCTGACCCAGAGAACCCTGGAGACCCCCCGGAAGGTGGCACAAAGATGCCACCCTCCCTCTCTGACCTCAGATGAGCCGCTCCAGCTACTTTGCTTCCCAGCTCCCTGCACTCGGGTCTGGACTCTGTCAAGCCCCAGACCTGTGGGTAATTAGGGAAGTCCCCCAGGGGTGTGTGACTCATCCCTCAGCTATGTGAGGACTCCCCTCCCCCCGGAAGGCCAAGGGGTGGACCCCTCTTGCCTGTCCACTCTAATTTCAGGTGGTATTGTCCAAAGCCTGCTTGGCTCCCAGGCTTGGCATGGGTCCAGGGGAAGGAGAGAAGGTTGGACATTGCACCATGGCTGGGAGTTACGTGGCCCACATCCATTCCTCCCTGGATCCCTTCACTGGTTTTATGAGCCTCAGTATCGTGTCTGGGGGCCCATTAGATGGGGACATTTGCACCCCCTGCGTGGAGATGTCCACTGACTCCAAGGACAGGACTCCAAGGATCCTTTGTGCGGTGAGCTCCAAGTGTTCATAATCAGTTACTAGCAACGAGGTAAAGGATGTTTCTACGAATAACATCAACTCAAGAGGTTTCTGGGTGTAGTGAAAAGAACACAGGCTTTGAAGGTCTACGGCCCTGGTTAGCATCCACTGTGCCCCTCACTGTCTGGGTACTCCTTCGGTTCCAGCCTTGGTTTCCTCATCTGCAAGATGGGCTTCATCATCCCTCCCTTGCAGCATGATTCGGATTCAATGAAAGAATGGTGTAGTATAATTCAAGAAAATAAGATATTTTAACAAAAGAGCAGCATCAGTAAGTGCCCAGACACTGCAGCCAGCATTTCCCTGCCCGTTGGCTTCATTTTTGACCTGTTCTTGTTTCACAGGTGAGGACACGAAAGCTCGGAAGGTTCAATGGCTTGTTCACAGCTGCTGAACGGCAGAATTTGAATCTGAACCCAGGACCCGTTGCTCCAGGCTTAGGTGAGAAAGATGCCAGAGGCAGAAAGAAGGTAGAAATAAGTCAGAGTCTTAGCTTCTGCCTTGTGGCCTGGGCCCCAACCTCCTGGTATACCCCTCAACCCTGCCATCCCATCCTCTGCTTCCCCATCCCATCACCCCAGAAGCTCTGCCATCCCATGAGGAGTGGGGGGCAGCATCAGCTCTGGCACCACATAGAAGGTGCCATTCTTCTCTGGGATCCAGCCTCACTCTCAGTCAGGTTCAGCGAGGGCTTTCTCCGGTCTCCATCCTCTCATTCATTCCCACAGCATTTGTGGGAGGCTACTCTGGGGGCGACAAGCAGAGCCAGAGGTGCCTCAGCCCTTGAGGGCAGCTCTGGGTGCTGGTGGCAGAATGTGAGTTGGCCCTAGCTCCCATATATTCTTCCCTTTTTCTATAGTAATTTAATTATAACTAGACACCTGGCTCCATTTCCCAGCCTCCTTTGCAACTCAGTCAGACCATCTGACTAAGTTCTGGCCAATAGGATGCTCGCAAAAGTTTCTGAGTCTTGCACTGAGCCGGTCCAAGTTCAGATCTCTACTCTCTGCCCTCCCTCCACCCCGTTAGCTGAGAGGTGTCTGGAATTGGAACAGACACCTGGAAGCCATGTGACAAAGATGGTAAAACTGTCCCACCTAGGTGAGAGAGGAATGAAATTCCAGGTCGTTTAAGCTACTGTGTGTTGGGGTCTCTTGGTTACAGCTATTGACCATACCCTTGCTGAGAGGGTCCCATTTTCTGCTTTAGCCCCCTCTGCATTCATTCATTCATTCATTCATTCACAGATATTTGTTGAGCAACTACTATGGGCCAGGCAACTTTCTAACAACTGGGAATAGTGGAGTTGACAAAACCAGAAAGTCCTGTGCTCATGGATCTGATATTCCAACAGAGAAATAAAATAACAAACAAAATGGAGAGAATCATGTCAACTGGTAAGAATTATGGACACAAAATAGACGGGGTACAGAGCATTTCTTTAAATTTCTGGGTCAGGAAGGGCCTCTCTGAAAATGGGGCATTTGCGCTGATCAGAAGGGACCTGGCAGATGAAAGGGGAAGAAGGTTCCAGAAGGACGAACAGCAAGTGGCAAATGAGCTTTGGGGTTTGAGGAGCATAGAAAAGGGAGAGTGATGGGAGGGGGCAGAGTAGAGGAAAGGGGGGTGTGGGATGAGGTAGAGGGGAAGGCAGGAGCCAGGTTTTATTACCTGTTAGGTCACAGTCAGGGGTTTGGGTTGTATCCAAGTGTGACGACAAGCACTGGAAGACTGAGCAAGTGGAGACGTGATCTGACTTACCCTTAAAGTGATTATTCTGGCTGCTGCAGGAAGAACGGATTTGAGGGTGTGGAGAAGGGCTGGTGAGAGTGGAAGAAGGGAGACCAGCAGCTTCTGCAGCAGGAGAGGGGAGAGGTGATGGAGAACTCAGGTGAGGGCATTGGAGCAGAGAATGTGCCCATATGAGATGCATTTTGGAGGTGGCAGCTTCTGTCATGTGCCCCCTAATCCTACCCTATTTGGAAAGGCAATGTTCAAGAAATGTATTTCCTGCAGAGAGGCAGCATTTGAATCCAGGCCTGTCAACCTTGAAGTTCAAGGCTCATGCTTCCCTATCATGGGAATGGCCCCAATAGAGATTCCTTTCTCTGAAGCCTCACTTGCTCTCCGCAGAGATGTACCAAGGCCCCAACCCTCAGTGTGCACCACGATCCGCAGGCATGCTCTCCTGCAAAGCCCCTCACTTCCACACTCAGGTGTGGGTGCAGAATGATGTTCCCAGTGAACACTCCTGCTCATGAAGATGTGGACAGCAACAGCCTGTGCAGGTCAGAACAGCAGGGCCAACAAGAGCCCCAGCTACCCTGTTTCCCTGAAAATAAGACAGTGTCTTATATTAATTTTTGCTCCCAAAGAGGCGCTAGGTCTTATTTTCAGGGGATGTCTTATTTTTCCATGAACAAGAATACAATACACATTTATTGTTGAACAAAAAAAAAAAGGAAATTTATTACCTGTTTATGGTACGGTAGTCATTATCATCACAAACCAGCTCACTGATTGGCCGCAGCGCAGCCGGATCTGTTCAGGCAGTGCGAGGTCTCTTTAAATCAGGAGTCAGACGCCTTACGGTAGCTTTGAGGGCCTTATATTCCGGGGAGGCCTTATGTTCGGGGGGATGCCTTATATTACAGTGAGAGGCAAAACTGGAAGTAGATCTTATTTTTGGGGATGTTTTACTTTTGGGGAAACAGGGTAACGAAATGTATAAGAAAGAAGAAAGGAGGGCTGTGCAGGCAAACTCAGGATGGCAGTCCTGGCTCCAGATTCATTCTCTGCAGGGGAGGAAGTTGGCAGACAATGGGATGAAGAAGATACTGAAAGAAGAATGGAGAGACATATGAGCTCTTGTTCTATACCAGGCACTGTGCAAAGCCCCCTAATACTATTTCTTATTTAATCTTCTCCGCAGCCCGTGATTGGGTGCTATATCGATGACCCCTTACAGATGAGCAGGAGCTGTTCCTCACCTTGGCTTTGCACCAAGTCTCAGGAGATGTCAGTGACCTGGCTGCTGGCCAGCAGTGCCAATAGCCGCCTGCCTTTGGAGCAACTGTGTGTTGGGGCAGGATACACCTGGTCTTTCTTAAAGAATGATGTAGGGTTGCTCTGGTCGATGTGGCTCATTTGGCTGGAGTGTCGCCCCATACATGATAAGATGGCGGCTTCAATTCCCAGTCAGGGCACATACCCAGGTTTTGGATTGGATCCCCAGTCAGGGCATGTGCAGGAGGCAATCAATAAATCTCTCTCTCTTTCAGATCAATTAAAAAAAAATTATGTAGAGTCATTTGTAGCTAATGACTTAAATAAGGGGAACTAATGTCTATACTAATTCATTCATTCATTCATTCACCAATTATTCCAAAGTGCCTACCATGTTTCAGCTACCATATTAGGCACTGTCTTCCGAATCTTATTGGCTATTGGAAAAGACAGACATTCATAAAACCATCACCCACACACAAATGTAGAATGACTTTGGGTGGGTAACTCTTCAAAGAATGAAACTTGGTGTCGGGGCGTGAACAAAGGTAATATTTGACTTAGTCCAGGAAGCTTCCTGGAAGAAGTTGACACTGAGCTGAGAGCTAAAGAAAAAGTGGGTGTCTACTAGGTCCAAAAAAGAGCTAACCATGAAGCATATCTAGGACAAAGGAACAGCGTGTGCAGTGGCGGGACGGCTATAGGGGCACAGTGGCCACGCAGGAATGGAGAAATCTGGGTAACTAGAGAGCAGTGAGTGTGGTCCCAGAAAGAGTGGAGAGATGAGCAGAGCTGGGCCAACCGGGGACTCCCAATCCATGATGATGATAACGGATTCTTCCCTCAGAGCAGCTGGGAGTCACCGAAGGATTTAAGCACAGTGAGGTGGAGTAAGCCAATTTATGTTTCCAGATCATTCCAGCAGCCATGCAGAGAATGGATCTGAGATACAAGAATGTATAAGAGGGCTTGCCAGTTGCTGCCACTTTCCTGAGAGTAAACCATCGTGGGCCTTGGCATCATGCAGAGCTCAAGGACTTCTGAAAGACTGGGGAAGGTAAACAGGGAGGAGCAGGATCAGAACCTAGGTGTCCCGGGCCCAGTCCACGGCTCTCTCTCCCCATCTTGGGTGAATAATGACACACACACACTGTGACCTTCACAACAGGACAGGATTTTGTCACCATTCCCCCTTTACCTGTAGCTGTTCTGGCAGGAGGTACTGATGAAGATGAAAAAAACGCAAAGGGGTGACGGGACTCGGGAACATGTCACGATCCCTCGCTGCGCTGCAACCGAGTTGCTTTTTCCCCTTGTTTTCCAAATTAATTCAACATTCCAAATGAACCCAGAGAGACTTAGTTGGGGGGCCCTTTCATGTGGATTAAAACTCATAAAGTACAATTTGCTGAGTTGCAGGAAAGCAGAGAATTGCGTTCCACCTCCTCCCACTTGGCACCACCCTGGAGGGTCTGGAAGAGAGAAAACTCTTGGGGCCGCGCCCAAGTGGATTTGGGGCTTCATGCGTCAGACGCGGCGAAGGACTACCGGAGGAACAGCAGGATTTGGAAGCAGGAAAAGGAGTCAGAGGTAGCTGAAGCTGATGCCGTGAGGAACAGAGCTAAGCCCTGAGACTCCAGGAGCTGAGAATGTGGGGAGGACTCTGCTCAGCGCGCTTCATGGATGAGCCCTCTGAGAGGGGAGCTTGGAGAAGGGGAGTCTTTTCAAAGTGAAAAAAGACGTTGTGTCTGGGCCTGAAGAGTTTCTCTTTATAGATGGACCCCTTGTTGCCAAGAAGGTATAAACGAAGTGTGCAGAGAGCCAAGGGCCAGATTTAAGGAAGAACGTGATGAAATCTAAGGGATTGGCTCTAGAGGTTTAATGTTACTATAGGGAGGAAGGTGTACACTTCTAGATCATTCTATAGTCCTCCTGATTTCCCCCCCTATCCCGGTGTTATGGACTGAATTGTGTCCTCTCCCCATTCATCTATTGAAGTCCTAACCTCTACCCCCCAATGTGACTATATTTGGAGAGAGGACCTTTAAAAAGGTAATTAAGATGAAATGGGATCAAAGGTGGGCCCTAATCCAATGTGGTGGGTGTTCTTATAAGATGAAGAAAAGATACCATGGATGTATGCACGCTGAGGAAAGGCCAGTGAGCACACAGTGAGAAGATGGCCATCTGCAGGCCAAGCAGGAAAGTCTCAGAGGAAACCAGCCCTACTGGCCACTTGATCTTGGCCTTCCAGCCTCCAGAATTCTGAGAAAATAAATTTCTGTTGTTTAACCCACCATGTGCGTGATATTTTTAAGGCGGACCTGGCAAATTAATACAACAGATTTGATTGTCCAGATGTGAATCTCTCCTTCCTTCTACCACCTATTCCTACAAAGAATGGCAGCCTTTGCTCACCCCCAAATACTGGGAATGACTCCAGGTTTTCCACAGTCTTCCCCCCAAACCCCTCTGCTCTTGGGACAAGCATTCAAGAATATCAAGAACCTTTGGTCAGTCCAGTGAGTTGAAAATGGTCTTTGTGAGCAGAGGTGATCTTTTAGATGTCCATAGTGGCTCTCTATGAGAAATTGTCTTGGGAAGAAATGTTTTAGCTTTAACAAAGCCACTTTTTTTGTTTTTAAATGCACTCAAGATCATCAATAGGTATTAAAACTAGTGTGTAAAAGTTAGAGGATTCATAGGATATGTTCAGAGTATCAAAGTATCTCCCCACAATCATTTACTAACTATTAAGGAAAAATAGTAACTCTGCATCAGAGAAAGCTGGCAGACACCCCTATTCAAGAAGATAAATTCAACATCCACAATATTGGGGCACACAGGATCATGGGCCTCCTGATGTGATGTACTGAGAAGGACAGGACATTACTGCAGTGACATCCCTGTCAAACATGCATAGCCCAAATCTACGCAGGAAGAGACCTCATACTAGCCTAGCTTGAGGGACATCCTATCAATAAAAGGGCTGCTCGGGAAAAATATCAATGAAAGTCTAAGGAATTGTTCTAGATGAAAGGAGTCTAGGAAGACATCTCAACTAAATGTAATGTGTGAGTCTGGATCCAAATCTGGATGAAAAAATAATGTCTGCAACTTACACTCCAATGGTTCGAAAAACTAATGGTCATTTGTGTAGAGAGAGAGAAGGATAGAGCAAATGGGGCAGATGTTAACAAGGGTGAATCTGAGTAAAGGGTATAGAGGATCTTTGTTCTATTCTTGCAACTTTTCTATAACCTTAAAATGATTTTGAAACAAAAGGTTTTATAAAAAGTCATGCACGCTACAGGAGTCCTTATACATGACCAAGAAAAAACTTTAATTTTCTTGGGAAATCAGACTTTTCCCAGAGCTGAACACTTCCTTTCGAAAGACAATGCAATGTGTGTAATCGACTGTTTTCCATTTTTGCCTTGACTGCTAGGAAACCCTTTCATAACACAAGGATGGATCAACCTGGACACGTTCCTAAACCCTTCTAAATCTATGAAGTAGATTAAATGATAGTTCCCTTTACTGAGGGTAGTGGTGTAGACTTGAAGTATTCAACAGAATAGGTGATGCAAAGTAAGCACCCTTTAGTTGTCTTTTTGTTACTGTGATTGTGATGTTTATACTACCCATTGCTCACTCACCCCTCTTTACTACAATGACCCGTGGCAGACTCACCTGTCTGAGCTTGCAAGGGAGAGGACTTCCCATGTGTGCCTCACCAACACAGTAAAGGTTCTGAGCTCTCACCAGAGCACAGTCCATGTGCCCTCAAAACACGGCCACAAGGACTATGGGAATCGTGGGGACAGAAATAGCTGTAGAGCCAGACATGCTGAGAGTCAACTTCCGGCTCTGCCAACACACTGGCTTTGTAACTGTTTGCCTGGAGAGGGGCTGGGTTAAGCTGCAGCAACAAACGTCCCGAGGTTCAGAGGCTTAAAACAAGGCCCATCTCTCACTCACGCAGCGTGTGGACTGTAAGCTGGTGGGAGGATCTGCTCCATGATACCCTCCCTCTGGAACCAAGACTTCCACAGGGCTCCCACCCTCTGAAATGCCACCATGTGCCTGGGCAGTGGAAGGAAGGCCACAAGGCACTCACTTTTTGTCAGCAAAAGCAAGTGCCTGGCCACCGATAAGTCTAAGGGAAGTACAGTCCTACCAGATGTCATGAGGTTCAACCAGAAATATCTGATGAACTACACTCGTGATGGGCACAACGCCCGTGGACCAGCCTTTATCCTCTCAGAGACTCCATTTCTCCACATCTCAGCAAAGTGTGATGATGGAATAAGACAAACGGGGAAAGCAAGAGACCTGGTCAGAAGCATAATAGCTATGCTTTATAGAAACTTACTAATGTATTGTTTGCCCTCATCCCCCAGATGTCCCCATGGAGTAACACTGTCCGCCTTGCAGATCTAGAAAGACAGACAGATAGATAGATGGATATTTAGTAATTACTTTTAGGAAACTAAAGGACAAGAAGACCACAATAAAAAAGAAAGAAAGAAAGAAAGAAAGAAAGAAAGAAAGAAAGAAAGAAAGAAAGAAAGAAAGGAGAAAGGAAGGAAGGAAGGAAGGAAGGAAGGAAGGAAGGAAGGAAGGAAGGAAGGAAGGAAGGAAGGAGAAAGAAAGAAAGAAAGAAAGAAAGAAAGAAAGAAAGAAAGAAAGAGAAAAAGAAAGAGAGAAGCAGAGAAAAGAAGAGAAGAGAAGAAAAGAGAAAAGAAGAGAAGAGAAAAGAAAAGAAAAGAAAAAGGAAATTTGTCTCAGGACTAGAGAGAGGACTTGAAGTTTTTTTGTTTGTTTGTTTTGCTCTAGGTCATTGGCTTTCAGGATCATTCTGACCTGCAGAGATCACCAGCCAGGGGTACACTGGGGGGATGTGTTTATTCATTTAGTGCCTATTGTATACCAACCCCTGTGCAATGCCCTACATGGCTCAGACCCCATGAGAGCTATGGGGGCTTAGAGGAAGAGGGTAGACATGTAAATAAGCTCACACACAAGAGCTGGCAAGGATGAGGGCAGCATGCTAAGTAGGAATAGAGGAAGAAGCTTCAGGAGTCTACACTGAACTCCTGGGGCACGGGGTTGGAGAAATGGGATTATGACCCTATTGTGTGTGGTGTTGGACATGGCATCCTCTAGCCACTGGCCAGGTGGATCACAGAGCCAAAGGTCTCAGCATCAGCACAGGCAGGTTCTGAGTGTGCTTTCGAGGTCACCTGGAAAGTGCCGTCTCTGGTCCAGGTTGGGCTTGAACCACACACCCCCACCCCAGACTGACACCTGTCCACAGCACCCCCTGGAGGGTGGAGGAGGATTTTAACCTTTCTCTCCTGGCTTTTCCAGTTTTCCTCCATTTAATATGTAAATACTGTTCCTATGTGAGGCCCTGTGGGGGCAGACAGGGAGTGAGTGAGGGATGCTTACTCTGAGGCCAGCTCTCCCACTGTGCTCTGTGCTGCCCCCTAGGGGCGGCTGTCTCTCCTGGGAGATGTGAGAAGAGGATTTGGCCTTTCCATTTATATATATATATGATTGATTTTTTACAGAGAGGAAGGGAGAGGAATAGAGAACTAGAAACAGCGATGAGAGAGAAACATCTATCAGCTAGCTGCCTCCTGCATGCACCCCACTGGGGATGTGCCCGCAACCAAGGTACATGCTTTTAACTGGAATCAAACCTGGGACATTTCAGTCCACAGGCCGACGCTCTATCCACTGAGCCAAACCAGTTTCAGCTGGCCTTTCCATTTTCTGAAGGACTTCCTTAATTGGTGAGGAATTGGGGCAGCCGAATATTCAGAGTCCTTTTGCCTTGAAGACACCATTTGTTTCAGAAAAAAAAAAAAAACACTAAAAAGGCCACAAAAAATCTTTTATCTCTGACACCCCGTTTCCTGTTAGCCCCTGCCAAACCAGGGCATGTGTCCTTTCTGTGTCTTGGCTGCTTTTAGGTGTCAGAGCCAGAAAGTGCTTCCAAGACCATCTTCTCCAAACTCCTGGGGTCTAGGGTGTGTGTGTTGTTGTTTCTTTTCATTTCTGTCCACAAACCCTGGTGTACAGGCGGAAACATGGTGGAGCCTAAGCCCACGTCTAATGGACTGCAGACAGCACTGTGGTCCCCAGGCAAGCAAGACCCAGTGAGGCCAGTGACAAGCCTCCATCCCTCAACACGAAGGAGCCTGAACTAGGACAGGGTCTGACTCAGCCCCGACTGCCCTGTCCAGCCCCGCCCTACGCACCCCCTGGCCTGCCCTTCCAGGCAATGACCCAGCCACAGATTTGACATGAATAAGGTCTGCAAAGAATCAACATCCAGCTCAGAAACGAAGCAAGGCCTTATTGGGACAGTCTCTGCCCCTGGGTCCAGTGGGTGGCCTCTGAGGCCAGGCTGGGCAGACAGGGGGACGGACAGCTGTCAGTCTCTGGTAGGGAACCTACACGTGCCCCTAGCACTGAACAGGAGGCACAAGCAAGAAGCCCCAACCGAAGAACGCACATCAGATGCCGCACACACGTGGTGAGAGGGAGAAAATTCTTGGTATTTCATTAGTGGAGGCTGAGGCCCAGAAGGACTTTTTCAGTCACAGCCTCTTTGGAGGGTCACAATGTCTGTCTTTTTGTTTTTGATCTGAAGGAGGGGGGAGAAAACAGAAAGAAAAGAAAAGGAAGAAAGGAAGGCAGAGGAAGAGGGGGTGGGGGAAGAAAGGAGAAATCCTCCTCACGGTAATTGAATTACGGAGCTGGCCTCTGGGGCCGAGGCTGGAATCCAAGAGGCCTTTGTGCAATGTCGGGAGGACCCGGGACAGCGGCAGGGATTTCAAAGGAGAGAGGAAGAGCTGGGGCAGCCCGGAAGCTAATGGGGATGGAGTGGGCTCAGGAAGGGGGCCTGCAGAAATTGAAAGCTGAAGGCCCTCCTTGCTCCAGGCCCTGCCCTGACCCCAGGTGGCTGCCCCTCGCCAGAAACCCAGGCCGAGGGTGGGACAGGAGGCAGGCTGCACAAACAGAGGCCCCAACAGAGGCTGAGGCTTCCCAGGGGCCAGGCCTGACCTCGGCCAGGGTGGGAGGCATTAACACCCCCTGCTCCCCTCACCCCGCCCCCAAAGCACATCCTCTGTGCCAGGCTTTGTGCTTTTGTGCTCGGATCTGGGACCATACAAGTAGCTTGTGCTAAGCACTCACTGTGTGCCAGGCACTGGGCTGGGCTCTTTGAAGTGCCTTGTCTCGGTGAATCCTCAGAGGGATGCAGGACTTATACACAGGGAAACCGAGGTCCAGAAAGTTAAGTGACTCACCTAAAGTCACCCAGTTGGCGAGTGGCAGAGCCGGGACTCACCTCCAGGTCAGGATCTTAACCTTATACTCTCGTCCTCTTCTCCTCTCATCCTTACCACAGTCCTGCCAAGCAGGCGTGGTTCCCAGAGGCGGGGAGTGAGGCACATTCTGAAAGATTGGGTAACTTGCCAGAGCTCATGCAGGCAGAAGGGCTGAACTGGGATTCCACCCCGTCAGTCTGGCTCCAGAGCCCGGAGCCCTCCCCCCGTCGGCTGGGGTGCCATGGAGTAGCTGCCTGCAGCCTGGGTCCTGCCCATGCAGGTGTCCTCACTTGGCCCCTGCCCAGCCAGAGCGCAGGCTGCAGAAAGAACATGAGCAGCAGCGGCCAGTGACAGAAGAAGGGCTTCATGTGGCCAGAGGGGTCCCTGGGAGGGCATGTGCTAGAGCAGGCCTAAGGTCTCTGTGGGGAGCTGGATGCGGAGGGTGGCCTATGGAGTGGTGGTAGGCTGATGCCCTCCTGAGAATCCTAGAGGCGTGTTTACAAGATGGTTTCTGCCTCAACCATCCCTCCATTTAGCTCTGACCCCATGCCATGCGCGGATCAAGGCCCTGGGAACACAGCAGTGAGCAGAGCACTGATCTAGTGCAGTGGTTCTCAACCTGTGGGTCGCGACCCCTTTGGGGGTCGAATGACCCTTTCACAGGGGTTGCCTAAGACCATCAGAAAATGCAGATATTTATATCACGATGCATAACAGTAGCAAAATTTCATGGTTGGGGGTCACCACCACATGAGGAACTGTATGCAAGGGTTGCAGCCTTAGGAAGGTTGAGAACCACTGTTCTAGTGGGAAACCAGAGTAAGAAAAGAAACCAGTAGAGATGTGTTAGGAGAGAGAAATGAGCCAGGAACCCAGGGGAGCCGATGGGTCCCCCAGAATCAGCAACAGCGTACGGGGCCCTTCATGTCCAGGGCACTGTGCCGGCCAGACCTGTCCCTGCTCTCAGGGAGCTCACAGTTGCTCGTGGTCCAGTGAGGGGCCAGATGTGTGTTCCCCGCAGGCCCAGCTGTGCTCTCTAGAGAAACAAAGCGGCCTCGGAGGTGTCACCACAGCTTGCTGCTGGTGGCTATTCTGAGCCCTCAGAGTCGCTGGAAGTGACTAGCACTGATTAAGGTTTTACGAGAAATGAGAAATTCCTCCTCCCCAGCCTCTCCACAGTGGCTCCAAACCACCTCAGAGCCGGTTTATTAACTCGCCCAGCCTGGAACCAGGCCTGTCTGGCATGATGTGGATTTATTTTTCCGTTGAGTCTCGGCCCTGTGCTGGCTTTTCTCTAATAACCAGCCCGCCGGCTTTGCCATCACAGACGAGCCCATCCCTGGGAGCCGGCTCCTGTCCCCCAGCTGGGACCTTCTCAGCTACGAGAAATGAAGGCCATCTGGCTGTCCAGGTGGGCCCACCTGGCCAGATGTCCATCTTCACTCATGTGCACATCCTAGCTCATCCAGCATATACCACTAGCTCCTCTCTCTGCTACCTCTTACTTGGGACACAAATGTTCAGCCATATCTCTGCCTCTTGCCCTCCACTCTCCCCACCGCAAACACACCTGCTTCATGCATGACTTCACCAATCATCCCGGAAGATGGATTTGAGCACCTACTGTGTGCCTAGCTCTGCAAAACACAGGGGATACAACAAGAAATTAGGCACAGGCCATCTGCTGGGTCTTCAGACCCAGTAATCACATGGCAAGTTAAAATGACTTCAGTGAGCCAAAACCATTTTGGCTCAGTGGATAGAGCATTGGCCTGCAGACTGAAGGGTCCCAGGTTCAATTTCGGTCAAGGGCAGGTACCTTGGTTGCGGGCACATCCCCAGTTGGGGGTGTGCAGGAGACAGCTGATCGATGCCTCTCTCTCATCGATGTTTCTAACTCTCTATCCCTCTCTCTTCCTCTCTGTAAAACACCAATAAAATATATTTAAAAAATAAATAAATAAAATAAAGTAAAATCAAATTACTTCAGTGATAAAGAAAGGCGTGAGCAATAGGCTTTGGTGTATAAAATGAGTGGCTTTGTTCAATGAAGAAATCACACAAGTCTTCAGGGAAGAGGTGGCTTTGAGCTGAAGATGGGGAAGCATTTCACTGTTAATTAAGCACTAACCAGGTGTCAGGCATTGTACTAAGCACTTCCATTCATCCTCTCATCTTATTCTTATAATGGTCCTATGAAGGCAATATTATCCCTATACCCATTTTAGAGAATGGAAAACAGAGGCTTAAAAAGCTTAAGTATCTTGTTCAAGGTCACGCAGGCCCAAAGGGGAAACTGGGAGTGCTGTGCTCTTACCTTGGACACTGTCCTGCCTCAGGTGGAGGAAGGGGAAGGGCCTGCAAGAATCCATACTTGGCATCTCCTTCCAACTCTGTTTTCAGTAATGTTATCAGTAGCTTGAAATCGGCCATAATAGGAGTATTTACACCACAAAAATTGGCAAATGCTACAAATCAGCATGGTGGTTTTTTCTTTCTGGAGAGCCAGTTGACCAGCATGCCACTTGGCAGGAAGCAGAGTGAGAGGAGGCACGGAGGCCTGTGGGTGCCCATGGAATAAGCTGGAACCCAGGGCTCTAGGAAAAGTGCATAGGAAGAGGAGCCTGAAAAGACACTGAGGGGAAAAAATCATGTACTTTATCCCAAAGGCACTGGGAGCCACAGAAAGTTTTGAGAAGAAGGGGGAGTGAATATGGCCAGATTTGTGTTCGAAAGGACCACTCTCCCACAGAGTGGAGTGGGGGTAATGTTGGGACAGAAGGTTGTTTAGGAGGCATATCCAAAGGCCAGCATCCACCTTTCCTAAGGCATGGGGACTTCTATAAGTCCAACTCCTCTCCCTGAGGAGGCTCAGAGGAGAAACTGTGGCATCACCTCAAATCCAGAAGGTCCTTAGACATCTCCTCTGGACCATCTGAAGAAGGTTCTTCCTTTCCAATTCCAGTGCCTTCAGGGGAGACTGAGCCCAAGGCTGTGTGTCCCAAGTCTCTGTCCACACCATCATCATCATCATCATCATCATCACCATCATCATCATCATCATCACCATTATCATCATCATCATCATCACCACCACCATCATCATCATCATCATCATCATCATCATCATCATCATCACAGCCAACCCCTCCCTTGGGCTTTTCCTTTTCTTCATGTCACCTGACCTATCACAACAACCAGGGCCTCTTGAGACAGGGCCATCCCTAATCCACCCTCCCGAATGCAGTAATGACTCTAAGGGTGCAGGATGGATGGATGGATGGATGGATGGATGGATGGATGGACAAACATACGAACAAACAATGGACAAAGAAATGGATGCAAGAAAGAACAAAGGAGTGAGTGGGTGAATTTCCTATCCCAGCGAAACCCAGGAAAGGGCAGGGGGTCACAAAGGAGCCTGAGAACCTTGGCAAAGCCAGCGGATTAGTGGCCAGGAGACACGTGGAGAAGAAAGAATGCGACCGGAGAGACGGTGACGAACGCAGCTCGCCAGGAGACCCAGCGGAGCGGGTTTATGAGCCAGTGTCTCTGGTCGAGTCAGCTTGTAAACCCGCTTGGTTTCCTCTCTGTCTTCAGGCTGGCGTAACTCGGGCAGAGGAATGTCCCGGCCATACTGTGGGGGTGTGTGGCTGCTTTTCTGCGGGACAAGCGGTTAACCATAGGGTGTCACTCCTTCAGAGCAGTGCCCCTCATGCCCGCCCCCACCCCCAACAGCCACAAACAGGGAGGGACAAGGCTTTCCTGGGCTCAGGGAGGGCAAACCCTCCTGGCCTGGGAGCCCTGAGCAAACCCTTCGGCTTGCTTGGGACTTGGTTTCTCAGCTGTGACATGGAGAGAGCATGTGACCCCTTCCCCTCCCTGTTCTGAGGAAAAGAGACGAGGACGCACCCTACTAATGGCAAAGTGCTGCTCCAGCCTGAGGTATCAAGACACCGGCTGCTGTTCTGTCTCCCCCTGGACTCCAAAGGCTTGATGGGGGGCGGGCAGCGGGAAAGAAGAAGACTGAGGGAGAATGAGAGAGGCATAAAGGCAGTCAGGGACCATCCAACCACTGGCGACAAACATAGCTGCCTTTCCCCAGCCCTCTCCCAACAGCAGCCAGGGCGATGATTCAGGTGTAAAATCCATCTCAGGCTTCCCCGGCTACAGGCTAAAGCTCAGTTTTCTCAACCAGCTTCATTGGCTACCATTGACCTAAAGCTTCTTTACTCACCCCTCCCCTGACCTTGGGGCTGATAAAAACCACAGCCACCATTGACTTTCTATGTGTCAGGCACGAATGTCTCCTCAAACCATCTCATTTAAATTCCCCTTTCCTCAACTCTGAATAACTGACTCTTTCTTTCTTTCTCTTTTTTTAATATATTTTATTGATTTTTTACAGAGAGGAAGGGAGAGGGATAGAAAGTCAGAAACATCGATGAGAGAGAGACATCAACAGCCGCCTCCTGCACAACCCACACTGGAGATGTGCCCGCAAGCAAGGTACATGCCCCCAACCGGAATCGAACCTGGGACCTTTCAGTCCGCAGGCCGACGCTCTATCCACTGAGCCAAACTGGTCTCGGCTGACTCTTTCTTTTTGAGACTTCACTTACATGTTCCCACCTCAAAGGTACCATTCAACCACTAAGTGTATCGTCCTTTATTATGCAGCAACAGAAAAACAATACAGTCCTGCCCTGGCCCGTGTTGTCCAGTGGTTAGAACATTAGCCCACACACCAACGGGTCGATTCCTGGTCAAGGGCACATACCTGGGCTGCAAGTTCGATCCCCGGCCCCGTTGGAAAAAAATATCCTCAGGCGAGGACTCACAAAACAACAACAAAGGAGAAACAACACAGTCTTCTCTCAGGAGACCTCTAAGAAAGGCAGCCCCATGCACACGGCCCTTCATCCCCACCCCTTCACAATAGTCCACTCTGTACCCAATGCCATGAGTACCAATTCCCATCACAAGGCAAGACACCTCTGGATTCCTACCTAGAGCAAGCCATGTGGAAAAGAAAGAATCCAGGTGTTAACACCTGGTCAACTTTTATCCTTCAGAGAACTAGCAAGTGATCCATGCAGGAAACCTGAATTTTATCAATATAAAGAGAAGTATGCTAGTGTCTTCTCTCCAGGATAAAAACCAGGTCAGCAAGAGGGAAGATTCTAGCACCCTTGCTCTGGGAGGCATTCATGATGCAACAGCCACTACAGTTGTCTCGCCAGCACAAGGCAACCACCTAGCACAGTGAAAGCAGGAGAAGGGTAAAAACCGGGGTCTTTGGTTGCACCAAACTTGGAATTTTTGGCATCTGGATTATTTTCTTTCTTTCTTTCTTTCTTTTAAATATATTTTATTGATTTTTCTACAGAGAGGAAGGGAGAGGGATAGAAAGTCAGAAACATCGATGAGAGACATCGATCAGCTGCCTCCTGCACGCCCCCTACTGGAGTTGTGCCCTCCAGCAAGGTACATGCCCCCGTTTGGAATCGAACCCGGGACTCTTCAGTCCACAGGCCGGCGCTCTATCCACTGAGCCAAACCGGTCTCGGCTGGATTGTTTTCTTATGAGAGATAATTAAATGTCGTTATTGTTGAAGTTATTAGTTGCACATTCCACTGCTTGCAAGTAAAGACACTGGCGACAGAGACACCATGTCACATGCCAGCCAGTATGAAGGGCAGGGGGGTGTCTGGGGATGGACATCTCCTCCAGGATCAGGGCATCAGAGGGGGAGAGGTTCCTGCAGGAAAAGCAACGTGTGTCACCAGTGAAAGGGAAGATAAAAAAGATGCTGGGCAACAGCAGTAGCTGCTCGTCACCTAGCAGGTCTCAGGCTCTGGGGCCACACCTACCCACCCCTTTCCACTCCCCTAAAGAAGCTGTCTGGATGGGGGTGGGGAGAAGGGTACAGATTGCCTGCAATGGAAGAGAAGGTCTAGAAAGAAAGGCAAGGCTGCATTCCTGAGCTATTCCCTGAAAAGAAGATGCCAGCTGGCCCCTTGTCCCTTATCTCCAAGCCCTGGTAGGAAGAGGGAAGGCGGGGGAGTGCTCTGCGACCACAGCCAGGGTCTTCCCTGTTTTTTCTTTTGGAAGGACCTGCAGTATCTCACCAGCCTCCGTGGGCAGCAATGCAGGGACAGTGGGAGACCTGGGATTTAAGTCTTGGCTTTGCCATTTTACTAGCTGTGGTCAGTAAGGCTCAGTTTTCCTGTCAATGAAATGGGGCTACCCCATAAAAAGAGAGAGAGAGAGAGAGAGAGAGAGAGAGAGAGAGAGAGAGAGAGGAGAAACCAAGATGGCGGCATAGGTAAACTGCTGCCTCGCACAACAATTTCAAAACTACAGCTAAAAGACAGAACAGACATCATCCAGAACCACCAGAAAGTTAGCTGAATGGAAATTCTACAACTAGAAGGAAAGAGAGGGGCTCACAGAGACCCAGAGGAGCTGCAAAAAGCTGAGGTACGGAGACATGCATGTGGAGAGAGCCGGCGCCAGAGTGCCTGGCTGGCTTCCTTCGGTGGGAGGGAGATGGAGAATCCTAACTGCACTGAACCCTTATCCTACGGCACTGAACCCCAGTTCTGGGTGAGACTCGTACGGGGGGAGTTTGGACTGTGAAAAGGGAGGAGTGCACGGAAATTTAGGGGAGCCTCAAAAGGGCAGAGGTCTGGGGGCATGCACACCACTGCACACAGAAGATGGACTGCTCATTGTGCCGCTGGCTTTCTCTAGTGGGAGGGAGACAGAGTCTCTTAACTGTGCCACTTCTAACTGCACTGAACCCCAGTTTCAGGCAGTGAGACCCAGGCTCATACGGGTCCTGGAGCCCAAGGGGACCGGAAAGGCAGAGGTCTAGAGACACGCACGCACATGGGCACACAGACAGCTACAGCGATTACCGAGAGACACTTGAGACCCAGGGGCCACATGGAGTGGAGCTGACTGGAAGCCAAGGAGGTCTGCTAAGCCTGAGACTCCACCCCATCCAAGCTCAACAGAGAGGCTTTTTCCATTTTGGAAGTCTTGTATCATAAGGCTGATTCCAACACAGACGTTCTCCTGGCATAGTAATCACAAATGAAAGAAATGGAGGAAAACAAATGACTGGATATAGAGTTCAAAGCCATGGTTATAAGGTTTTTCAAGAATTTCCTAGAAAAGATGGATAAATTTAGCAAGACCCAAGGGGAGATGAAAAAGGACCAACTAGAAATTAAACATACACTGACTGAAATAAAAAATATTATACAGAGACCTAACAACAGACTAGAGGAAGGCAAGAATCAAATCAAAGATTTGAAATACAAAGAAGCAGAAAATACTCAACTGGAAAAGCAAGAAGAAAAAAGAATTAAAAAATGTGAAGATAGTGTAAGGAGCCTCTGGGACAACTTCAAGCATACCAACATCAGAATTATGGGGGTGCCAGAAGAAGAGAGAGAGCAAGATACTGAAAACCTATTTGAAGAAATAATGACTAAAAACTTACCACATCTGGTGAAAGAAATAGACTTACAAGTCTAAGAAGCACACAGAACCCCAAACAAAAGAAATCCAAAACAGACCACACCAACACATATCATAATTAAAATACCAAGAGCAAAAGACAAAGAGAGAATATTAAAAGCAGCAAGAGAAAAACAGTTAATTACCTACCCATATGATTGTCAGCTGATTTCTCAACAAAAACGATGCAGGCCAGATGGGAGTGGCAAGAAATATTCAACGTGATGAATAACAAGAACCTACAACCAAGATTACTCTACCCAGCAAAGCTATCATTCAGAATTGAAGGTCAGATAAAGAGCTTCACAGATAAGAAAAAGCTAAAGGAGTTCATCAACACGAAACCAGTATTATATGAAATGCTGAAAGGAACTCTTTAAGAAGAGGAAGAAGAAGAAAAAGGTAAAGATAAAAATTAGGAACAACAAATACATAACTATCAACAAGTGAATCTAAAAATTAAGTGAATTAAAATCTGATGAACAGAATAAATTGGTAAATATAATAGAATCAGGAGCATAGAAAGGGAGTGAACTGACAATTCTCAGGGGGAAAGGGGTGAGGGGCGTACAGGGAGAGACTGGACAAAAATCATACACCTATGGATGAGGACAATGTGGGGGAGGTAAGGGTAGAAGGAGGGGTGGGAGCCAGGTGGAGGGGAGCTATAAGGGGGAAAAAAAGAGAAACAAATGTAATAATCTGAACAATAAAGATTTATTAAGTAAAAAAAAAAACTTAAAAGTAGGACTAGAAAATAAGTGAGTTAAGTAATAAGACCTACTTCACAGGGTTATTTTCGGGAGAAAGAGGATATTTCTAAGGCACCAGGTGAGGCTGACCCCTCAGCCATTCTCCCCAAGGACAGTCGGCATGGTTATTCATTTCCAAGAGCCTGGTTGGTGCAGACTGACCATGACCTTGAGATTTCAAGCAAAGACCTGGGCTCGATGACCACCCCAGGGCTCCCTTTTATAACAGAGCAGAGGGCTTCCCTGCCATCTTGGATGAGGGGCCCGGGGCCGCCACTGGGCCACCTCAGCCCGTGGGTTTATTTTTCCAGCTGTGAGAGCTGATCTGTGTAATAGCTCCCATCCAGCTTCCTCCCGTGATTGAACTTGAGAGACTGTGTTTTCTTAACACCCACAACGTTCCAGCTCCCATAAAACCCAGAGAGAGCACGGGCTGCTCGGGACGATCTGGCTGGCTCCTGAAATTGGGGCAGACAATCATAATTTTGGTTTAACCTAAAGAACCTCAAGCTTCTCCCTCCCCATCCCAGGAGGCCTCGAATCCCAGGAGGGCCGTGCAGGCCCTCGCCCCCTGTACCTCTCTGCGGTATGCTGGGGTTTGCTCCTCCACTGCTGTCTTTGGGCCATCAGGACAGCAGTCACTGGAAGATAACAGCACGCCTTGTTTAAGCCCCTGTTTAGGGGCTCCCCTGGCAGCCTCCACTCGGTGCCCTCTATGTCTTTTCCATCATTCTGGCTCTTTCTCTCCTGTCTTCCGTTCTCTTCCTCTCTTGTTCTACCTCTCCTCTCTCTCTCTCTCTCTCTCTCTCTCTCTCTCTCTCTCTCTCTCTCCTCTCACTGTCTCACCATTTGCCTGTATGGCAACCCATCCTATTTTTCTCTTGATAATTCTATTTCTGTCTCCCCCATGTTCTCTTATCTGTCTCTGTCTCCCTCCTTTCTCTCTCCAAGGCTGGGTCCATGGTCTCCAGCTTACACACAAGGCCCCGCCCTCCTCCAGGAGGCTACACTTGATTACCTTTACAGATGGTCTTCCCCAGCAGGTGATTCCTGATGACTATAACTCATCCTCAAGCCACAGCTTTACCCTCAGATGTTCCCACGTGCTATGGAGAAGCACCTGGCAGAGCACCTGAAGAATTCCCTTCCATGTATTTCCTGTGGGACCAGGGGCTGTGTTGCCAAAGCAATAACACCTAGTATCTCTGCATGGTCTGCCCTGCTGCAATCAGACAAAACTCACACGAAAGTTCAGGTGGCTCATCCTGAGAACCAGGTGCACGTCGTTCAGCCCTTCCATCTCACACATGAGAGGGGAAATTCAGAAAGGGAGCCACCACCGCCCAGGTCGCACAGAGCAGTGCTGTCAGCTGTGTGGCTGTGGAGAAGTGACAGGCTATCGAAGCCTCCATTTCCTCGTCTGTAAAATGGGGACAGTTATGGTGAAGATGAACTAAGGCACCGCCCCTGCCCAGCACAGGCCTGGCACACAGTGAGCCCTCAGCTCAGCCGCTGCGGTTATTAAAATACCTATTTGAGATGGCAGAGTAAAAAGTCTCTGGCCCTTCTCAAGCAGGCTTGTGCGAACCAGAGGCCCGTCCTCACCTGGACTGGGAGAACTTTCCATCGCATCCGCACCGCCCTGCCTCCATTCCACATCCCCAGGCACCTGGCAGAGCTCCCCCAGGCCCGTCCCTCCATGCCCGCTGCTCCTCCAAAACCAGAGGCCAGTTCAAAGGGTTTGCCTCCCCTCCCCTCCCACGATGGACACAATAGCCCATTCCCCCCGGACCCCGAGCCGGCAGAAGAAAGCACAGGCAGGAGATCAAAAGTGGGCTGAATGGAAGGCAGAGGAGACAGAGAATGAGCGGCAAGATGGGCAGCAGGAATAATGACTTCCATCCAAGTCTCTTCCCATAAACCCACAGTTCTTTGAAGCCCGCTTTCCGTTAATAAAATGCACTATTATTAATGACCCACGTGGAGCTTTCTGGGCAGGACAATGCCCAGCTCCCTGGGGACTCTGTGGGCCTCATAGATAGGAAAGCACTCAGTGGCCCAGCCGCTGCCTCCACACACCCATACCAACAGGCACATCCAAGGGCTGGGGGCAGGGTGGTGGCCGCATGAACCTCATGGATGCCACCTGTGTTTGGGCTGCCTCTGTCCCCTTGCTAACCTGGATCTCCAGTGGAACCAGAGCCAGCAGGGTCTAAGCTGCTACAACACAGTGCGTGCATTTATTCCACAAATATTTATTGAGTACCTACTCTGTGCCAGACTCTGCGCAGGATCGAAAGGGCAATTCAGGCACGATTCCTGCCCCCAGAAAGCTTGTAGTCAGAACAGAAAATATATTTGTAAGAATCAGGACCCCAGGTCAAAACCGGTTTGGCTCAGTGGATAGAGCGTCGGCCTGCAGACTGAGGGGTCCCAGGTTCGATTCCGGTCAAGGGCACATACCTTGGTTGCGGGCACATCCCCAGTGGGTGGTGTGCAAGAGGCAGGTGATAGATGTTTCTCTCTCATCGATGTTTCTAACTCTCTATCTCTCTCCCTTCTTTTCTGTAAAAAAATCAATGAAATATATTAAAAAAGAAAAAATTAATCAGGAACCCAGGCATTGAGGGGTATGAGGTCCCACGTTCTAGACTTAATCTTACATTCCATTCTCCCGCAGGAAGCTCTACAACTTCTCCTGCCACCTCATTATCACCATGACATTGTCCCTCCTGCAACTCCCTTGTGCTGCAGTTGAACGCCAAGGTCACTTGGTCCTTGTCAGTCACTCCAGCAGACCCTGGGCCATGCTCCCTTCTGCCCATTCCCAGCTAAAGGGACAGTCAAAACCCTGCCCCGCCGCTGACCTTGCGGCCTGCTGACCTGGGGAAATGACTCCACCAGATGGCAAAAGAGTATCTTCGGAAAGAAATGATTTTGTGTGCTCTGTACCTGGACGGGGACTGAACGAGCCCCCAGCCTATGCAACAAAGCAGCCGATGAAAGCCCAAAGCCACACGCCTGCCTGTGACACCTTGACCCCAATATGGGGACTTGGCTGAAGCTGTGGAGGGGCTCAGGCCCCTGGGGACAGACACCAGGACATGGGCTCTCTGCGTGCTCCACTTTCACTCACACTGGCTTAGTCCAAACACAGGCCCGGGCAGGCATCCGGCGTATCCCCACTTACAGAGAGGGAAACTGAGGTCCAGAGAGCTAAGGTAATTTGATCTCTCAGCAGGTGGATGGCAGAGCCAGATGACAGCCGAGCGGGGTTCCAAGCTCTGGGGTGAAAAAGAGGATGAGGGGAGTGTGGCCGCCACTTCTTGGGGACGTGGGCAGGTCCCCGGACCTCTCTGAGCATCCATTCCACCAGGTGTGAAAAGAGAGGGTTTACACAGCCCCTGGGAAGACTCTAGGGGTTTGGGGTTCCTCCGAGTCATATGAAAAGCTCTGCGTGTGTGTGGATAGGAGTAATTATCAGGAGAAAAGAACCCAAACCTGTAGTAGATCCTCCTCAAAGCGCCTGGCCCACGAGAGATTGACCTTGGAACAAGGAGCCGGGTGATCTCCAAGTGCCGCCGTGCTCGGTCGGTGTGTGATTCTGAGTCCAAGGTCATCTCATCTTTTCATTCACACGGACCTTTATCAAGCACGCACTTTGTGTCACACACAGAGAGGCCTTTTGGCCCCAAACTCTCAGGATGGTCCTCAGAGTGGAAAGAAAGTGTCAATGTGAGCGTCCCTTACAATTCTTCTGGCCAGGAACCCTCCCGCCTGCCCACAGCAGGTCCCAGGTCAATCCTTTCTTTTGGGGTCTTTCCCTAAGGAGTCATCCCTCCATTCACCCCTCCCCTCGTGCCTGGGCCCTCACGCCTTGGCCCCTGCCCCTGTGATGTGCTCTCTGCAGTGGGAGAAGACCCGGTGTCTGTCCCTGACTGGCCTGGCCACCAGTGGCATTTGGAAATAATTAGTACCAGCCCCGAGCTCCCTCCCAGCGCTCCCGTCCCATGGGGGCTCCCGTTGGGGGAAGGGACCGTGGCTTCGGGGGACAAAACAAAGGGATGAAATAAGGAGGCAGAATATGGAGCAACGAGGCCCCAGAAGGCCCTGCCCGGGCCCTTGATGTCCTGCTGGAGCGTTGAGGCTCCACGCTGTGGTCAGGGGGCGGCTGCCAGCCTGGTCAGCCAGCCCCAGTGAGAGCCAGCAGCTGCCGCCAACTTTCCGTGACATCAGAGGGCAGCCTGGCCCAGCCTGCCTGGGCAGGGAGGCAGCCTCCACTCCCTCCCTTGGTCCAACGGGGCTTGTGCCTTGGTGGGATGGTCCCGGGGTTTGTGACCCCATGGAAAGCTGCCAGGACTGAAAGGTCCCGGGAGCATGAAGAGCAGCCACCAGCTGCCGCTGGCAGGAAACAGGCCAAACCTCCAACAAAGGAGGATGCACTGATTAAATAAATGATTATATGTTCACCCATATGCGGGAACTCTGCACAGTCACTTAAAATGATGCTTACACGTCCTTTTTGGAGGAGTTCGGCTCCATGCTAAGCGAGTAAAGAGCAGGGCATGCAATGGTGGGAAAATAGGATGTTTTTAGAGACAGCTGCTTATAATTTTATTCCGTTTGTATGTGACTTGTATTAAAAATCTGCAAGGACATTGACAAGACCCTGCATACACTGATTGGCCGCTCCTCCGGCCCCACCTTATGCTGCTCACCTGTCCCCTTGCTCAGCTCCATTCAGCCACAAGGTTGGCTGTCAGCCACGACGCACCCAAACCTCATCACTTTCCACTAATTCCCCTGCCTCCCACACCTCACGGCATCTTATTCATTGTCCTTCAAGCTCAGTCTGAAATGTAGCCTTAGGCTATTCTGTTTATATATATATATTTTTTTTTTTTTTTGATTTTTTTACAGAGAGTAAGGGAGAGGGATAGAGAGCTAGAAACATCGATGAGAGAGAGACATCGATCAGCCGCCTCCTGCACGCCCCCTACTAGGGATGTGCCCGCAACCAAGGCACATGCCCTTGACTGAAATCGAACCTGGGACCTTTCAGTCTGCAGGCAGACACTCTATCCACTGGGCCAAACCAGTCAGGACTCTCCTGTTCTTTATGAGGCTCATCATAACACCTGGCTATTAGCACATGCATTCCATACATTCATTAGCATTTTATTTGGACTGTGTTTGCCTCCCACCCTCATCCCAAAGAGGCTGAACGTTCCCCCCAGGGGAGGTAACATGCTTTGTTCTGTTCACCTCTCTATCCCTAGCCCCTCAAACAGTTCTTGACACACAGTGAGTGCTCAATAAATGCTTGTTGAATGACCGAATGAGTTTGATCGACACTGCAATGGCTGACATTGATTCACGGCTTACCAGGGTCCAGAGGCTTTGTATGTATCACAATTCCATCACAGCCATTCTAAGAGGCAGGCCCCGTTGGTGGGCCAAGGTTCTGTTTTATAGACTGAAAAATACACTTGGAGGAGTTAACAAATGTGCCTTTAGTCATGCAGCTAGCAAGAGGCAGAGGCAGGATTAGCATTTGTGTCCGTTTGTCTGAAAAGCACATGTTCTTAACCACTTCACTCTCCAGCCTGCATGAACCAGGGAAGAGAAGGGGACACAGGAAGAAGTACGGCGCCATGGACCCAGTGAGACCTCTGGGTGAGGGGAGGCAGCTTCTGATTTTATTCTTTACTTTTGCTTTTGCAGTTTTTCTACAATGCACGTGTTTTTTTTTATGTACAATCAGAGAAAACAAACAGTACAGAAGTATTTTTTTTTCCTAAAAGAGCAGCAAACAACCCTGAAGGAACCCCTCAAATTCTCCGAGAACCCTTAGCAGCCCTCCAGTCATGAAAAGCCAGCATCCAAGCCCACCCATCAGTGGGGCTGCCTCAGAGACCACCCACCACCAGAGAAGTTCCTCCTGGATAGGGAGATCTCTAGACCATCTGCAGGGCCTGCAACCCCCACTCCTCCCCCTTCCCCCCCATTTCTCAAATGGAGAAAACATAGGCAAACAAGGAGGCAGATGCTCCTCTCCCTCACCTCCTCTCTCTTGCCACCCAGCTCCTCCTCCAGCTTTGTTCCAAGCCCCCTTGGCTCCCCAGACTTGGGATGAGCAGCTCAGCCCACCCCAAAGATCTTGCACATGATTCCATTTTGCTTTATGCATCCCAAATGGTCTTCCCTTCACTGGCAGGGTTTGCAGCAAATTATTGCTGGTGAAAACAGGAGGCTGGGGTTTGGAAACCAGATGAAGCTTTTACTTTTACTGGCTGTGAGGCCAGGGTGCGTCTCAATGGGAAGCATCTTTTACAGACAAGCTCCATCCACTCATTCATTCATTTAATAGACACGTGTTGAACATCTACTGGGTCCCAGGCACTGTGCCCGGCTGGGGAACGGGGATGGAAAAGAGTGATGTGATCCCTGCACCTTGTGGAGCTGACACTATGGTCAGGAAGAAAATACAGTGTGTTTGGTGGGATATTTTCGGGGGGAGTGGAGGAAGACCTCCCAGGTATCTGAAGAGCAGAGGATGGAGCCAAGTGGAGAGCTGGCAAGGAGGGGCATGTCCATTGGGAGAAAGCTTCTTCCATGGTTCTAAGGAGGAGAAGACAGTGTGTTTCTGAGGGCAACCAAGCCCACTCAGACCCAGTCAGTGGGCAAACCTTAAATGTGACTAAAGAGGGAAGAAGTCACGGACTACTCCTGTTGACGGTAGATGTGTAGTTGGTGCAATTGCTCTGGCATTATCTCCTAAAGTTGAACATTTAAACCTATGATTCAGAATATTCAACATTTAAACCTATGATTCAGCATATTCAACATTTAAACCTATGATTCAGCATATTCAACATTTAAACCTTTGATCCAGAATATTCAACATTTAAACCTAGGATCCATAATATTCAACATTTAAACCTATAATCCATATTCAACATTTAAACCTATTATCCAGAATATTCAACATTTAAATCTATGATCCAGAATATTCAACATTTAAACCTATGATCCAGAATGTCTAACTCCTGGTATTGATCCAAGATAAATTATTGGTAACTGTACCACAGGACACATGTGTGAGTGGTTTCATAGCAGCAAAACCCCAGAAGCAACCTAAATATTCATTGATGGGTGGATCAGCCTCGTGAATTCACAGAGGGAAATAGTATGCAGTTGTAAAAATAAGTGAACCAGAGAATTGCTGTCACAGATTGGAGGAGACCCAGGAGACATGACAACTAAATGCAGTGTGTGGCATCCTACATTCAATTCTGGAATAGAAAAGAAAAAGGACATTAGTGGAAAAACTAGTGAAATCCAAATAAAGTCTATAGTTTAGTTCCTATTATTAGACCAATGTGAACTTTCGTTGGGTTTACTGCTCTGTGGTTTTATAAGACATTAATATCAGGGAAAGCCTGGTGAAGGAATATAGAAATTTTGTACATTTTCTTTATCTGAGTTCCTCTTGAGAAAAAGGCAAACACATGGGTTCATAGCTTCAGCTTTGGCCAGGTTCTCCCCAAGCAAAATCTAAGCTATCTGATGGCGCCTTCACATTTACATTCTACCAGTTTAGCAATCCAAGGAAAGCAGGTGGATAAATCCTACAGAAGTCACAGTCTCATTGGCCCAGCTTGGATCACATGACCATCCTGAACCAATCACTTGGTCAGAGAATGCAGTGTTCTGATTGGCGGACCTAATGATCACTTACCCAGTCTTGGAACCAGACAAAGTTGGGTCTATCTGAATCTCATAGACCAATGGCTCTCCAGAGAAAAATCTGAACCCTATTATCATATAAGAAGGGGGTTAGGGCAGAAATGATGCTGGGCAAAGAAAATAAGAAATGCCTCCAAATTCTATATTGGGTGTTGGCTTCTGATGAATCTGGCTTGAGTTAAGGTTCTGGAATAGTAGTTAAAGGCTCCATGTCCTATACCACCCCCCCTCCCTCAAAAGAATGACAGTGTATGGAAATTATAGTGACGGGCTTCATTTGGAACAAAGATGAAAGCAAATGAAAGTGACACATCATCATATGTAACCTCATGACAGTCCTGAGAATCAGGTACTGGTATGATCCCCATTTTACAGATGAAGAAACTTAAGAGAGATGAAGTAAGTCACTTGCCCAAGATCAGGAAGCTAACCAGGGGCATAAAAGAGTGAGTGGCATGTGTGCCTGTTAGGGGTAAATTGGCAGAGAGGCTGACCTTGGGACTCTTGCATATTTTGAAAGCTGGGGGCCTTCTGAACTGTCCCAACAGCGACTGTAGAGGGCAGAAGATGGCCCTTCCAGAGGCAGGATTCAGGAGACTTCAGCTGGCTCCATAGCCTCACTGTAATGGTTTGTAACCCATCACCACCCTGGAATTGGCAGAATGGGGAAGTGGAACCTCTGTCTCTTTCTTACCAAGGTACCCCTCCTCTATATTTCACAGGGGAACTGGAGTAAAGCAGAGATGAGAAGGATCCAGAACTCCTGGGGCTCCTCTTCTGGGAGCCTGGTACCCACGGAGAGGAGAGCCAAGCACGGACCACACACATGCAGATGGCCCTGGGCTCTGTCCCAGCTCTGCACTTCCTGTCAGAGCAATCTTGAGGATCTTCCTCAGCATCTCTGTACTCAGCATCCTCATTTATAAAACGATGGCAAGAGTGGTTCTTATCTCAGAGCTCTTGAGGAGTACTGTGATACTGAATATAATGTGCTTCGTTCATAGTGAACATATTCTCATTTTTTCCCCCCAAACCACCTGAAAGATGCAATACATAGAGCACCTTTCAGAAGGTCCAGAACTTTATATGGTCCTTTGCCAGGAAAACTACTCTGGGACAATGTCCTCAGCTGGCCCCTTGACCGGAAGTCCACTTGCCCTGTGGACTAGGTGGGCAAAAAGGATGAGCCCCTTTTCTGAGGCATCAAGCATGAGCCTTGGAGGTTTGTAATTGACCCTTCATCATGGGCTCTTCTACTCACTCTTGGCTGTGAAGGTCATGAGGAGATGGGTCACTCTGCACACTGCTTGGTTTCTGCCCCTGTCCTGCCCATGTTCCCCAGGGGCTGAGAGGACAGGGTCAGGGCACATGTGTTTCAGTGACTGGCCCTCATGGAGACACCTCTCCATTATTCCTTCACAACTCAGAGGTGAGGCGTTTGTGGGGGTGGTGGGGAGGAGGACTTTCCCGTGGCTCATCCTAACGCCCAGCAGCCTGGCAGCTCCGAGGCAAGGCTGGGTGGGCCAGGCGGGTGTGGGAAGGGGTTTCTGAAGTGTCGCCTTGGCCTCCCGCCAAACTCAGGCACAACGGAGTGACAGCAGCTCCTCCTTCTGCTCCTTCTGCGGAAAAGGGGGCCCAGATCCCGGGCTGCTCCCTCCTGCCTCTGTGTGTGGTAAATGCTTGTGCAATCTGGCAAGGTGGCCCCAACCAGCGAGGTTCCCATGGCGGGATCTGACGCTTGGAACAGATGAACCCCACCAAGAAAGTGAAGCTCATGATGGCACAGCCCCAGAGCAGGAGGTCAGGGAGCACCCACCCCCCAACCTCCTACCCCTGCTTGGCTGGTCTTGGAACTCCAGCCCCAGGGAGGGGGGCATCCAGATAGTCAGAAGAACAGTCCTTCCCCCACGCCCTGTTGGATGAGATTTCAAAGCCAAGACTCAGGAGGGGGTCCGGGGAGGGGACCCACGCCTTCCATCGGGATTGCTTCATTACTGGTTTTGCATTGTTGGAGATCTCTTCACTGGAGGCCCAGGATTGCAGCAACAGGGACTTTCATCTGGGCTGGGCACAGGGACTTGTGGCCGAGAGCCTCAGAAGGAGAGCAATTAATTTCTCCAAGGCTGGGCCTCTGTCAGGCTCCGTTTCCCTTGAGCCCCCACTAAAGGAGGTTGCTCATGGCCCTGACAGAACCACATAGGCTCATGTTCTGGAAAAAGAGACATTTTTCACTGCCTCTCTCTCTCTCTCTCTCTCTCTCTCTCTCTCTCTCTCTTTCTCTCTCTCTCTCACACACACACACACACGTGCAGATTCGTAAACTTTCCATCATATGCTGAGGGTAGGCAGAATCCAAATTCACTCACTTAACAGGACCTGGAAAATGTGACCTTTGGCCTGTCAGCCCCATTCCAGTGCTGCTTCCCACAGAACCCCTGCTCTGGACCTCAGTGTCCTCAGCTATAATGAGGGGGTTGGAACAATCGATTGCTTTTCAGAGTTTTTGAGCCATGGATGACTTTACCAACAGACCTATAAGGAGGTGGGGGCTATGGCAGGTGTATTGGTGGGCCAGACCTGTGCTCCCACCCATCTCAAATATTTTCTTTACTTGGCCTCAGCACTTCCCTGAACACACTGGCTGCCCCTTCTTGGTCTCCTTTATCCATTTCTCCTCATCCTAACTCATCTCTGTCTTATAGTTTGGACCAATGGCTCTCCAAAGCAGCCCAGCTGATATTCCAAAAACTGTTGTCTGATCATGACCATGTTTCTATAGACTGAATTGTGGTTCCCCAAGTTCATATGCTTCCCTCAAAGGAATTGTTTTTGAAGATGGAGGCTTTTGGGAGGTGATTCAGTTCAGATGAGGTCATGAGGGTAGGGCCCTCATGCTGTGATTAGTGCCCTGATGAGAAAAGATACCTGAGTGCTGTGTGTGTGTGTGTGTGTGTGTGTGTGTGTGTGTGTGTGTATCTGTCTCTCTCCATCTCTTGCCTCCCCCAGCCATGTAAGGGCACAGGGAAGAGGCAGTCAATTGCAAAGCTGGGAGAATACCCTCACCAAGAACTAAATCTGGCTACACATTGACTTTGGACTTCCAGCCTCCAGGACTATGAGATGTAAATGTCAGGTGTTTAAGCCATTTAGTCTGTGGTATTTTGTTATGACAGTCCAAGCTACGACACCTGCTGAAAAACCTCTAGTGACCACTGTCTAATGCTCTAGGTCCTCACTCAGCACTTTCCCCCACACATTCCTGTTCTCAGTTCTGCCCAGATATACACTGAGTGGCCAGATTGTTATGATCTCTGAATGCATAATAATCTAGCCACTCAGTGTATACACTCCATACATACACCCCAGTCTCACGTACCAGGTGAGGGAGGAGCTTCTAAAGTGGCTTCCAGAGATCAGGGGTCACCACCTTCTGGGACTCATGGTCTTGTGGAATCCCCTCCCCTTGAGAGTGGGCTGGACCCCAGGGACTCCCTTCTGATAACTTCGGATCAGCAGAAGTGATGAGTGTCACTTCCAAGGTTATGACAAACTGTGGCTGCTGTCTTGTCCTTTCACCTTCTTGCTCAAATGAAGGCACCTGCTATGTTGTGAGGTGCTCTGTGTAGAGACCTACGCAGTAAGGAACCAACGGGGTCAACCTTGGAAGAAACTGAGACCCTCGGTCCAACAGCTTTGGAGGAAATGGATCCCGCAAAAATCCAGGTGACCGAGCTCAGAAGCATATCACTCCCAGGTGAGCCTTATGATGACTGCCAGCCCCGCTGACACCTTGATTGCAGCCTGTGAGAAACCCTGAGCCGGAATACTAAGCCACGTCCAGACTTCCAATCCACAAAAACTGTGAGATCATAAATGTGGTTATTTTAAGCCACGAACTTCGGGAGTTATTTGTTATGCAGCAATAATTAACTGATACACTAAGCTTTGCACATGCTCTCCCCTCCACACAGAACATTTCACTCTCCAGCCAGACTCCTCCCCAACCGGCTGCTTCACCTCCACTGGCCAACAGGTGCCACCTAAAACCATGACTTTTCAGTCCCCTAAATAGTAAGGTCTGGTGTTTTCCCTAAATGCTCACCTTGCTCTTGATTGTGACAACTCAGCCTTTAGACTAACTCCATGAAGACAGGGGCTACACCTGCCCATTGCTATCTCCCTAAGACAAGCGCATTGGAGGTACGCAGTAAACATGAGGAGATGAATAAGTGAAACTCAATGAAAGAGATGCGGCTTTAAGTAAGATGGGGCCTCCTGAACCTCTCACACAGCCCCAGATGCCCCCTCCCGCACCGGCTTTTTGTCCAAGATTTGCTCTGCACCTTTGGATGGAGACAAAGCCACAAAGTGACAAGTTCCCTGCCTTCCTGAAGCCCAGCAGCAGGGAAGCAGCCAAGAGTAGGATAAAGAGAACACCCTCTTAAATGGGTGAGTTTATCTCCTCTTCTTCCTCAAATGCCTTGCAAATAGCAAGGGCAACAAAGAGGGAAGAGGAGAGGCCACCAAAGGTCAAAAACATTTGGAAGATGGAGAGTGGAAGGATCATAGAAACTGACTGTATTGCCTGAAGGAACAAAAATGCAAGAATTCCTGGGGGAAAAAGAGCCAATGTGAGCCATCAAATCCAGGAAAGGCCAGGAATGACCCTCAGGAGAAACTGAGCCGGAAAACCCTGAACTTGGGGGACAAGTGGAAGGATGAAGTGCAAGTCCACAGCCAGAGCAGTGGACCCCCAGCTCCCTCTTCCCACTCAATTCTCAGAACCCAGGGACTCCTATCTTTCCCTCCCTTCTAACCAGGTAGGAGGTTGGTGATCCATGCCTGCAGGGACCTTCAGCCAAAGGGAGAGAATTCGAGATCCATGATCCAGGAAACTCCCAACCAACATCTGGGTTCCTCTCCAATAATCCTACACAAACCCTGCTCATTACATACACAGACTTTCAGACAGCATTACAGAGGCTCCTCCCACACAGAAGGCCAAGGTCACCGGGACCTGAGAAATCCTCTAATAAAACATACAGAGGAACAGGAGGAAGTAGAGGAGAAGATGGGGGGAAATAGGTGATTCACAAAGCAGAAGAAAATGCCAAATATTATCATTATACATGTTCACACCATAGGGGAAGATTTTTCATCCATGAGACTATAGGCAGCCATAAAAAAGGAACACATGTAGAAACAGATCTTTGAAATTAAAAAACGAGAGCTAAAGTAAAATATTTAATAGAAGAAAAGCTAACAGAACTGAAAATGCCTGCTTCTGTAGAGCAACAAGAAGGAGGGTCGGGAGAGTGCTGGTTTTTTACATATACACTTTATTATCTGACTCTTAAAGCCATGAACATATATTACTTTAATAAGACAGGCATCGAATCTCAAAAGAGTCCATGGGAAAGAAAGAAATCATCCCATGCATGAAGCACCGGGAAGAAGACAGAGTGGGGAATGGAAGTGACATGTTGGTGGGGATGCTTCTCCGAGGTGGGTTGTCTCTGAAGGCCTTTTGACTCAGTGACCTTTGAACTTAGAACTACAGCCACGCCTCGTTTCTCCAAGGTCTCCCATCTCCAACAACTCAGTTCTCAACCAAGTAGTTCACAGAGAAAACACACCTCCAGCCCTAATGGTTTGGCTATCAGTGGATAGAGTGTTGGCCTGTGGACTCAAGGGTCCCAGGTTCAATTCCAGTCAAGATCATGTACCTTGGTTGCAGGCACATCCCCAGTAGGGGGTGTGCCGGAGGCAGCTGATTGATGTTTCTCTCTCATTGATGTTTCTAACTCTCTATCCCTTTCCCTTCCTCTCTGTAAAAAAATCAATAAAATATATTTAAAACACACACACACACATCTCCATTGTGGAACCAAACTTCAGTTTTTGACCTGACAACCCTTTCATGCAGATACCTCAGCATGACCAAAAGCATCTCTCAGGCCACCAATAAAGCAGAGAATGCTTTTGTGGCTGAAGTTAACATAAAGAGGCCATCAAGCGTGTTAACGTTGCTAAGAGTGTGAAAAAAAACACACAACGATCACAGGCAATGGGAGAGGTAGAAAAACTGTTACTGATTTAGATAAACAAAAAGCAGTTGGCCTGTGACAGCATTTCGGGAGCAAGATATATGAACACGTAAAGATGCTGCGTGCTGGCCTGAAAGATACCCCTGGAGCAGGTGCTGAAAGTGATTCATTGAAGGCCAGTAGGGGGTGGCTTGATACATTTAGGGAAAAAAGTGTTTATTTATAGGTTGAACAGTACATTACACATGTACTATATATAAGAAAGGTTAAAATAGGGACCCATGTGGGGGTCTGGAACAGATTCATTGAATTTACATGGTTTCTAATGGGAAAAAAATGATTCCATTTTTTAACAAATCACTTCTCGAACAGCCTTCTGGAATAAAGGTTCCACTGTAAACGAAAATGTGTCAGCCACATGAGGGTGTGGAGAAAGCATCCCAGACGGAATGGGCAAAGGCTCGGGTGAGGCCAAGGTTGGTACGTTAAAGGAACAGGAAGGCCAGTGCCTGTGCTGTGTCTGGGAGCAAGGGGAGGGGCTGGGTTGGACATGGAGAGGAGAGGGGACACCGGTTTGGCTCAGTGGATAAAGCATCGGCCTGCGGACTGAAAGGTCCCAGGTTCGATTCCTGTTGGGGGCATGTACCTTGCTTGCGGGCACATCTCCACTGTGGGGTGTGCAAGAGGCAGCTGATCGATGTCTCTCTTTCATTGATGTTTCTGACTTTCTATCTCTCTCCCCTTTCTCTCTGGTAAAAATCAATAAAATATATTTTAAAAAAAAAAAAGCGTCCCTGTAGGAGCCCTAACCGCTTTGGCTCAGGGGATAGAGCGTTGGCTGCAGACTGAAAGGGCCCAGGTTTGATTCTGGTCAAGGACATGTACTGGTCAAGGGTATGTACCTTAGTTGAGGGCATATCGCAGCTGGTCAATGTTTCTCTCATCAATGTTTCTAACTCTCTATCTCTCTCCCTTCCTCTCTATGTTAAAAAAAAAGAGTCCCTGTAGGAAGCAAAAAGCAGAAACTCAGGCACCAGTGCTCTATATCGATAAACAGCAGAGAAAAGAGCTAAACCCTTAGTAAGGATTTTGTATATCATGGTTCATCACAAGCCCGTTCCACTTTCAAAGCAATTTCTGGCCTACTATCACTATGTCACTTCACTAAACGA
The DNA here is from genome assembly GCA_011751065.1 of Lasiurus cinereus. NCBI lineage: Eukaryota > Metazoa > Chordata > Mammalia > Chiroptera > Vespertilionidae > Lasiurus > Lasiurus cinereus. The sequence goes on along the minus strand of JAAGEH010000043.1, from coordinate 10,641,309 downwards.
GCAGGTTGAGATTAGAAATGTAAGTAGAAACACACCTAAAGTTGCTATTTGTCCAGCCTGACCAAGGGGCCTCATAGGTCTTTCCCCAGCGCCCACAGGCTCAGTCTGCCTGGATCCTGCTACACCGCTTGCACTCATGAGCTCCGTGACCTCTTGACCTCCTCTGGTTTCACTAATCCCTGCTCTAGAGCTCTTTCTTCTTCTGCCCTTTTGGTGGGCTAGGCTCTTAGACACCACTTCCTCCTTGCTCAAACTCTAGCCTTCCGTATCCCAGGAATGGCTCAAAACGTTGTCTTGAATGAATGAATGAATGAATGAATGAATGAATGAATGAATGAATCAAAGAGCCTTGCTATCATCCCGCATTTAGTGATGGGGTACCAACTGAATTTTACACTGTGGTGTAAGTGATGGATACATTAGAGATTTTTCTTGTGTTTTGTGTATTGTCCTTCAAGTCCTAGCTCCGGGTCTGTCTCCTCTAGGAAGCCTCCCTAATCACCCCAGCCCACAGAAATTGTCCTTTCTCTAAATTCAGATCTCCTGAGTAAGGTAATGTCCACAATGCTCATGGAGATTCATTTTCTCACACATACCCAAAAACCAAACAGCAGAAAATGGAATGGAAGAAGCCACATGTCCTAAGCAGGACCAAACATTCTCAAAGGTACAGACCATGTCTTCTGCTCTATGACGACACCCAGTTTAAAATCAGAAGACTTAGTTTTCCAATCCCGGTTCTGCTGTGTGACCTTGGGTGTGCTGCTGAGCTTCTCTGTGCCTCTGTTTCCCCATTGATGCAGTGGAGGAGCACTATCAACGTCCTGGGCTCTTCTTAGGAATGACTATATAAATGCTTTGCAAGCTGACAAAATGCTGAGCTGTTGATCAGCTGTGAGTTGTGATGAATACAGTATTCAGGTTGTTCAAAATTTTATTTACATGAAGAGCTTCCAACCACGTCGGGGCTGAGATTTCACCGTGGGGCCTGCCCTGACCTCCCGCTCATTCACACCACCCAAGGAGGGTGGCCCAGAAGGAGGGCAGAGTTGGGGAAACCAAGGTCCCCAGAGAGTGCATTGGCCTTGACCATGGGGTGGAGCTGGGGGCTGTACCCAGACATCCTGGCTCTGCACAGGCATGAAGCCAGCAGGGAAAGGGCTCCTCTGATGTGGCTTGGGCTATTGTTCGGTCCAGGGGCTTTGTTGTTTGGTGTTCTGTGTTTTTGTTGCTGTTGTTGTCCTCTTGCTAATCCCAATAGGGGGCCTGGGTGGCGGGGAGGCATCATTTGGAAACCGGGAGCTCGGAGAACCCCACCCATGTGGCTGGCAGGTCACTGTGACTTCTCCCTGATGGAGCCAGGGATGGCGTTGGGGGCAGATCTCGGCTGGAAGTCTCCTGTGAAGAGCCCGGCCTCCTGCCCACCCAGGAGAGGCTGGCCTGGGAACCAGCAGTCTCCCGGGGTTTAGGGACCGTCAGTGCAAAATCTGTGAGGATGAAGGGTCCCTTCCCCAGCTTCCAGCCCATCAGTTCCCAAAAGGGGTTTTTCAGGAACCCGTTCTGTAGATGCTAACAGATGTGTGGAAGGAGGTAACATCACAGAATCAAATGCCTTGGGGAAGTGCTCACCATCAAGTGCATTCTCTTTAAATGCAGCCCTTCTCAGAACCTTACACGTGCGCCTGTAGTGCTGTGACTGTCCCAGAAAGGGCCACGGGATGTTATTGACCAAAGATGTATTTCAATGTGAGGAATATTATAGGTGTGTGTCTGGTCCAGTAAGACTGCTCTATCAGGTGGAGTAAGGTTGCCAAGAACATGTAGGTTAATTCTCTAAAATTACTCTCATTTCCCTTAGGAGCCTACATCCAATGGGGAGAAGGACAGAGGGCAGAAAGGAAGGAGGGAGTGAGAAAGGGAGAGAGGAAAGCTGCGTTTTATTCCATCTGATTTGAAACTCATTCCAGTCCAATCAGGTCAGCACTCTCATAGCTTCGACTCATTTTCTTGGCTCACTCTTTTCAATTCCTCCCCAGCTCTCTGACTTCTCTTCAGATAATGACTGGGCGATTGGGGAAGAGACTTATAACCTCCCTTGGGCAGTGGGCGCAGAGCCAAGCCCTCTGAGGTGGGGCGAGCTGATGCCCACCGAAGTCCTGTCCTTGGCCTCTTTCCATGGACCTCATAGTTTGTATCACTTAACATTCCCCCCCCCAAATCGACGCATAGTTTATTCACATAAATATCTTTGGGGGCCTTGTCCTAAGCAATACTATCCTCAGAATTGCAGGTTGGATGCTCCTAAGACCCATTTCAATGAACACCTCAAAATGTCCTTAATTCGCCTGTGTTCCACCCCAAATCATAGCATGCATCGCCAGCGATCTGTTCCCCCGCACTCGGACCCTGGCCAGTCTGGACCAGTCTGGACACTCTAGAACAGTGGTTCTCAACCTTCCTAATGCTGGGACCCTTTAATACAGTTCCTCATGTTGTGGTGACCCCCAACCATAAAATTATTTTCTTTGCTACTTCCTAACAGTAATTTTGCTACTGTTGTGAATCGTAATGTAAATATCTGTGTTTTCTGATGGTCTTAGGCGACCCCTGTGATGGGGTCGATGGACCCCCAAAGAGGTCTCGACCCACAGGTTGAGAACCGCTGCTCTAGAGACACCAGGCAATTATGAGTGGGCCGCCAGTTGTGTGTCCGCATAGGCACTTGCACCAAAGAATTGCTAATCTGACCCCAAAACTCTATGGTGGCTGAAGGGTGTGCATTGGAGGGGGATTGCCAGGGAAACTTCCTGAAAGCCCCCTCCCACACCTGTCCTTTCCCTCTCCCTCCTTCCCAACAGGGATCAACCTCCTCCCCAATTCCATGCAGCACCCCTTCCCACATAAGCCTCATTTCTTAAAAATTAAAGTTTTTAGCAAAATCTCTTGGACATTCAGCTGTTCCCAGAAAGCTTTCCTGCTTCCCACAGAGAGGGGACCCCTACTTGGAGAGTCAGAAAAGAAGGGTGGATGGGAAAATTCTTCTTTATTTTCAAACCCTTGTCACTCAGGAGAGAGAGGCTCGCAGGGAGGGGTGGGGGGGTGGATCATGGAGAAGTCCCCAAGTCAACGTGAATTGGTGGCAATGCGGGGACTAGAACCTTGGTCCCCGCTCCAAGTTCAAGGCCCATTCCTGCCCCTCTCTTTTTTCCCAGTCCCAGGCACCACAGTAGGGAGAACCTGCACCTCCTCTCCAGGAAATGAAATGACCTCCTGTCTTTTCCCCACCCCAGACCCTGCTTGAGCCCTGCTCTAAACGCCTCCCCCACCCCCCACCCCCCACCCCTCACCGCCATAAGAAACAGGATTTACAGGCCAGCTGCTATAATCCCTTTAAAATGAGGTTTGGGGACTATAGGGACTCTTCGGGCGTTTCATTTTTTCAAAACAATATTCTTGGCTCAAAAGCCAAAATTTTATTATTCTCAGGAGAGTCCAGACCAAGGCTGGCCAGGGCAGCCCAGGGCCCTGGGCTCCCCTCGGGGGTGAGAGGACACCCCGGAGTTTCTCCTGGGGCTCCCGAGGCAGAAAGCTTTGAAGGAATAGATGTGACTGCTCCGTGGGAGTCCAGACGTTTCTTTCCTGGGCCTGACACCTCATTGCACAAATATCTCCCCCACCAAGAGAACAAAAGCTATTCTTTCCACTCTGGAAAGGAGGCCTCAAATGCAAAACCCGAAAGGCGGCTCGCTTACTTAAATTATCCCCAAGGTTTTAATGACTGATGGCTCATCCTTTCCTGAGAGAGTCTGTCTCAATGGGGACCAGGAAGGTGTGAGACCCCAAAATGGTAGAAACACGCATACCCTGTTTCCCCGAAAGTAAGACATCTCCCCAAAATAAGACCTACTTCCAGTTTTGCCTCTCACTGTAATATAAAGCATCTCCCTGAAAATAAGACCTCCCCGATAATAAGGCCTCCCCTGAACATAAGGCCACCCCGGAATATAAGGCCCCGGAAGCTACCATAAGGCGTCTGACTCCTGATTTAAAGAGACCTCGCACTGCCTGAACAGCTCCGGCTGCGCTGCGGCCAATCAGTGAGCTGGTTTGTGATGACAACTACTACCGTACTGTAATCAGGTAATAAATTTCCTTTTTTTTTTGTTCAACAATAAATGTGTACCATAGTCTTCTTCATGGAAAAATAAGACATCCTCTGAAAATAAGACCTAGCGCATCTTTGGGAGCAAAAAATAATATAAGTCACTGTCTTATTTTCGGGGAAACAGGGTAACAAGGAGATGGGAAGGGACAGGCAGAAGAGCTGGTGGGGTTAGACCACCTAAGATGAATTCCAGGAAGGTCGGAGGGCCCTGGTTCTAGCGGTTGGGGACCTGGGGCAAGTCATTTCCACTGAGCGGTACCCTGAGTCCAGACCTCTGCCTGCCAGACCACCTCAACGGGTGGTTATTATAATGAGCCACGTAGAGTGACCAGCTCATCTGTTTTGCCCAGCGCTTCCCTGCTTGTCACGAACCCCTGGCAAACCCATTTGTCCTGAGCATCATGGAGATGAGTTCCTCTTCCTAAGCCACACCCACCTCCACTTTGGCCCTGCCCTCTTTACCGGATTGGCTCGCCACATCCCCTACATGGCTGACTGGCAGATTTGGGGTGGGGCAAGGGCTGTGTATTTTAATCAAGGCCCCTACCAAGGATTCTTTTCACCAGGCCCCTGGAGAGACACTGGCCAAGTAAAGCCCTGAATAAACACTGCCATTTACTCAGCAACATCACATGCCCTGCGCTGGGTTGATGCTCTAATTCTCTGCAACCTGACCAGGTAGGTGCACTTGTCCCCATTTTACAGATGGAACCACTCGGAGAGGCGGAGTGGCCTGCCCAAGGTCACAGAGGGAACTAAGCAGTGGTGTTCAGGCTCAGGTCTTGCTCATTCTGAAGGCCATGGTCTTACTCTGAGGATATAAATAAAGCAGGGATTGTCAGACTTCTGCCAAGGGCCAGAGAGTACACATTTTTTGGTTTTGTGGGCCAGCAGACCTCTCTGGCAACTACTCAGCTCTGTGGTTATAATGCGAATGCAACCATGGGCAGTGCCTCCTCAGTGGACATGGCTGTGTTCTAATAAAACTTTATTCACACAAACAGGCAGCAGATAAGATTTGCTGACCTATCCCAGAGGAAAGCATGTTCACCAGCTTGGCCATCCACCATCACCATCCCCACCACCACTATCACCGCTGAGAACAAGAATGAAACCGCGAAGATAACTTCAGGTTGTCATGCGGACCTGCCTAGGTGGCCACAGCTGCCAGCCATCACCCTCTCGTCATGGCCCTGAAGTTTCCTTCTCTGAGGTGTTTAGGCGCAGCCCCGGGGGGGCAGACAAGCAAATCTGCGCATCTCTCTTCTGGGCTGACTTCACGAGGCCCAGGCTGTCCTCAGACCAGAGACAGCTCTCAGCCCCCTAGAGTATCCCACGTTCTGCCCTAAGACATCCCACACCCAGAGGGCTGGATTCTGGGACAGTCACCCCAATGATGCAAAACCCCAAGAAACAGTAAACCCCTCAAAAGCCATAGTCATTACCTGCAGGGGACGCTTGCCTGCCGGGCCGTCACCGTCTCCGAGGCGGAGGACTGAGCCTCAGACTCCGGCTGCCTCGCCCTATATACACCCTGCCAGGGCTCTGATGTCCAAGAAGCTGTGGCCCAGGCCATGTGATGTATGAAGCTGGGGAAGCCTTTCATCATCACTGTCACCTCAAACCGCCTGCTAATAAATGCCTGGCGGTGGGTGGCTGGGTCTGGGTAGCTTCAACCAACCTGCTCTGTCCGGGGCCTGTGTGCAACATCGCAGAGGGCAGAGCAGACATGGAGCTGCTGAAGGGGCGTTTGGTCCTCAGACGCTGCGCTCCCCCCACTGGGACTGGCCATCTCTCCTCTGAGGACTCATCATCCCCCTACTTTGCATCTACAGGGCATCTGGGGCCTACCCCGTGGGCACTAATGCCAACCCAGGTCTGCTGTTTCTCAGACTCCAGTAGGCACTGGGGCCAGATGGGGATAGTCATCATGCCTGCCATCCACCCTGCCGGCTCCCTCCTCTTCTCACCTCACTGTGTGTCTGCGTATGAATGTGTTGTGTGGACACATTCTCACACAGTGTGTGTGTGTGAGAGAGAGAGAGAAAAAGAGAGAGAAAGAGAGGGAAATGTTTACCCCTGTGTTCACCTCATTTGGGGAAGGTTTGAGGGAACAGAAGCTGTGGCTTTGAAGAAATTGGATTCTGTCTCCTGACCCAGGAGCATCCAGTCTTATCTTGATGACTTCCTGGTCAGAAAGATGTCAGGAGAGCATCATTTCAGCCGTAGCCTTCCCAGCACTACATGGTGCCCCATTTTGTCCCTGAAAAATGCCCCATGATGAGAGTACCTGCAGCCATGGCCCCATGCTGTGGCCTCCCTGGAATCCGTGCCTTTGCAATACGGACTTTGAGCACCGTGAGGGACATGGCCCTGCCTATGCCGTGTGCGGAGGCCTGTGCAGGAGTTGATGCTCGCTGATTTCAGCCACGGGGCTGTGGTGTAATGGCCTGTGGAGAGGGGCAGGCTCCAGGGTTCTCCCCATTTTACAGATGAGGAAGTTGAGAGCAAATAAACACTTTCCACGGCTTACACGTAGACAGAGGTAGGACTCAAACCCCCATGGTCTGTTGCAGGCTTCCGGGGTGTCTTCAGGGGCCATGATAAGGTGCCCCGGCTGGGGGCTTCATCAACAGAAGTGTGTTTTCTCCCAGGGCTTCAAAATATAAGCTTGGGGGCGGGATCCGAGTCAGTCCAGAACAAGGAGGTCACCTCTACAGCACATCACCTTCCCAGCCACAGCACAGGCCACACGTGGGAATGCTGACTTCCAGTTACAACGTGGGAGCCTGAGCGTCAGAGAGCGGAGCCCTGGGCTCCGTGTGGCCCCCACAGCAGCCACACAGCCCCCACATGGAAGCTCCCTCTTCTGACTCCCGGTGTGTAGGGAGCTCCTGGAGGACTGGGCCTGGTCCCCTTCCCCCCCATCCTTGTGACTGGTAGAAACCTGGCCCGGGATAGACATGGAGGGAGGATGGAGAGAGAGGCAGCTTTGACTCCACAGCTGTTTCCCAGAAGAATGTAGCCCCAGTTGCCCACAATATTAACCAACTTGATTACTTGATCATTCACCCTTTGCCAGTTCTCCCCCCAGTCCACCCCCTCCTCTGTTGTTGAGTCCTGGAACCAACTACGACATAAACTATTCGTAGGAGACTCCTTGTCTGTGGGCCTGCTTCTGGGGAACCTACGTGGAGAAACCTTCCACCAACTTGGGAAAGAACCCCTTTTCTCGCCTGAGGGCAAGAGCTGGTCCAGACCCTGATGTCTGAGCTGATTCTACAGAATTTCAGGCCTGGGGAGAGGGTGAACAAACACATCATCTACACCAAGCATGTCAAACTTGCAGTCTGCAGGTCGCCACATGAAGCCCACAACGAATATTTTTGCAGCCCAGCCAATATAATGGTATGTAAGAAGCATTTTAATAAAAATATCGTAACTTAATTTTTACAATATCCTGTTATACATAATTCTATCTAATAAAGAGGGGCCATGCTAATTGACCCTCACGCCATCGCAAAGGTGGTGGCGCCCACAGCCGATAAGGAGGGAATATGCTAATTGACTGCCCCACCCTCAAAGATGGCAGTGCCCACAGCCACAATATGGTGGCACCCAGTCCCCTCAGCCTTCCCAGGGTGACAGGAGCACAGCAAGCCCAGCCACTCTGCACATCTGTCTCTGGAGTCCCCCAGTCCTCTCAGCTCCCCAGCTGCCCAGAGCTGGCCCAAGGTGCCAGCAAGCCTCGGATGGCAGCTGCCCAGCCGCCCAGGGCCACCCAAGGCTCAGGTAACCAGGGTCTGCCGATGCTTGCGCTGCCAACAGTGGCAGCAGCAGAGGTGTGATGGGGAGTTGCCTGTCCCTGATCACCAGGTCACCTCCCACCCGTGAGGGCTCCCAGACTGTGAATTTTCACGCACCAGGCCTCTAGTTATCAATAACAAACTGCAGCATCCAATAATGACTGATTACTATAATCCCTATGTGCCTTACATGCAGGAGTACCATTTCTCTCCACTAATACTTGCAGCGAATATTTTAGCAGCCGATGGCCACATCATTAGTCTTGGATTGACTTGTTTGGTGTGCGCCACAGGAAATATTTCCCTTTCAGAGAACAAGGGAAAAAAATAGGTTTATTTGCGTTACACTCATTAATTTGTGCAGTTATTAAATGTCTGGTAAGTTAATGTTTAAGAAAAAACATTAACTTTCATTCAAATGTTCCATTATCTTAACGATGACTCATTTATTTCAGCTCTTTGTATTCAGCATGTCTCTATCAGAATAAACCTACGTTTCTATGAAAATTGTGTGTTTTTTGCGGCCCACATAAACTTAAACCTTGTGTATTTGGCCCACGTTAGCCTTTGAGTTTGACACGCTTGATCTAGAAGCTCCAAAAGATGGATTTCTACACCCCCTCACCCCTCCGGCCCCGAGGCTGGGGACAGCTTTACCTTAAACTGAGTCATTTCTAACATTTGGAGGTCCCCCCTGGTCACATTGTGGCCAGAGCACGGCTGGGAACGAGGGCCCAGCTGACGGAGCCAGAGGCCTCCTTGCCCAGGACTTCCGTTTGCGTGTTGAGTTGCGCATTCACGGGACTGGAAACAAGACCACAGCCTGGCGAGCACCTCTCTTGCTTGACCCGCTGGATCCTGCCAGGCGATGGGGCCTGGAGTTTCTCTACTGGACGGAAAACGGAAAGTTGCAGGGTCCACTCTCCCCGAGGCCTCCGGGGAACTCTCTGATCGTCACCCAACAAACGTTTCCTCTGCAGGAAACCCCTCAAAAGAGGCAGAATGGTAAGAATGTGCAGACTCGGTGTCTGCTCCAGAAAACACCTCCTTCCCCTGATGGCTGGATCTCCCTGCTCTGCCAGGGGCAGTCGGTAGGTTTCCTGTAACTCGGTTTCTCGGCCCATGTCCCTGTGAATTTTTAAAGGTTCTTTTATAAAAATAAGAAGGGGATCTAGGATGGGGGGGGTGGGGGCACGGGGGGAGGGTCGAGCAACTATAAACAAAACATAAAAGTTGTTTAATGGACATAATGAGGCCGCCAGGAAACTGCCTGGCATTGATTTTCCCTGACATTTCATCTATTAAATTATGAGCTTCTTAAGGAAGAGCTCGGATTTTTTTTCTTCTTCTTCAGTCAATTAAGATACTTTAAGGAAGAACAAAGCTGCTATTGTCTGCGCTCCACTTGGGTCCAAGTTCCTTGATAAGCAAACGGTGATGCTTCGAATGGGGTGGAGGGTTGGGGGTTGGTGGGGGGAGACTCTTGGAGGCACAAGATGCCTCTGGACCTGGTGGCGAAGTCCAGGCCAGGACCCCACCCTGTAAGCTTCTCCTCAAGGATCTGATGCTTCTTTCCCTGAAATCGGGGCTGGGGCCCAAAAGAGAGGGGGGATCCCTCAGGCGGGGCTGCATGACAGCATAGCAAGGTCCATAGCAACCCAAACACTTTCAGGGAAGTCGAGGTTGGGAGGCCAAAGTGTGGGGTCTTGAAATGGAATTCACAGATCCTGAGACTAGCCCTGTCGGGGAGACAATAGGATCCCTACATAACAGATGAGGAAACTCAAGTTCAGAGAGATGAAGTCACTTGCCCGAGGCCTGACATTGTGTGGAAGGGGCAGATTCTGGACTCGCTCCCTGATCTGGATGTTTCCAAAGCCCCCCTTCCTTTCATTATACTCACTGCCCCCAGCGCAGAGAGCAGGTGCCCATGGGCAGGGCAGTGGGGAGCCAGCCTGTGGGGCAGTGCCGGAGGGCGGGCACAGCCACAGCCTCCCTGTCCTAATAATTTTCCCCATTGGTAGGCCCTGAGCTCACCTCCTTTCCTACCCAATACTCCCTTCTCTCCCTCATAAATTTTGTTCTCATAACCTTCCTTCACCGAGAGGTGTCGATGGTTATTATCTGCCTGAAGTTAAGCCCCCAAATACAGAGTAAACAGCAGAATTTCCTCACTGACACCGAACCAGTGACCTATCTGCCCAGTTACACAGTGGGTGCCTGAAATGGTGGCTGAGACCTTGACCGCTTTCACCCTCCCCTGTCATAGTCACCATCGAAAGTCACCTGAGCCCCAGTCGAGGTTCCAGTGTCCCCGACAGGTCAGTGGCATGATGGAAAGAGCAGTGCACCCTGGGTAAAGACACTGAGCTGAGTCAGACTTTGCTTTTTAGCACTGGAGTGGCACCAGGCCAATCGCTATCTATCCTTATCTGTATCTCTGTCCCTGTCTCCACCTCTCTGCCCTCCCCGCCATCTAGGTGCAAGCATTCCAGCATTGATCTGATAGTTCCCAGCCTCCTTCTGTCGTAATTCTCTGCCATTCCTGGCCCACTGCCCTTGTCCTCATGGTCAAGACCGGTTAACTCCCTGCAAACCCACGCTCCAACCAGGGAAGGAAAGGACACCCCATTTCCTTTACTGATTTATTATTATTATTATTATTTTTTTTTTTTTATTTTTATTATTTTGTATTGATTTCAGAGAGGAAGGGAGAGGGAGAGTTAGAAACATCAGTGATGAGAGAGAATCATTGATTGGCTGCCTCTTACAAGCCCCACACTGCAGACCCAGCCCACAACCCAAGCATGTACCCTTGACCAGAATCAAACCCTGACCTCCTGGTTCATAGGTCGACATGCAACCACTGAGCCATGACGGCCGGGCCCCACTTCCCCTTAAAGGCATGACCCATAGTTGTACACATCATGTCTACTTCCCTTCCCTTCCTCCCATCCCATTTTATTCGAGGGATATCTACCCCTCCCTCCCACAGCACGGTCCCATCTCCACACACGTGTATCCTCACTGGGCTAAGCCAACCACCGGGTCCACTCTCCTGTTGGGGATGATTGAGCCATAGCCTGTGACTTAATTCTGACCAACAGGATTAAAAAGAAGCCGACTGGGGGCTCCCAGGTAGGCTTTCTTCGCTGATGTAGGCTTTTGTTCAAAAAGCAAACGGACAGGCAAGAGCACTCCCCCTCATTCACCAGCCACTATTCTGTCTGCCTATGGTGGGTGAACTTGCTACTCCTGCTTTGGCCGCCATCTGGAGGAGATGCCAACCCTCTGAGAGCGCACAGCAGGGAGATCGCACACCCCACTCCAAGCACTATCCTACCCCAGGGCCTTTGCACATGCAATCTCTGCCGAGAACACCTCCCCCAGATTTCACTGGGCTCCTTTCTCTCCTTTCTTCTGGTCCCTGTTCAAATGTTGACTCTTCAGAAGGACTTCCCTGACTGCTCTTCCCTCCACCACGCTCTCGATCGCCTTGTTTGTGTTTGTGATAGATCTTACTTGACATTAGGTTATTTATATGTCATAAGTACAGTGTGTCTATATAACATAATTATGATATATAAATAACCTAATGTCAAGGAAGATCTATAACATATACACACACACTATGTAATCTTTATAATTCTGTATAATACATGTGTATATATTGTATATACACTCTATGTATTACACAGATTCGCAGTATATGTTGATTATCCGTCTTTTGCACAAGAATGTAAACTCTGAGAAGGCAGGGACTTTGCTTTTCCACCACGGTAACCCCGGGGCTTAGGAAAGTGCCAGGCCCGGAGAAGGTGCCAGTGATGCCTGATGGATGGAAGGCAGGAGGGACGGAACGAAGAGACCGGTATTTGTGGTGACGCTTGGAGACTCTAAACCAGCCAGCCCTCGGGATTCCCGGTTGCTGATAACAATCAATATCCCTTATTCCATAAGGTTAAGCCCATTGATGGAGAGTCTGTCTCAGGCAGCTGAGCTCTCTATTCCACGTCTCTGTGCAGCTCCCCTCGTCTCGGCTGCCCTTCCCTAACGAGTGGCCCTGGTGGCCTCCTCCGCTTTCAGGCGTGGCTGCCATCCTGTGCCCTCCCCAGAGCACTGTGGCAGAGGAGTTCAGAGTGGCAACGTCAGGGTCAAATCCCAGGTTTGCTGCTCACCAGCTGATGATCTTGGACAGGTCACCTAGTTCTCCGAGCTCCCATCCCCTCGGCTACAAGATGGAATTACAGGGATGGTGCCCACCGCACGGGCTTCATAAACCCTTCAGGGAGCCATGAGAGGGCTTGAGAGGCAGGTGGACTGGGGCCCAGGGCCCAGCCTGACCACTGTCCAGCAGTGTGGACAGGAGCAGTGGGTGTCTCTCTGTGCCTCAAGTCCATGGGGACAAGAGCAATGCTGTCTTCAATGATTGAATGAGATGTTGGGTATCAATGGCTTAGCACAGTGTTTGGCACATAATAAGAGCTAAATAAACTATTATTAGGAGGTGTGGTGAACATTTTATTGGAGGGGGGAATATAGGGACCATAAGACCACGCCCTTGACCTCAGGAGGCCACAGGGGATAGAGCTGAAGAGATAGACGGGGTCAGATCTTGTAGGGTGTTCCCTGATTGGTCCTCCCAGAGACTTAAGGAGTTCATTTCTAACCCTGCCTCCCGCCCCCCAATCCCGGGGCAAGATCTGTCTTCTCCACCCAGGGAAGAAGTTGCCAATGGAAGAGCATCTTACCCAGGTGGGGGGTCCAGGAGCCCTGCTTGGCACTGACCTTGAGAACCTTCAGTCCCAGGCCAGTCCCCTCACCACCCACAGGAAGTAGCAGAAGCCACTGGCTCATCTCTCTCTGGTAGTGGCGGGTTTTAAATGGAAGGCATTAGGTCCGCTAATCGCCTGTAATCACCTTGTTTGAATTAGCATGGCAAGTGCTTCCGACTAAACGGTCTGTTATTCCAAATAACCCTCGGTGGTTTTAATTACCTCCCCTGGAATGTGTGGCCTCCCGGCCCTGGGCTTTATTAGGGAAAGGTCCTGTAAACGCAGGATGGGGCGTGATTCCTGACCTCCCCTCACAGACCCGTCACCCAGAGGAGCGGGAGAAGGTCCACTCCCCATCCAGATGCGTCACGCTGCCTGAGCTCTATTTTTAAACCCAGCGCAGGATGGAGGAGATGGCCGCACCGCCCGTCCTGGGTCCCATGTGCTTCCGGGGACCGTCAGAGCTGTGGCCCCCCGGCCAGCAGAAAGCCCTCTCGTGACCCTGTCAAGGGCACGCCATGGAGCGGTGCTTTTCACAAGAACACCTGGGGATCTGGTGCAAATGCAGGGTTTGCTTCAGTGGGTCTGGGGTGGCTCCTGCCAGGATTCTGCCAGGATTCTGCCGCCAACCCACTCCCAGGGCCGAGGACCCCACTTTGAGAAGCGAGTTGGCTGAAGGGGAGGAAGCTGCCATGATGGACTCTGTCCCTGGCCAGGCACCGTGCTGGGCTCCTTTATAGCTTCATGTTCAGACTCCATCCGGTATCAGGGGTAGGCTGAGAACTCAGGTTCGCCCATCAGCCCCGGAGGGTGGGAGGACGGGCATGAATGGGGGAGGGGGGAGGGGAAGAAAAAAAACGAACCCCCATTTCCTAAGAGAGGTGGGAAGCCAGGATTCAGCATTCCGGCTCTTTCCCGGCCTCGTGGTCCAGGGCCCATGCTCCATCCACTGTGTCCGACTTGCTTGGCACAGGGATGGGCTCTGAGGAGGAGGAAGGAGGCGCAGGGAGACATTCATTCATGCAACAGCTATGTCCTGGGCCCAGGGCCCAGCGCAGTAAATATTACTGACTCCTGCCGAAACCGGTTTGGCTCAGTGGATAGAGCCTCGGCCTGCGGATTGAAAGGTCCCGGGTTCGATTCCGGTCAAGGGCATGTACCTGGGTTGTGGGCACATCCCTGGTGGGGAGCATGCAGGAGGCAGCTGATCGATGTCTCTCTCTCATCAATGTTTCTAGCTCTCTATCCCTCTCCTTTCCTGTCTATAAAAAATCAATAAAATATTAAAAAAAATATTACTGACTCAGGAGCAGAGGGAGAGGCTCCTCCTATGCCCAGGACCTTGGAGCGGCTGGGCACACAGAGGTGAGTGGAGCAAGCGCTGTGCCCGCCTCTAAGGGGATGATAGTTGGGGGAAAGTGGAGCAGAGCGTAGGGGCCAGGACTGAGGGCTTCCTGTGTCTGAGCCCAGGGCTCCTTCCCGCTCAGGCCTGGTCTCCCTGAATCCTCACCACCACCACGGGAAGCGTGTTAGTGTCCTCACCAGGGGAGGAACGTGGGTCAGAGAGGGTGAATCACTTGCTCGGAACCACACAGCCGCTCGGCCCTCCCAGCTGGCCTCTGGCCCATGGCGCAGCCTCTCCCCGCAATGCAGCCTCAGACCCGGCTGGGAGGCAGGGCGGGGACGCTGCAAACGGGCTGGTTTCACTTACTGGCCCGGGAGCGGAGGGACATGTTCCCTGTCCCCACGCTGACACCGCGGTGAACCTTGAACTGCTAAACGGAGCGAGCTGGGGGCAGGGCTAAAGGTGAAAGGCGCCTCTCGCAGCCCACGGGGCTGGGGAAATGAGCTAATTAGGATCCTTCAGCGGTGCCGGCCCACATCTGGACAGCGCCAGCTGGTTCTGGGTGGACTGAGTCCTCCCGGCTCTGGGTTCAGAGGGTCAGCAGGATGGCCCGGGCTCTGCCTGTCTGCTCCCCGGCCCCCCCCCCCCCCACTCCCTGGGTGCTGTGGGCCCACGCAGCTCTGTGGACAGATGGTTATCACTTCCCTCCTCCTCCTTGGAGAGGGTGGTCAGCTCAGGGAGGGTGACTTCCCGGCAGCCTCTGGTGGGTAGGCTTGTGCCCTTCATCTCCCTGGTTTTCATGTGGTCCTGCTCCCACATCCCCCCGCCTGGACAGGAACCTCCAGGTGGGCCAGGATCGAGGGACAAGACTGCTCCGGTCACTGCCGGTTCCCCACACCCGGCATGGGGCCTAGTGCCACCTTGGGCGCTTCACAAATACGTGTTGAATGAATTAAGAAAGGAGTTAGCCCTTGCCGGTGTGCTCAGTGGTTAGAGCATGGGCCCAAAGGGTCATGGGTTTGAGTCCTGGTCAAGGGCAGGTACCTGGGTTGCAGGTTCAATTCCTGGCCCTGGGCTCATGGGGGAGGCTACCAACCAATGTGTCTCTCTCACATAGATGTTTCTCTCTCTCCCTCTCCCTCTTTCTATCCCCTTCCCTCCCTTCCTTCCACTCTCTCTAAAAAAAAAAAAAAAAAAAGTCAATGGAAAAAATATCTCCCTGGGTGAGGATTAACCAAAAGAAAGAAAACAGAGAGGAAGAAATTAGCTGTATAAATCACCAGGGTGTGTGCCAGCCTTCTCAGGACAGTGTGGGAGGAGCTGGGTTTGGCTTTGTTTCACCGGGATTCATGCCGTCAGCACTGACTGGTCCCTAACTCCGTTCGGGGCCCTGGGAAGACCCTGGGGAGCTGCCATCCAGGAGCATGACCTTGCCTGGGCCGTTTTCAGCTCTCTGCGTCTATCTAGAGCAGTGGTTCTCAACCTTCCTAAGGCCACAACCCTTGCATACAGTTCCTCATGTGGTGGTGACCCCCAACCATGACATTTTGCTACTGTTATGCATCGTGATGTAAATAACTGCATTTTCCAATGGTCTTAGGCGACCCCTGAAGGGGTCACGACCTACAGGTTGAGAACCGCTGATCTAGAGAGTCCAGAAAGGCTTCTCGGAGGAGGTGGCATTGGAGCACATCCCTAAAGGAGGAGTAAGGCTGGTCATGTGGAGATGTGGGCCGGCCATCAAACGCCAGCCCCTTGGCAGGATCACGGACACAGAGTTCCTCTCAGGAAAGAATATTCTGTCAGGGCTCCCACATCCATCAAATGGACCGAAAGGCCCCCGCCAGTGGCCTCTGTGGTTAGTCTCTGAGGCAGGGCCCTTAGGGGAACCAGAGGAGCTCTGATTCATTCGCACAAGGGACCCAGGGCAGACAGAAAGTGATGTTTGCTCTGTACCTGTCAAGGTAGATCCCTGGGTCCGCAGTGGGAGTGGAAACAGACAAGGCCCTGGCCCTTTGGGAGCTTATAGAGTGACACGTGATGTCAACCCCACACATGACGCACGGTAAATACACACGGGGCTGGAAGCTGTGAAGAGAAGGCACAGGGTGTATCTGAGAGAGAGCTGAGCAAGGTGAGCAAGGGAGGAAAGACTTCTGGGATAGCCAATGGGTGAGCTTCTCACATTTACTTTTGGGTCAAGGGCTCAGCACATGGCCTAGCACAGCTCAGCAAATGGCAGCCAGTGCCATGTCACATCATCTAGACCACCACAGTGCAAGGAAGGCACCCTGCTGACCCCTTTTACAGGTGTGGACACTGAGGCTCTGAGGATCCCATCGCAAGTATGGACGGAGCTGGATTTCAACCCCGGAGGTCTTCCCAGCTCTCCTCCAAGACACTCTGCCTCCTGCTTCCCCAAAGCTAATTTGTGAGAAGGGGTAAGGGGAGGATATGGTCTCTCCTTGTGGAGAACCGAACAGATCCATAAAGTCCTTCAACAAAGTAAAGCATGCCCTGACTGGTTTGGCTCAGTGGAAAGAGCGTCGGCCTGTGGACTGAAGGGTCCCAGGTTCGATTCTGGTCAAGGGCATGTGCCTCGGTTATGGGCACATTCCTAGTAGGAGGTATGCAGGAGGCAGGAGACAGCTGATCGATGTTTCTCTCTCATCAATGTCTCTAACTCTCTATCCTTCTCCCTTCCTCTCTGTAAAAAAATCAGTAAAATATATTTTTCAAAAAACAAACAAACAAAAAAGTAAAGCATGAGAAAGCTTCCGGCAAAGGCCAAGTCCATGGTGACTGTCCAACCAATTGGAGCATCACAACTCTTAGGATCAGAAGTGCCCTTAAAGGGAAAGCAACTTAATAACGAGTCTGTTCAACTATTGGGAACAAGTTTTATTTGCCTAAAGGGTCAGACAAGATACAGGTTAAAGTGAAAAAAACAAACAAACACCTTTTAATAGTCATTTTCATCATCACTGCTATTATTTGAGCTAAGTGTGATAAAGGGCGGGAGACACAGGCATGAAACATCGTACCTCCCAGCTGAGGAGGTGAGACAGAAATATGTGAATGTCCGGAAAGTTAAAGAATACAAGCAAGAAGGGACGATCTAATTTTTTTTTAAGTGTCGCCCCATTAGTTATAAAGGGAGTGGTTCAGCCTGAACCCTGAGGCTGGAGCCGTCACCGAGGGCCGGCTTCCCATTGAAGTTAGGGTCTTGAGGGAAGGGGGACATTTGATTAGGGGTTGGGGTGAGGGCAGCCATCCTGTTGGTTTCTGTTTTCCTTGAGATAAATCCTTTTGACATGTAAAGCAGGCCACATCAGCTCTTCTACAACCAAGACTTTTTTTTTTAATATATTTTATTGATTTTTTTTACAGAGAGGAAGGGAGAAGGATAGAGAGTCAGAAACATCAATGAAGAGAGACATCGACCAGACGCCTCCTGCACGCCCCCCACTGGGGATGTGCCCTTGACCGGAATTGAACCCAGGACCTTGCAGTCCGTAGGCCGACGCTCTATCCACTGAGCCAAACCGGTCTCGGCTACAACCAAGACTTTTTAAAATATATATATTTTATTGATTCTTTTTACAGAGAGAAGGGGAGAGGGATAGAGAGTTAGAAACATCCATGAGAGAGAAACATCGATCAGCTGCCTCCTGCACACCCCCTACTGGGGACGTGCCCGCAACCAAGGTACCTGCCCTTGACCAGAATTGAACCTGGGACCCCTCAGTCTGCAGGCCGACGCTCTATCCACTGAGTCAAACCAGTTAGGCACAACCATGACTATTTTATTCGTGGGGGGGGTTGGGGGTGGGGGGGAGAAGGGAGATCCAATTTGGGGTCAGTGAGCAGAAGAGAGAAGCAGGAAGAGGGTGAATGCCCTTGGCCTTCCTCCTCCACCCAGAAAATGACACGTCCCGAGAAAGTGGCCCCTCCGGCAGGGGGATGAGCGGCCCCTTGGCTGAGAGCGGAAAGATTTTTCCATTTTCCTAATGTTCTGCAGGAGGCCTGGCCTCACGGAGAAGAAATGCCAAGACTGGCCCAACACGTCAAAAGTGGGAGTTTTCCGCTCAAAACAGCTTGAAAAAAAAAAAAAAAACTAGAACTTGGGGGGTTAGTGTGGCTCCTCTGGGGAGCAGTTGACCAGTCCTCTCAGATAAAGATGTACTCAGCTGGTGGCTCTGGTCGTGGCCAGGTCGCTAGGTCAAGGGATCTGGCTCTCCCTCCTTCAAGGTCTCCAGGCTCAAGTTCAGTCTGAACCCCCTTCACCAGGTGAGAAGCTGGCCAGGTGGAAAGGTCCCTGCCCGCTGGACTTCCCAGCCCCACCGACACCCCCTGCAGTCGCGGGACTGCGGTTCAGGGAGCCGCAGAGAGCTGGCCATCTGTCCCATCCCTGCAGCCGTCAGCCCCAAGGAGGCAGCAAGCGGGGGACAGAGCGGCATTTGAGTCCAAACCTCGCATATCAGTTTTGATTTCAACTGGAATCGCCTCCCTCGGCTGGATTTCAAAAGACAGCGTTACTAATGAGAAACACACAAGTTCTTGAAATGAAGTTAACTTCTTAAAAAAAAAAAGAAAGAAAGAAAAAGGCCTTTTCTTTGGCTCTGTTGATATATATTAGAACCACATTGTCTCAGAAAAAAGAAAAGGGGTGGAAGGGGGGGCAGGGGGGAACCGTTCTGCTTCTGAACAGAAATCGGGAGTCCTGTGCTTTGGAAGACGCGGAGGCTGGTGCCCAGCCCATCCTATCTGTCTGGATGGGGAGAGGTCCTTTTGGTTTGGGTTTGGGTTTCTTTGGGTGCCAGGGATTTACAAATTCAATTTAGAACCGAGCAGAATAAAGGAGGCCGAACACAGCGTCTGAAGTGGACTAAAAGGAATGCCAACGGCCAGTTGGGATGATTTTTTTTAAAGTGCTCATTCAAGAGAAGCCCGAGTGTCGCCCCAAGAATGGACGTGGGTTTGCCACCTGCCCTGTCGCCTTCCGTTTCCCAGCTGTGTGGGCCTGGGCAAGTCCCTGCGGCCCAAGTAACCGTTCCCTCTGTTTTTCCATGGGGCTCGCCGTGACCCATGAGGGAGTGTCTGCCTTGTGGGAGATTTAGTGTAGCTTGGCCAGAAAATGATGCTCGCTTGAGGGTGTCCTTGGGGAGCTGTTAGGTCCCCGGAGCACACTGCGGCTGGTTCGCTTGGGAGCACTCCTGTTGGGTATTCTGTGGACGCCCCTGGGGATGCAAGAAGTCCTTGTGTGGAGAAGGTTCTCGCCTTCAGAGCTGACAGAAGGCCTTGCTCATCCCCAAAGAGGAGAGGAGAGGTGGCTTCATGTCATCTAGAGCCGAACGAGACCTGGGAAAGAGCAGAATTCCTGCACCCTCAGAGGCCTGCGGCCCAGAGCCTGTTTCTCAATAGTCCGTGGGCTGGTTCCTCCCAGAACCTCTGAGCAGGCCTGGACTCCCCACTTCCTGCCCAGCCAACCAGCTCTTCTCCACAAAGACAGCGTGAGCTCCTGGAAGGCTCTGCGGCCTGGGAGCCAGGAGCCCACTGCATTTCCTCCCAGGGGCAGCGCCTGCCCCGCTCTGGGCCTCAGTTTACCCATCTGTGCCAAAAAGGTTGGAACAGATGATGTCCAGGGTCTCTTCCAGGGCCTGGGAAGGACTGAGCTGCCGTCTGGCATGGAAAGGCTTTCCGATGGACACGGAACAGGGACTTTCAGACCCAGCGTCCATGTCTGAGCCAGCCCATGGCACTCAGCGTCTCCTGCAGCTCCTCATGCAGCTGAGCGCCCGGAGACACGGATGTGGTCAGGAGGGGGGTAGCTTGGTCCCCACCCTGGTGAAAGATACACTTGTCTGCAAAGCCCAGCATAGCTTCCCTCCCCAGCAAAGCCATATTTCCTGAAGGAATGAGGTGTGGGTGTCCTTAGCCACACTGCCAGAAGGCCAGCCACAGTGAAATGGAGCTTGGAAGAGGGGACGGGGGTCCCAGCACCAGCTGGGTCTGCTCGTGGTTCCATGTGGCTTTGATCGAACCCCTTAGCTTTCCAAGGCCTGAAGACATAGGACCTTTGCCCTTTGTCAAAGTGGCCTGGGGACATATCTTGGATGCTCTTCACCCGCCGCTCTGCCCTTCCATGCTGCACTCCAGGCTGGAGATATCTCTCTCTCTCTCTCTCTCTCAATGTCTCTGGGAGAAGTGGGAGAGGGGTATCAATTTCAAGTCGTTTCTTCCCAGAGGATCAAAAAGCTATCTCAGTAACGCTCCGTTTTCAACCAAATGGCTTGGAATCTGAACCTTTCTGAACCTCAGTTTCCCTAACTGTAACATGAGAACTCCTATCTGGTCTCTGAAGAGGTCGAGGTGGCTGGATTTCTCGAATTGGGAGGGACCCTTATTCAGACGCCTGGCAGGTATGGCACGCTCCTGGCACATCTAGAAAGTGACGGTGGCAAAGCCAGCAGGGGAACTGGGAGTTGTTCTAAGAAACCTTTCTTCGCCTTCCCATCTCGGCAGGTTCTGCCATTTTTCGGGCTGGGCCTAGCATGGGTCTGGTCATCCCCGAGTCAGCTGGAGTCCCCCAGCAGGCACCCCAGAGTCATGCAGCAAGGCGGGGGTGGAATTTGCAAAGCGAGAGGAAGACCACAGACCAGGACAACCCTAGTCCAATGGTCAGCAAACTCATTAGTCAACAGAACAGCTTGCAGCTCTGTTGACTAATGAGTTTGCCCACCACTGCCCTAGCCCATCAGGATTTTCTGGTCCCCACACCTCACAGCTGCCTCCTCTCAGGTGTCTCTTCAGAGTCAGGGTCTTTGGGGGTCAGCTGACCCTCACTGGGTCAGTCAGCTGGGCCTGCACTAGCCTCCTCTTCAGAGTTGTGCCAAGCCTGGCCCCTCCACATCTGGGGGACTTGTTTTCAGCCAAAGCCAGACCCTGACCCAACCGGCCCCAAACCCTCTCAGTCACCTTGAACGAGGAATGTTTTTTTCATTAACATCTTCCTTCTCTGCTCTACTCCCCAGCCCCCCAAGGGGCCCCCAAGCTTGAGCTTCCTCTCCCTGTCTCTGCAACTTCATAATATCCCCAGGCAGCTGGAAGGGCGAAGCAGTGATCTCAGCTGACAGCCATGCGCGGCAGCCCCCGCCGCCCACCCCGACCCTCGGCTCACAAGCTGTTTTCCTTCCTTCGCCCACGGTGGAGGGTGGGGACCGCTTCTCTCCTGCAAAGGCTCCTGGGAGCGTCTACCCCAGGGACCAGCTCGGAGACAGGAAAGAACACCACCCTTTTATCTGCCAGGCATGCTCTCAGATGCTGTCAGGTTTAATCATCCTTCTCCCCATTAGACAGATGAGGAAACTGAGAGGTCTTGTTCGGACTCTTCCCCAGCATGAGACCTGCCTTGGTGGATGTGGGCGGGGGGGGGGGGGGGGGAGGCGCTAGTCCTTAGCTCCCTAGGCATCACCCTGGCGACCCCTGGAAGCCACTGAGCCTCTGCCGTGATGCAAAGCCTCACCAGCTGTTCACATCTGTGCTGACCCAGCACATCACCGCCTCTGCTCGCCACCTCTGTCTTCCTCTCCTCTTCCTTCAGAAATGCTGACTTTAGTCAGTTACAGAAACTTTACTTCGAGGGAACTGACAGGCTTGTGGCTGAAGGAGTCAGAAGAGAGCACATTTCACCTTAAAAACCAAACCAAACAAAAAACACAGAAACATGCCTTGGCATTACAGTCCCTAAGACTTTGGTTCTCAACTGGCCCTGCCACGTACTGGCTGTGTGACACCCCCAGGATCCCTGTCGTCTTTGAGTGTGGTTCTCCCTTCTGTTCAATGGGCAGATTGGTGAAAAGTACCTATGTCCCAAGATTTGAAGCATAATTAAGTGCAAATTGTAAGTGCTCAGCAAATGTTCTCTGTGGTGATGGAGAAGGAAAGGAAGGGAAAGAAGGAGAAGGAGGAGGAATTTTTTAAGACTCCTGATTCTTGTTGCAAATTGTAATTGACTCCACTATGAGCCCAGATAGCCATCCTGCTGACATCAGGAACCCTCTGATACTGCAGCCACTCACCACAGGCATCTATTAAAACTAAAATTAGGAGAAATCAAGTTGGCAGCATAGGTGAACACCTAAACTGCTGCCTCGCACAACAATTTCAAAATTACAGCTAAAAGACAGATCTGACTTCATCCAGAACCACAGGAAAGCTGGCTGAGTGGAAATTCTACAACTAGAAGGAAAGGGAGAGGCTCACAAAGACTCAGAGGAGCTGCAAAAAGCTGAGGTACAGAGACACGCACATAGGGCGGAGTGCCTGGCTGGCTTCCTCTAGCGGGAGGGAGATGGAAACTCCCAACTGCACTGAACCCCAGTTCCGATTGCACTGAACCCCAATTCTGGGCGAGACTCATATGGGGAGAGTCTGGACTGTCTTGAGAAGGGAGGAGTGCATAAAAACTTAGGGGATCCATGAAAGGCAGAGGTCTGGAGGCACGCAAGCACGAGTGCGCACATAGAAGGCTGATTGCTGATTGTGTCACTGGCTTTCTCTAGCAGGAGGAAGACAGACCCTCCTAACTGCACTGAAATCCACTTCTGACTGCACTGAACCCCAGTTTCAGGTGAGACCCTGGGGATCCAGACTCACATGGGTCCCCATAGTGCACAAAAATTTAGAGGAGCCGGAAAGGCAGAGGTCTGGAGGTATGCAAGTGCACAAAGAGGACTGCAGAAATTACCGAGGGTCACTGAGACCCAGGGTCTCCATAGGGTAGGGGTGACTAGAATCCAAGGCTGTCTGCTCAGCTCTGAGACTCTGCCCCATCCAAGCTGAATGCAGAGGCTTTTGCAATTTTGCAAGTCTTGTATCATAAGGCTGACTCCAGCACAGAAGTTCTCCCAGCATAGACACAGCTGATCCTCACAAACAATTGGCTTGGAGGTCAATTTCCCCCCAGTGATACCAACAATGATCAAGACTTAACTACAACAAGGCTGTACGCACAGTCCACAAAAGGGTGCACCAAGAGAGTCCCCCTCAGGTAACTGAGGAGGCGGAGCTATGGGGCCATATAGGATACCTACCACACAAAGCTACTCTACCAACTCAGGGAAGCAGTGAAAATGCGGAGACAGAGGAAGAGATCACAAACAAAAGAAATGGAGGAAAACAAACAACCTGATATAGAGTTCAAAACCACGGTTATAAGGTTTTTTCAAGAATTTCCTCGAAAAGATGGATAAATTTAGCAAGACACAAGAAAAGATGAAAAAGGACCAACAAGAAATTAAACATACACTGACTGAAATAAAAAGATTATACAGAGACCTAGAGGAAGGCAAGAATCAAGTCAAAGATTTGAAATACAAAGAAGCAGAAAACACTCAACTGGAAAAGCAAAAAGAAAAAGGAATTAAAAAATTGGAAGGTAGTGTAAGGAACCTCTGGGACAACTTCAAGTGTACCAACATCCAAATAATGGGGGTGCCAGAAGAAGAGAGAGAGCAAGATACTGAAAACATATTTGAAGAAATAATGACTAAAAACTTCCCCCATTTGGTGAAAGAAATAGACTTACAAGTCCAGGAAGCACATAGAACCCCAAACAAAAGGGATCCAAAGAGGACTACACCAAGACACATCATCATTAAAATACCAAGGGCAAAAGACAAAGAGAGAATATTAAAAGCAGCAAGAGAAAAACAGTC
This sequence comes from Lasiurus cinereus, assembly GCA_011751065.1. Classification (NCBI taxonomy): domain Eukaryota; kingdom Metazoa; phylum Chordata; class Mammalia; order Chiroptera; family Vespertilionidae; genus Lasiurus; species Lasiurus cinereus. The sequence goes on along the minus strand of JAAGEH010000043.1, from coordinate 10,617,499 downwards.
AATTACCTACAAGGGAGCACTCATACAACTGTCAGCTGATTTCTCAATAAAAACGATGCAGGCCAGACGGGAGTGGCAAGAAATAATCAACGTGATGAATAGCAAGAACCTACAACCAAGATTACTCTATCCAGCAAAGCTATCATTCAGAATTGAAGGTCAGATAGAGAGCTTTACAGATAAGAAACAACTAAAGGAATTCATCAATACCAAACCAGTATTATATGAAATGCTGAAAGGTACTCTTTAAGAAGAGAAAGAAGAGGACAAAGGTAAAGATAAAAATTAGGAACAACAAATACATAACTATCAACAAGTGAATCTAAAAATCAAGTGAATTAAAAATCTGATGAACAGAATAAACTGGTGAATATAATAGAATCAGGGGCATAGAAAGGGAGTGGACTGACAATTCTCAGGGGTAGAGGGCAGAGGGAGGTGCAGGGAGAGACTGGACAAAAATTGTACACCTATGGATGAGGATAATAGCGGGGAGGTAAGGGCAGAGGGAGAGGTGGGAGCCGAGTAGAGGGGAGCTATGGGGGGAAAAAGAGGAACAATTGTAATAATCTGAACAATAAAGATTTATTAAATAAAATTTAAAAAACTAAAATCCATTCCATGTAAAAGGCAGTGCTCAGCAGCCGTATGTGACTGGCTGTTTCACAGCACTGCTCTGAGCAGGGGCTCCGCAGCCAGGCTGCCTGGATTCGGACTGTGGCTTTGCCATGGAATAGCCATGTGACTCGGGGCTAGTTCTTTCCATCTGTCTCAGTTTCTTCATCTGCAAAATGAGAATGAGACTAACACACACATCCTAGAGTTGTTACCAAGATTTAAAAAATTCATCTCTGTAAAGCGCTTCATCAAGCACTTGGTTGTTAAATAAAAGCAGATTGCAGATGAGGTAAGTGAGCATTCTTTCTTTTTTTTAATTGATTTTTTAAAGAGTGGAAGAGAGAGGGATAGAGAGTTAGAAACATCAATGAGAGAGAAACATTGATCAGCTGCCTCCCGCACACCCCCTACTGGGGATGTGCCCGAAACCAAGGTACATGCCCTTGACCAGATTCGAATCTGGGACCCTTCAGCCTGCAGGCCGATGCTCTATCCACTGAGCCAAACCAGTTAGGGTGTAAATTAGCATTCTTTGTCCCTATGTATGTTCTTCCTGGTGCTCCTTCCAGCAGCTTTGGTTAATCTCTGCCCTTGCTTATGAGCTGGCCAATAAGAGGAGGCTCCATTCTAGAGATAGGCCTCCTTTGGAGATGGAACTCTTGAAGCTCAAAAACCTTCAAGGCCCAAAGCCAGGAAACTCTGATGATGAATCATGACCGGCAGGCAAGTTGCTCTGGTCCAAGGCCCTTGCTAGGAGCTGACTTGTATCCCTGCAAAATTGTATGTTAAAGTTCAAATCCCTAGGACCTCGGAATGTGAGCGTATCTGGAGGTAGGACCTTTAAAGAGGTAATTTAGGTAAAATGAGGTCACATGGGTGAGCCCTAATCCAATCACTGGCGTCCTTGTAAGAAGAAGAGATCAGAACATACACACACAGAGAAAAGGCCATGGGAAGACACCAGAGAGAGAAGACGGCCATGAACAAACCAGGGAGAGAGGCCCCAGGAGGAACCAACCCTGCCAACACCTTGACCTCAAACCTCCAGAATGTGAGGAAATACATTTCCGTTGTTTGGGCCACCCAGTCCATAGTACCTGGCAAACTAAGACAGCCCCTATGAATTGGACCACACACACACCCCAAACAAGACTACCAAGTGAATCTCAGGACTTGAGCAGAAGAGAAACAGAACAAGCATGTACTGAAGACCTACTGTGTGCAATACACACACACACACACACACACACACACACACACACACGATGTCATCTAATCCTCCGATCCCTGCCAGGTATGGACCACTTCTCCCAACTGAGGACACTGAGGTGATGCCAGGCATGACGCTCCTCTGAGCTGTGTTGGAACTTGGGTCTAATTTCAAAGCCTGGGCCCTTTCCACCAGCTATGCTGACAGGGAAAGGGACTCCAGAGCCAGAGGACCACACACAGAGCTTGGGTGGCCATCAGGCCATAGGGTAACAGAGGGGTTTCCGGGGTGTCTACCCAAAGGCCTTCTGGAGCTCGTGGATTTGCTTTTGGCCAAGCCACATGCGCATGAGCAGAGTTGATTCCATCACCACCTCTGGAGCCTGGAATTTGGTCCTGGCCCATCAGAGGGTCACTTGCCCCTAATCATGGTGATTGGTCCAGGGATTGACACTGGCCAGAGCAGAGCTGAAACTGACATGCTGGCGATGGCGGGCACTATTTCTCATTGTGGTACAGGTAGAAAGATGGCATGTAAGTGCCTGGTGCTGCAGGAGGCCCCACGAGGATCCTGGAAATAGACTCGGTGGGATAGATGACAAGGCTGAGGGAAACTGGGAAGGGACATTGTTTGAGCCCCGAGGCCAAATCGCGGCAAAATGAGCTAGTTCAACACTTCTTCTGTTTCAAAGATCCCCCAGATGTGCCTGCTCCCTTCCTCTGAGCCGGTCACTACCACAACAGTGGTTTTTCTCCCTCCTGCCACAGGGCCTTTGCATAGACATGTCCTCTCCCTTGACAACTCTTTCCTCCCCTCTTCACACATTAAGCAGATTCCAACTCCATCTTGACACACTCTCCCTACCCAGACCTCCTTATCGAAGTCCTTTTCCCCAGTCTCCTGCCTTCCTATCTGTCCTTTTTAATGCAAAGCCCAGTTAAATGTTTACAGTTGTCTGATGATTTCATATGTCTTTCCCTATTCAACTGTGAGTTGCAGGAGGGCACAGATGACACCTGTGTTTGGTCACTGCTGTCCTCCCAGAGCCTAGCTAGACACTGACACTCCCTGCCTGGTCATAGGTTTAAGAACAAATTAATATTACGTGCGGTTGAAGAGGGGGCACGCTATTAAAGCACTTTTCACTCTCTGAGTCATGTATATCTCTGTAATGTTCCACTTCTTCAGCAGTACCCATCCCTCTTGTGATCAGAGAATAAATTAAAGATTTATTTTAAAGAGTAAAAAAAAATGATCTTCTTGAGATCCGATGAGCCCTGGGTAACTTATTTCAGCATTAAAACCTATGAGAAATGCTCTTTTGCATTTATTTTTCATATTCACACATCCACCATGGAACGAATAGAATTACTTCCCTCTTAGGTTTTGCTCCCAAGAAGTTTTCTAAACCCTGTGCCATCGGCTGCTGTGTATCTGCTGGGAGCTCCTCCGGAGAATACGCTAAATGAGCACCACCCGGATCAGACGGGCCGTTTCTGCTGTCATCTGGCCTCTGTGAGATGCCAGGGCAGGCAGGAGGGGGAGCCCAGAGACCAGGCGCCAGGTTATTGCAGAGATGCTGACCGAGAGCCTGAAACCGAGAGACACGGAGCATTGGAGGCTAGACTCGGTGGGACATCTCAGCGCAGCTAGGAGGGAGGTTTCCTTCCTGCAGGAGGGGAGAGGGGGCTGGGAAGCAACCTCTGGGAGAGCGTGGAGACTGGGCCAGAAACCTTCCTGCACCACTTCACTCACACCCAACAGGGCGAGAGGCAACGAAAATGTTTTCTGACAAGTAAATTGTGTCCTTCCATATGCAAACGTGACTTTCTGTCAAAGGTGGTTTATCAGCCTCAAAAGGCCCTCTGTGCTCCCACCCAGGGAGCCCAGAGCCTATAATGTCCCCCCCCCCCGCAACCGTCCTCCTGCCCCCCCGGCCCCACCCACCCCGTGGGTAGCAATAGATCCTTTTTGAAGAGGACAAAGGAACCCTGACCAGGGTGACGCCCATGGGACACTGGGGCATTGACCAGGCCTGGGTCCCTCCTCTGCCAGGGAGGGCACGGGTGGCTGTCATCCTGAGGCTCCTGGCTCTGGTGGCAGAACGGGCCTGGGGATTGAAAGGGGCCATGGCAAGCTAATCAGGGCGGCCTGTGACAGCCCCTGGCGGTTCTGCTCACAACAGTTCACCTTTCATGACCGCTGGTACCTCCTGAGCAGGCTGCGAGGGCCCAGCCTGGCAAAGCAGCCAGCCTGTCTTCTGTGGCCGGAGATGGGTTTGTGGCTGGGGCCAGGGGCCCTCACCCTCCCTGTTCCAGATGGAGAGGGGCTCCGGAGAGATTTGGGGTGACTGATCAAGTCAGAGGCTGAAGGGGTCCTCTGAGCACCAGCTTCCCTTCATCCAATCGATGCAAAATCACCCTGGAGCCAGAGACCTGGCTCTGTGTCCCAGCTCTGCCACGTCAAGCTGTGTGAGCTTGGACATGCTACTTAACCTCTCTGAGCCTCCTTTCCTCATCTATAAAAGGGGGTGGTGCTATAATGCTCCAGGGCAGCCGTGAGGACTAAGCACCCACCCAGAACAGAAAGCCAACTAAGTCAGTAAATCAAGGCCAATATTATCAGTTACAGACCCAAATTCAGGGATGGTCGGCGGACACGCACGGGGCCAAGGGCACTGAGGATTTTGAACTGCCGCTGGAAACCCGAGGGCCCTCTAGCAAAGGCTTCCCGCCGCAGCACACTGATGGGAAGATGAAAAACCCAAAGACGGTGGGAACCCCTGGGGCCTGGGGCGGGAAGTCAGGCACAGAGGGAAGATGGAGATGGATGGAGGGGGTTTCAGAGGCGGGAGTGGCAGGAGGTGACAGGCGGGAATGGGGAACACCTTTGGGAGGTAACCAAAGACTAGCGCCCCCTGCAGGCAGGCCACTGTGCAGGAGAGAAGGCCCCTTCCAGCGCAAGCCAGGGCGGGTCTGGACTCCAACTGGGCGCTGTGATCAGGGCGGCAGGCTTGCAGTTAGAACTGGCAGGAACCGGCAGCAGGCCAGCCCCCATCTGGCTTCGGGAGGGGCCAAGCCTTGTGCTAATGTGGGAAGAACATGACTAATGAGGCATAAAGAGCTCACGCACACTAATACGGGCCGGCCTCCTCTGTGCGTTTCTACCAACATGACCCCCGTTCATCCTCCGAGCCGCCTTAGAAAGAGGCTGGAGGAGGCTGGGGTTCAGGGAAGTTGGGGAGCTCCCGCAAGTCACCCCGCAAGGGTGGGCAACAGCAGGCCTGGAGCAGAACCCGGCTGCTCACTCACAGCAGTTTCTGGAGCCGGCAGACTGGCAGCTCAGCTCTTTCTTCATGCTTTCCCCCAACCCACCGCCCGTGCATCCCTGGAAATCATATCCAGGGGTGCTCTGTGGTAAGATGCTCCATGGAGAACGAATTCTCCATCTCACTTCCCAGAACCTTGCCACACGCCCCAGGGACACCCTCAGGTGTGTCCACCCCCTCCCACTCAAACCCTACAAGGACCTTGCAGAGCCCTAGCTCTGACCCCCTAGGCCACCACTGCCATCAGCATGTAAATCCAACCCCGCTGGGACCCCAAACCACAATGATTTTCTGAACCTTGAAATAAACACAGACCTTCCTGACTTCCAGAACCTCAGAGCCAGTCGAAGGTTCACATCTCCTGAAGGCAAAGTCAGCCCACAAATAAAAAGCACCCAGACAGCCGAAACCAGTTTGGCTCAGTAGATAGAGCGTCGGTCTTCGGACTGAAAGGTCCCAGGTTCGATTCCGGTCAAGGGCATGTATTTTGGTTGAGGGCACATCCCCAGTAGGGGGCGTGCAAGAGGTGGCTGATCGATGTCTCTCATCGATGTTTCTGGCTCTCTGCCCCTCTCCCTTCCTCTCTGTAAAAAATCAATAAAATATATATTATAAAAAAAAAAAGCACCTAGACAGATCGAAGCCCCAATGCCTGTTCCCAGGAAGGTGTCAGGCCAAACACAACATCCCAACCTTCTGGTCAGGCTCTTGCGCCTTTGAATATGGGAAGTAAGGCGTTGAAGAGTCAAATCAAATGGGGATAGAGAACAGAGAGCTCTAATGTGTTAAGGTGCAGAGGCAAGCCTCTCTCAGCCTGGCGTGTCTGTGGGAGAGACTCCCCTTACCTGTGGGAACAGAGGAGGTAGGTCCTTCCCCTAGGAGGCTGCCAGATACCCCAAAACTCTGAAGGAGGGCAGGGGTGGAGCAGAGAAGACAGCGAGAACTGTGGCCAGGCATGGGGCCCACCCTGTGAAACCAGGGGGGTGGGTCTGGCCCTGGGCTACCACCACTTTACAAGCCCCACTCCCCGTCCTGCAGGCTGCAGAGGGAGTGGAGGTGCAGGGGCAGGTGCAGGGGGCCTACATCAGGTAGCGCTGACCCCCTCTCCCTCCCCCTCCTAGGATTCTTGCTATATCTGGTCTAACTTTGATGTCTGGTGGAAGAGAGATCTGGTCATGAACTTGGAGGATGGCCAGTCACCACTCCTGGCCCACAGGAGGTTCCTGATGGCGAGGTTAAAGTGAGACCAGGCAGCGTGGGGGTGGGAGGTTGTGTCTGGCCATGTTCAGCCAGGCGGGGACGGGGGCAGAGTCCTGGGAAGGAGGTAGGAAAAGGGAACCCTGGTGATCGAAGCCACTGGAAATTGGTCTCTGCAGCTCAGACACTGAGGCCTTGGAGATAAAGCTTGGGACACACAGACGTTGACAAGTACAGAAATTGCCAAGCCTTTCCCCAAAGTGGGGTACCTGCCCCTTCCACTCAGCCAGCATATCTGTGTGCACCTCTGCCCTCAATAGGGGTTCAGCCAGGGCTGTCCCCTCCCACAGGGAACCAGGCTGTTCCTCTTCCAGAGTGGGGACACTGGAGCTGGGTGGGAGGGGGGGCTCTGGGCCCAGCGGCCACTGAAGGACGAGCTCCAGGTCATGGAGTGCAGGCCGGGGGACAAGACCCACGGCCATGGTGGCAGGAGGTGAAGGGAGACTTAAATCCACAAGGGTCCCAGAGGTGGAATGGAGCCAGCAGTCTGGACAACCCAACACAGTGGCGACTTAGGTAACCTCAGTTCGGGCTCAAAGAGTCATTCTCTTGGTGAGATAAACCTCCAGAAAGTTTCTGGCACAAAGTAGACGGTGTCGGGCAAACCATTGGAGCCAGAGAGGGCTGAGTTCAAGTCCTCACGTTGCTCCTGCATGCTTTGGGCAAGTTACTTAACCTCTCTGATTCTCAGTGACCCAGTTGTAACGTGGAGCTGCTCATACAACCTTTGCCCACTGGTGCCAGGACTAAATGAGTTTGTGCTATACGGTGTCAGGCACATAGTAGGTGCTTAGATGTTTTGAGCACTACTAGAGTGGTGGATTGCCCCAGCTGCCCAGAGAGGGTTGGCTTCCTGAAATGCCTACCTACCCCGACTCCCTGTCCAAAGACCATGAGGTCCTCAGGTAGCTCAGAGCCCCATGCCACCCACCAGCCTTGCCCATGCCCAAGGCTGGTTTAGAGAAGGCCTTCTCCCAGTCACCCGATGATGCTGGGTGAGTCCCTTCCACAGAGACACTCGATCGGCTGGAAAATCCCCACGACGGTTACATTTTCAGACCTTCTCACCATCCAAATGTCAACACCAATCGAAACAACATGTTTGTTTGCAGACCTGCCAAACCGGGTTAATTTTTACAGGCTCAAAGCCCGTTTTGGAACTATAATGTCTCAATTTTACAGATGAGAGGAGGGAGGGCAGAAACACCCAACCCAGCTTCGCCTTCCTGATTCGGGGAGCGCTGGGGGGAAGGAGAGGACTGGGGCTGGTTTTGTGGCTGGCCCTGTGGCCCAGGAGGTCCTATCACCCACAAACAGCGTCTGGGGTCCTGCGGCTCGCACCTGCCAACCCTGCTCTGGCCTCTACTCTCAGCTGCCTCCCCCCTCTGCTGAGGGTCACTGTTTCTCCGCCTGACGGTCTGGTGGGGCGGCAGGTGGGTGGGCACATGCAGCTGGGGGTCTGGAAGACAAAATCCAAAGAAAAGGATGAGATTCCTCCGGAGCCGCAGGCTTCACGTGGGCCCCAGATGAGCGAGGACCCGGTGTGTGGCTTTGCAATAAGGAGAACAATGTCTTGAGTCCAGACGCGGCCCCGCTGGCAGAGGACCCAGCCCTGCCTCAGACGTCCTGGCATGTGCTAGGCATTAAGGGGGTGCCTCGAACCATCTGGAATCCTCACAGCAGCTTGGCAAGGTGGGCAGGGTCCTTACACCCACTTTCCTGATGCGCAAACTGAGGCTCGCCCAAGCTCTCCAGGGTGCGTGTGGCAGAGTCGCGGTTGGGAGCTGCTCTGTCCAAAGACCGTGTCCTTTCCAGCCCAGTGGGCAGCAGCAGGGGGGAAGCGGAAGACGGGTCACCCCGGAAAAGCTGTCTTTGGGGTGGTTTGCAAGCTCTGCCCACCTCAAAGCTGAAGCAACCAGTTACCCTTGGATGAGGGTAGAAGGGGAGAATGTGTTCACAGCCCTTCTGCCTTATGGCTTCACCTATTTCCACAGCACCCCGAAGCTCCCCTCCCCAGCTGCGAACCCCGCGTCCCAGCTCCTTTCCTTCCTTCAGGAACCTCCCCGCTGTCCCCTCGCTCTCGCACCGGAAAGCATGCCTTCTGTTCTGCCTGCTGTCCTCTGCGGAGGTTCGCATGTCTGCGGCCCACAGGAGACCCGGGAAAGCATGGCACACAGGAGGGCCTTCAAAAACCTGTGCTGAAGGAAGGCGATGAGAGTGACGATGTGTCAGCACTGTGAGGAAGGTACCACGTTGCCCCATTTTACAGATGAGGAAACCGAGGCTCGGGAAGGTGAAACGGCGCTGCTCCAGGTCCTAAGCCGGGGAGCAATAGCATCTGGTTCACAGCCCCGGTCTGTCTGTCTCCAGACCTGCACAGAGTCGGGAGCAGTCAGCGGTGCCCACTCAGGACCTCCTCCGGGACCCCTGCTCCACCGGCCTCGGCAGGATCAGACTGGCCTCCAGGGAAAGCAGGCCTGCCTGCTCACAGCTCAGAGGCCTGCCTGACAGGCCCGGGGAGCCAGGCCATGGGGCTCGGGATCCCCGGATGGACACATCAGTCCATTCACTTCAAATGGGTGCCGCTCTCATTCCTGATGGGGAGTCAGGCCTGACCAGAGGCGCCCCAGGGCCGGGCCAGCAGATGGAGGACGGTCTCTTCCCCACGACTGTCAGGTGGGTATGGAGGCGGCAAGACGAACAGCAGGCCAGGCTGGAAAGCGGGTGCGGGACAGCCCTGGACACCTTATCCCGGGGGGGATCCTCAACCCAGGGGCCGGAGGGGAGGGCCGGCAGCTGCCTGGCAGAGCCGATGCCGATCAGCGTTCAGGATCGGCAAACAGAGAGGCAGGTGTCAGGCAGCCCGTGGGAGGCATCTAGGTTGACTGGGCCATGGGGTCCTGGTCGCCGGCGGGGTGCTGGTCCTCTTACAGCAGCAGCACCACATAGGCATCCATTCATGTCTTTAGTGAGGTGCATCCCTCTTTAATTCGTTTTTAGGATTTATAAAAGGAGTGAGCTAAAGGAGACAAAGGCAGGAAAAGGAAGGCCACCCACAAGCCCACCTTTCAGGGGGGACCGCTGGGCCTGCTCTGGCAGACTCGATCTGGGTGACTGTCTACAAGTGTGTGTTGAAAATGGGGTCGTCTCATTCCAAGCTGTTTTAGAGCCTCTTCTTGTCGAGGGAAAATGATCGTGTGTGCCCACCTGCTTACAGAAGCCCACCGAATTTCTGGAAGAATAGATAAGACGTTATTAATGTGGTTGTTCCCAGAGAGGGAGATAACAGGTGTGACAGTGTAAGGAAATCGACTTTAATCTATTTTTTTTAAGTTCCAATAAAACTTTATTTATAAAAAACAAATGGTAGGCCAGATTTGGTACATGCGCTCTAGTTTTCTGAATTCTACTTTAGAAGTCAAAGGACATTCTTTATTTCTTTATTTCTTTATTTTTTATACATATCTCCCCATTGGCCCCCCCCCCTCCCAGAATCTATTTTTATTTCATAAGCAGCTCTAGCATGTTCCCTAGATGCCGGGCACTGTTCTCCTAACCCTGTACCAATATTAACGCATGTCATTTGCTTTAAAAATAGCATTTTCGGTTCTTATGGCATCGGTGTTGCTTTTGTCATTAACAATGAGTTTAAATTCGCGCGGGTGGTGAACGGCTTTCCACGTCAAATACCGGCCATTTGCAGATCGCTGTACTAAATGCGGCTGGTGTCCCCGCAGTGATGGGCCGGGCCTGTTTCAGTGACCCGCCCTGGACCCAGAGGACCGCACTTACCCGCTTCCTTGAAAAGGAGCCGAAGCTGAGAGAAACGAAATGACACCATATGCGCATGCTTCATAAACAGAAACTCCCTCTGTCCTTGAACCGGGACAGGTGGCAGACAGCAAGCCAGACACGCCACCCTGAGCCTCAAACCAATAGGACCCCGATCCTGGTTTTTAAAAAACACACCAACATGTCAAGAAAACAGAGCCATTTTCTGAAAAGCCAATGTGAGCATCCTCAAAGAGGGGCAGAGCTCTGCGCGTTCCCGAGCAGCCAGAGGCCACTCCTCAGTCTTGCCTGGGAAGACCCGTTTCGGGACCCCCAGGCCACATTTCCAGCGGCTCAGTGACGATGCGAGCAGCATCCACAGGGGCTGGGCTCTGGGTGCAGAGAGGCCCGCGTGCTGGGTGACCTGGGATAGGGGACAAACCGTCCTGAGCGCCAGAGTCCCGCTTCCTAGGACGGCTGTGGGATGGAGCAGCCTCAGGAAGAGGATCAGAAGGTGCACCCCAGCCCCTCAGGGACGTCCCCCCAGGCTGGAATAGCTGAAGGCCTCAGCAAGCAGCACCCCGAAGGCCCAGGCCCACAGGCCTCGCTAAGCCCGGGCCCAAAGCCTGGCCGCTGCCGCCTTGTTTCAGGCCCTGAAGGTCACGGGGATGGCAGGGAGAGCAGCGCCGCCCCAGCTGCCTCCCCTCGGAGGTCACACCTGCTGGGCTCCAGTTGCCCATCCCAGATTCCAGGCTCGGCCTGGCAGGCAGCATGGGCCCCTGCCCCCCTGAGAAAGAGGGCCCCACGGGACAGTAATGGAGCCTGGGGTTTGGCCTAGGGAGGAAGGGCAGCCCCGCTCCCCTAGACCACTCCCACACCCCTCCACCCACTGCAGAGGGCCCCCTCCCGGCACTGAACCCTCCACAGGCAGCTGCTGGGACTGCCTGGCTCAGGGCTCTGAAGCAGCTTCTGCAAACCACTGCTTCTGCACCAACTGCTTGCACCTCCCCTTCCCCGAGACCAGGAGAGGAGGAAGGGGGCTGAATGCCCCAAACTCCCCTATGAGGAAGCGGCCCGCACCTTCCAGGGCGCGATCAGGGACTTCTGAGGAGAGGAGAGCCCAAAACGAGCCCAGCACCCTCTGAGCGGCTCCTCACTCTCCTCCCTCCTGAGCCTCCCAGCCACGGGCTAAGGTGGATCTGGAGCAGCGTATTCTAAAAAGATGTTTATTTTGAACTCGATCCACTAACTTCATGGGCCAGGAAGACCTCGCAACAGAGACCTTTCCTGGGGCAAGAGTGCCCCCACCTCCCCAGGAGAGGCAAGCAGGTCAGAACCCAGGCCCAGCCGTCGGCTTGGAGGGAAAATAATGTCACAAGATAAGCCAGCACCACCGTCCCCATCTCCCACCTCTCCTCACTGAGCCTGTTCTGTTTCCTGACCTGCGCTGGGGATTTCTGAGAACCGGACACCAACCTGTGAGCTGACCCAGAGTCAGGCCTGTCCCCCCAGCCCCTCTCTCTCTCTCTCTCTCTCTCTCTCTCTCTCTCTCTCTCTCTCTCTCTCTCTCTCAGAAAGGGGTCAGGGCCCGGCCTCCGTCTCAGGCCCCAGGCCCACCTCCTGGAACCATGGTGACAGCTCAGGAAACTTTTTACCTAAAATGTGGTCCCATCCTCAGGAAAGGTCTTTGATCACTGGAAGACCCCAGTTAAAAATCCTCTTTAGCCAAAACCGGTTTGGCTCAGGGGAGAGAGTGCTGGTCTGCAGACTGGAAGGTCCCAGGTTCGATTCTAGTCAAAGGCATGTATCCTGGTTGCAGGCACATCCCCAGTAGGGGACGTGCAAGAGGCAGCTGATGGATGTTTCTAACTCTCTCTCCCTCTCCCTTCATCTCTGTAAAAAAATCAATAAAATATATATATATATTTTTTAAATCCTCTTTACTTGCCCAGGAGTCAGAAGACCCCATCAGCTTGACAGGAGACAGGTCTCCCAGGGAAGGTTCTGGATCTCAGAATGGGTTCCAGGAAAACACATCCCTCGGCTTCTGGAGGCGCCCAGCGCTCACACCCTGGGGCCCCCACCCCCACCACCCACACTCAGCCTGCAAATACTTCGCATTCTTCCAAATTAGAATGGCAAGTCCCCATTTTGACTAAATGAAACTTAAAACTCAAACGGAGGGACCCACCCCCCACCCCAGGCTCCTTGGAAGCCTGGCTGGTTCTCCCACAGCTGTGGCTGGCCTCTCCTCTCTCCCACCAGCGTCCGTCGGCCGGGGATGCTTGCGGTGGCCCATAGGTAATAATAAGAATTATGCCCCCCAACACACGCTACCTGGACATGACTTACCAACCTGTAATTTAGGGTTGTAGATTTCCGGGCCAGGCAAACAAAGAATGTCCCTTTGGCCTTGCCGTTAATCTTCACAGCAGATGTGAGTTCTGTGGCTGAACGTGAATGAAAAACGCACTTGGGCATGGAGCCGGGCCTGGGTCTGCTCTAACATGCGTGCACAGCTCATAATGACGCATCTGATTCGTGGTTAAAAAAAAAAAAAAAGCATGGGGTTGGGGCCTGTCCATGGGACGGCCACATGAGCACCAGGTGACATTGTCCTGTACGGCGATGTGACGAAAACCAAGAGCGAGCCACTGTGATTGTGAGACCAGGGCCGAGAGGTGGACAGAGACCAAATCTCTGTGATTTCTTCCCTTCTTTGTCAGAGAAGAAAGCAGAAGGATAACCCGCAAATGAATGGAGAGGAAAAAGGAACCCAACTTCCATTCAGCAGTTGCCATAAAAAAAAAAGAGAGAGAGAAAGTGAGATGAAAATGCAAACGTTGGGTTTCTTTTTCTCCCCTGCGCACAGGGTGAGCTCATAAACGCAGGAGGGATCATCGGCCTGGGAGGATGGTCTCTGGTGATTCTCTGATAAGCTCGGCTCTTAGGGATGGTCAGGAAGGTGGTTTAGAGAGGACAGAGCTCTGACAACCAGCCGGGCATTTAAAACAGGGCAGCGACCTCCGGGAAACGGGCAGCTGGCTGGCCTGTGGCCGGCAGGGCCCCGGCGTTCGGTGTTTCAAACGCGCCTGTGCTGAGCTGGGTGTGGAATGTCTCCAGCTCCGGCCCCGGCGAGTCTTATTGAAAACATTATCTTTTCCATCAATAATACCTCTGAGTTCTTTATTAGCAAACTCCCTGGCACAGCTGACATATTTACAGCACGCAGTAAACTTTACGTATCTGCAACAATATTAGAGGAGGGAGGGGGAGGCGGGGAACCCCAGCCCAGTGACCATAACAAATCATTTCGTCTTAAAATGATCAAGTGGGAGGCTAATTGTCCTGAAAAGAAGGGCTCCTGGCGACTCCCGGCCCATCCAGAGGCCAGCAGGAGCGTTAACAAAGATGAGAAAAAAAAAAAAGTACTTTTGAGGATTGGAAACACAAGAATACATATTTTAAAAAAAGAAAAAGAAAGAAAAGAAAAAAAAACTAACTGATATCAGCGTCTAGGCTGAAGGAGAAACCTGATCTTGAGATGGAATGGTTAACATTTGGGGTTGTTTGGAGAGAATTGCTCCAAGCTGTTTTTGTTCAAAATGTATAGATTTAAGGTAAGAAGCTCGGTGTAGGTCATAACCACTCTGGAAACAAGGTCCCCCATTACGTTGCCTCTGACAAAGGTAGGGACGCCTTTTGTTTTTTTCCTTTCTCTAACCGGGTGGCTTTCATTGCTTTTAACGTGGAAGTGCGCTAGGAAAATATTTACTTGTCTTGTTCTTTTTACGAGTCTGCCAGCGCTTTCTCTCTTTTTGGATCCTGTCTTTCCCTCAGTTCTCTGACCCCTTTCCTCTCTTGCATTCAGGCCAACAGAGGGTCGACCCTGGGTCCCAACTCTATCCCAGCCCACCAACCCCCTCGAGAAAGAGTGTCAACTGTGCGGGAATTCGTGGAAAGGAAAATTTTGTGTATATATATATATATATATATATATATATATATGTATATATACATGTATATACATATATATATATATAAATCTCAAGGTTCCCAACTCAGAGGAGCCCCAGGGAAGTGAGGTCCCCAGCCTCCAGAACTCCTAGCTTTCGAAAATGATTTATTTAGATGAAAATGAAAATAAAAATAGGTGCATATTTATTGGGGAGGAATCCCATCGGTGGTCTTATGAAAAGTATTCGATCTGTAGTTGTTACTTGACAAATCCAAAGAGGGAATCGAGTGTCCATTTGAAGCTTCTATTTTGCGTCGATTTTGTTAAATGAGTTGCCCTCCTCCTTGAACTTTACGTTGTACCATTTTTCTCAAGGAGAAAAGAAAAGAGAGAAAGAAAGAGAAAGAGAGAGAGAAGATTTCCAACTCTAACAAGCTTACATATTTTTAGAAGACAATATTAAAGGCATCTTAGAAAATGACAATAATTGCGTTACAGAAGGATGATTTCAGAAAGGATTTTGTAAACTGCTTTGGGGACTTGCATTGATAACGGGCTTCCCTGAGGCTGTTGGTTTGCAGAGAGCTGCTCCTTCTGCAGCCAGCAACGTGAAACCCCTCTTCAGAATGCATGCCTTCTCTCCTAATTCACAAATGGATCATCACACACCCTCACCACTTAAAAAAAAGGGGGGGGGGGGAATAAGGTATATTTAAACTAAAAGACTTATCTTCAGGTGAAATGTTTGATAAAGAAATGTACGTTTTAAAAAAGGAAGCTCTATTCAGAGTTCTGCTTTTAAAGGCAGTAGTTGGTGCAGATTAAAACACAAAATTGGTGACAATAAAATGTCATCAGAGTCGTATACTTTCGCCGTACAGAACACCATCAAAGCCGCCCCATATGTTAACATGGTTTTTATATCTTTTGAATGCGGCATCAATTTAATTTCTATCAACAATGACAGTCCCAATCTCCAAATATTTGTGTCAGGGGCAGGAAAAGGATACGCACCCCAAAAATATCCTCAAAATTATATACTGATGTCAACACCACTCTGCCGAGCTGTTATGCTTTTGTGGTTTTTTTTCCTTTGGGGAAAACATCTTTTCCACGGGCTTTTTGTCCGATCCGTATCTACATACAAGGTTCTTTTTTTTTTTTTCCCCTTGCCTAATCGGGACCACAACTTTGGCGGCTCCATCAGCCATATCTTTAAATGTGTTCTTTCAACCTTGGGGAAGCCGTACGATTTCTTTTGCGCTTGGTCTGAGCTGGAAATGAATTCCACAATTCACAGAGTCCTCGGCATCGCTTATCCTGTAACAAACAGTACAAGATGTGGAGAATGTGCTTAAGATTGAAAATCGCATTTTGAAAAATCAAAGTCGTTTGTTTCTCTTTCTAGGCGTTTGCTAAGCAGCTTATTATACAAATCCAGGTACTGGTTAAATATCTCCAGGGGTTAAAAAGACAAAAAGAAGAAGAAAAAAAGGGAGAGCATGATGTACTATTTATTATATTTCATTAGATAAACCTCAAAAAAGTAAACATCTTCTCCCTTCAGTTCCTCCACTGCCTGTTTCAGATTTGAATGCAATGATATGTTCTGTTCGGGATCTTGAATATTTATATTTCAGAACTTAAATATCTTTATTTAAACCATACAGTCTTGATCTCCCAAACCCCGGATTTTTTAATATTTTGGCGACTGAAACCTGGCATGCTGGAAGGTTTGCCTCTCTGCAGAAGTCTCTTGTTATCCAAAGTAGAAAAACAAACTGGAGACAGATTATAAAGTGCCCGGCGCTGGCTGCTAGCGCAGCGAAAACACGGCGGTGGACCCCCTTTATGCTCTGCCCCGAGGACAAAGTACTTTCTTAATAATAAATAGGGGAAAATGTAAAATGTTTTCTTTAAATTAAAAAATCGCAGCGAATTGTTTTAATGAATATCTCTGGGTAGGCGGGCAGAGCGTGCCTTCGTATGTACACTTTACGAAGAAAAATTTCCTGTGTGGTTTGCCCTGTGAGATCAAAAGGAACTAATTAACTTTTCTATAAGGTAAACAAAACTTTAACTTGAAATATCCCCATGAAGTATGTGGGAAGCGAGCTTTTGTGTGAGGGAAGGCAGGAGGAGGGTGGGAGCGGGGAGTGAGCAAGGGGACTTAATTTTAGATTCCAAATCGTCTCCTGCTCAGAAGGTACAGTATTGGGAAGTCAGCCTCATCTCCCGGAGTCAGCCTTCTTTTTTTTTTCCTCCCCATTACCAAAATGATATTTAAATCAGGGGCTGAAATGTTGCCAAGTTCAAATCCCTCGTAAGATTAATAGGGCATTGTTCTGTTCCTAGGAAATGCGTTCTGAGAGCCCCTTTAAGAAGAGCTGGGTGTGTGAGGGAGAATGCAGGAAGGAGTGTGGGAACGGGGGATGGGAGGGAAGGGGAGAGAATCTTCAAGAAGACAGACCCCCAGCCCGAAGCAATTGGGGCCAAAAGGGACCGGGCCCCCAGCTGGAGCCTCATTTCCCAAGAACTTGGCTCATTTTCTCGGGCCTCTGGGGCGGAGGAACAGGAGGAGGAGGCAGCTTTAAGGGGACCGGAGGGTCTTGAGATTGTGACCCCCAGGGATGCTGACCCCTGGGCAGAGAGGGCAGAGGGGGGGTCCTGCCCCTCCCAGGAGGAGCAGCTGCAACCCAGGGCTGCTTCCCTCCCCGGACAGAGAGTCCTCGGCCTGTCAGGGCGGGCGAGCCATGGGACAGGCCTCCTGGCTGGGCCTCCGCTTTGTCCTTGTCAGGGCAGGGACAGGCGGCCAGCCCAAGTGACAGCGGGAAGGAAAGCCTCTTTGCCGGAGGGCTCCCAGCAAAACAGGGGGCCATGTCCCTGCCGCCAGAGTCTGCCCTATGCCTGGCATCCCCAAAGCAGAGGCAGAGGTCACACACACACCCCTCGCACCCTCACACGCCTCTGCTCATCACCACCCCATCGCCCTTCACAACAGCTAACATTTCTTCAGAGTTGACCGGGGCACCAGGCCTTGCACTGAGAGCTTTATCTAAAACTTCACAGCATATAGAAGAGGCAGAGACGACCATCCCCATTTAACGGATGAGAACACCAAAGGGCACCCAGCTACTCACACAGGTTACTTAGCTGAGTGGGATTTGGCTGGGACCAATGGTCTCCAGTCAAGGACGCTTCCTAAGATAACTAAACCAGGCTGCTTGGTCAGATGCTTGGCCACTAAGCTAAAATTCCGGTGGCAGGGTGGGGTTCACCGGTGTGAACTCGGGGGCCACTGGCACAGGCTCAGTCTACCTATACAGGTCTGTGTGGATCCCCGGGGGGGAGGGGGTGTTATTAGTGATGAGTGGCCCACTTGAAGTCCCTTTATTCGTTTATCTAGCACCTAAGTTTGCAAATGTTTTATTTTGGGGGCCAGCTGTCGGGGACTAGTGGCCACAGAAACTGTCCCTTTCATTAATCCCAGCATCAGGGAGCGCCCCTGAGAGGACAGGGAGGTGGGCGTGTGTGTGGGGGGTGCATTGCCAGAAGCCCATGTCTCTCCTTAGCCCTTGTCTCTGATGAAGAGACCAAAAGCAATGTCTTTCCTAGATGGTATGCCAGAGGGGGAAATCCCCAAAGTGTGAATGCCCCAAATGTATCCTTTTTGCTAGGGAGAAAAAGCAAAATTCCGCACAGAAAAAGAATAAAAGGCGAAGAAAGAAAGCAGGCAATAACCATTATGCTAGGTTCAGTAGCAAGACTACTAGGGGATTCTCTCTAAGGCCCAGTGTGAGAGTTGATTCATACCTGTCTGTGTGACCTTGGGCAAGTTGCTTTACCTCTCTGAACCTCAGTTCCCTCATCGGTTAAACGGAGGTCATTAACTATCTACCTTTAATAAGACAAAGTATGTTCAGTCCCTAGTTGTCAGTCTTCATGGGGCTTAAAAAAAGACTGCCACGCTGAAACCAGTTTGGCTCAGTGGATAGAGTTTCGGCCTGCGGACTTAAGGGTTCCAGGTTCGATTGCCGTCAAGGGCAAGTAAGTACCTTGGTTGTAGGCACATCCTCAGTAGGGGGTGTGCAGGAGGCAGCTGATCGATGTTTCTCTCTCATGGATGTTTCTAATTCTCTATCCCTCTCCCTTCCTCTCTATAAAAAAATTAATAAAATATATATATATTTTAAAAGGCTGCCCCTCTAACGCTCCCACCCGCCCCATGTGGCTCAGTGGTTGAGTATCGACCTCTGAACCAGGAGATCACGGTTCCATTCCCAGTCAGGGCTCAATGCCCAGAGTGGGGAGTGCAGGAAGCAGCCAATGATTCTCTCTCATCAATGATGTTTATATCTCTCTATCCCCTCTCCCTTCTTCTCTGAAATCAATAAAAATATAGTTTTAAAAAAAAAGAAAAGAAAGACTGTCCCTCCCCATTCCTGACTTCACCCGGAAATAATCCCCGCCCCTGAACTGCCCTCCTGCACCTAGACTCGATTACTGTGTTTTGCGTTAGTCCTTTCAGAAATGTTTAGTGATTATAAGTGTCCTTGAGTGGGGTCCCGTTGTCACAGGCAGATCCCACTCATCTTCAGGCAGCCCTGCGGCCAACTCCTGCGCCCAGTGATTGCCCGCCTCCCTCTCCCCCAGACGAAGCCTGGCTCCCAGGGCCTTACTGACCAATCCCAGGTCACCTGGACAGAAACACTGTCCCTCTGTGCCCTTGTGCTCTCTAAGGCCCAGAGCTCCGAACCAGGCCCCTGAGTCATTCACTCATTCAACAAACACCCGCTGGGCAACTCCTGTGTGCCAGTTAGTGGACTCGGTGCGCTGGTGCCTGGGGATTTATGTGTGACTGAGCCAGGCAAGGACCTGCCCCTGGAGCTCCTGGGCTGGTGGGCGAGGTCAGATCAAGACACAAAAGTGGGGTTCACTGGGACAAAGAGCTGCTGCATTTCCGTAGCATGAGTCTGCTGAGTTTGGGGTGTGGGCACACAAGCCCCCCTCCATTGCCCCGCTGCCCTGGGACAAGCCCCTCCACCGATTTAAGCCTCCATGTTCCCAGCATTTTACCCAGGACCCCCTAGGGGGCAGGCTGAGTGCTGGCCTCTGGGGGCAGGGCAGCCAACAAGGCCCAACAGCCCCCTCTAGTCTAGTAGGAAGGAAAGTCAGGAGAACCCTCCTGTTGAGGGGGAGGCTGAGAGCGAGTCTGACTCAGCCTGGCCTGGCCTGGCCCCCACTGGAGACAGGGGCCTTCGAGGAGGGAGTGGAGCTTGTGGGACACGGAGGAGGCCCGGGACATGGAGACTGTGCCCCTGTACCATGAGATGCTCGGGGTGGGAGGCAGGAGCAGGTAGCCACGCACCCCAGAGGCTCCTCTTCTCTAAAGGTGTTTTACTCCATGCCCCCGCCAGGATGAGACTGTGGCAACTGACCTGCAGGGGCTGGTAGCCTTGAACCTGACCCTGCTCCTGTTGGAGGAGAATCAGGCCTTCCCTAGCGCACCCATCATGCTGCCTCCTCTGCTCTCTCCGGCTTACGTCAGCCCCGGGGAAGCTAAGATCCCTCATTGATGAGCAGGATGACCTGTGCTGGTCACTAGCCTCCCCAAGCCTCTGAGCATCCCTCCCGCCAGGAGGACTGCCGTTCAGGGGGGTGCGGTGAGGATTCACCGGAAGGATGTGCACAGGCCTGGGTGCTCATGTTCACCTCGGGCTTTGGCAGCATCTCCCGGCCGGGGATGTGGAGCAGGCTCGCTCTGCTTCTCCGCGCAGCGCCCACTCCCTCCTCGCGTATTGCGTTGGCTTCTGCTCTAATCAGCTCCGTGCCTGTACTATTTATCTCCAGACACATTTCCCTCTCCGACGGCACACACGCATCCACACGCCCTGCAGAGTGAACACTAAGTAAATATTTGCTGGAAGGAATTGTTGGAGCGATAGATGCATGCATCTGTTATGAATAGATATGTGTCCAATATGCATGAAGAGATAGACACATGTGGTTTTGTATACAAGGTTAGAGATCCGTTTATGTGAGTATATATACATACATAACTTTATTTCCCGTTGGCATCAGGCAGTCAGCTGGCATCTGGTAGAAACTAACTGTTCATTCACTGGGTTACAAACATGTCATCTGTGTGTACCGGGTGAAAGATAGGGCTGTTTCTCTCCCCCCTTTTCTTCAAAATGTAATAAAGATGACATAAATATGATCAGCTTTGCCTACTTGTTAACTTGGAATTTCCAAAATGAACCGTAAGAAATAACGGGGGCCTGTCAGTGCCTCCATAAGCACCTGGAATCCCAGCCCTGGAGAATTGCTGAATTTAAGCATTGATGTCAGGCTCCAGTGCCGTGTATGGACCTGCACTGGGCTTGTGTACATCGCCTCACTGAATCCTTACAACACCCCCTGAGCCACAGCCCTCCCTCCTGGATGGGTGCCCAGAGACCTGGAGAGGCTAGTGACCAACACAGGTCATCCAGCTCATAAGCTAGTTTCCCGGGGACACGGGAGGCCTGGGCAGCCATAACCTGGGTGACTTCAACAACAGAGACCTCTTCTCTCCCAGCCCCAGAGGTCACAAGTCCACCATCAAGGGGTCACAGGGCCGTGCTCTCTTCAAAGACTCTAAGGAAGGAACCCCCTTTGCCTCTCCTGGCTTGTGGTGTTGGCCAGCCACCTCTGCTGCTTCCTGGTGTGTCGGCTCCTCATTCGCTCCCTGCCCTCATCTTCTCGGCACCTCCGCCCCTGCGTGTCTGGCTCCACATCTCCCTCTTTTCATAAGGACGCTCGTCCTGGGATGAGAGCCCACCCGAGGCCAGCCTGACCCATTTTAAGAGGTGACATCTGCAAAGACCCTCTTTGCAAACGAGGTCACACTCACAAGGTCCGGGTAGGGGGTGGGGGTGGTTACTATTGGACCCAGTTCAGTTGGGATTTGCACCAAGTCTGTGTGACCCCAACACCCCTGCCCTTTCCACGGAAGACCTGGGCCAGGCCCTCCCTTGCAAGGTGGCGGGCGGTGGCAGTGCCCTCTGGCTCCCCTGCCCTGTGCCCTCTACGCCAGGGTCATACACAACTTATTCGGCCAAGTTGCCCATGGAGCACCCGCAGATTCCAGAGCTCTGGGGGGAATGGGAGGGGGAGGCATATGGGCCTTGGTGGCAGCTGGCCCAGAGGCCTCTTCTGAGACATCTGAGATCTTGTCAATCTCAGTCTGCTGTCCCTGGGGCCCCAGGAACAGCTTCCTCTCCGCAGACCCTCCCCTATCGTCGCAGACACTTGCTCTCCTGCCCTCCTACTGCATCTGGAAGCCGCCGTGGGGGCCCCATGCCTTCAGGAGTCGGGGTTCAGGGCTGAAGCCACACGTAGGGTCAGGCACCTCCCATGGACCCGGGCTCACCTGAGAAAGCTTGACACACCTGGGAAGAGGGAAAACATGAAAACCAGGCGGCCTCATCCCCTCCGTAACTCTCCTGCCCCACCCCCCAGAAGGTGCCCGCAGACTGGCAGCCACTGGCCACTGCAGGTGCCGCTTTAGCTCCTGCCGCTCTAATTAATGACCTGTGACATCATCACATCATTAGCAGTCTTTCTGAAGAAGCATGAAGTTCTGGAGCAGTGGTTCTAACCTTCCTAAGGCCTCGACCCTTGCATACAGTTCCTCATGTGGTGCTGACCCCCAACCATGAAATTTTGCTACTGTTATGCATCGTGATGTAAATATCTGCATTTTCCAACGGTCTTAGGTGACCCCTGTGAAAGTCGCGACCCACAGGTTGAGAACTGCTGTTCTGGAGGCTCACAGCTGGTCTGACTCCCGGGCCGGCACTTACTAGCTGGTGACCTTCCTCAAAGTAGTTGGCCTCGCTTTGCCTCGCTTTCCTCTTTCATAAAATGGGCTTCACAACAGTACCTACCTCGTAGGGTCATGGCATGAAAACTCAGCAAGTTTCTGCAGGCCAAACACCTGGCCTAGGAGCAGGGACCTGGTGACCTCCGTATGCGTCAGCCATCATGACCTCGGTCATCATCTCTGCTGTGGAACAGCTGTTTCTACTGTACGTGGACTTGCAGCACCACGGGGAAGGAGACTGAGCCGTGGTTCCATGGTCGTGGTCTCCAAACGTGGGACTGTGTTTGCAGAATTGGATTTCTGTGGAGGAGGTAGGAGGTGGTCCTCTAACTCTCACGCCAGAGGCTCCCAGACCTGCCTTCGATAAACGCATAAAGCTGTGTGACCGGCCGGTCAGCTGACCTCCGGGAGCTGGGTTTCTCCTCTGTAGTGGTCTCCTCCCTCGCAGGTTGCGCCTAGAAGACAGGCACGGGTGGCGGTTGTCCCATCTGTCACTGTCCGCCCTGGAGCCTCTTGGTCTCACCTTCCCTCACCTGTGAAATGGGGCGATCAGTCGTTCCTCTCGCTGTTGTTAAAGGCTCAGAGGCGGTGAGCGTGTGGCCGTCCAGCACCCGGGAGAAACGCAGTAACTGGTGGTGGCTGTTGTTGTGGGTCAGGACCAGGGCGCCTCCCCAGGTAAATGTGTGGAAGCTGAAGGCACGGGCCCCTCAGGAGGGAAATTCTGGGGAGTGGAGGTCAGGGGTCACTTCCACACACACCCTGCCCCTCCCCTCGGTCCCTTCTACCTGCTAGTCCCTGACTGTGACAAGGGGTGGGGTGCAGGGCACCAGATGGGGAATCTGGGAGTCCCCAGCTAGAACCAGGCACAGCCGGTCGACCTTGATGTGGGGACGGCCCTGAGGGAAAGGGGAGAGGATGAGGAAAGGGGCCTCAAGGGGTGAGCGCTCATAAATTCATTGGCAAGTAATTTATGGTAGCCAAGTGTAACACCTAATGCCTGCCAGTGTGAGAGGTTAATGGGGAAGGTTAAGGGGCATCGGGCTGCTGATTTATGGGCCTGGCCAGCAGCTTTCATCCGGGCTCTGGCTCCGGAGGCTGGCCTGGGGGAGAGGTAGGGAAGGGTGCGGGGCGGGGGGGCAGCCAGGTTGAAATGGGGGTGGATGGGTGGAGAGGGAATGGGGAGAGAGGGAGAGCCCAAGGAGTAGAGCAAGAGATAAGAGGAAACAACCTAGAAAAAATGCAAGAAAAAATGCATAGAAAAAATACCGATCTACCCGCCCCTACACGACCGTGGTGATGGGGGTCTGCTTGCTTCAAGGCCCCGGAGGCTGGTCGAGTGTGTGGTTTTCAGAACCCCGTGCGTCCATCAGCAGAAATACAAGTTTAACAAGTACAGTCCGAGAAGCAAGCTGGGGGATGATTTATGTTGGGAGCAGTTGACAAATAACGTCCACATCAGCAGAGCAGTGCGGTCTGCAGCCAGGACAGGTGGCTGTCACTGTGGGGAAGCTGGGTTCAGAGAGGCCAAGGGACTTGCCCAAGGTGGCACAGCCTGTCAGTGTGAACGGAGCCAGGATGAGAACCCAGCTTCCTGGTTCCAAGTTCAAGACTTTCTCCCTGGGCCCATCACCTCGGCGGCAGAAACCATGCTGTCATTTCCCAGAGGGCCCAGCGCCACTTGCTCTGGGGAATTGTGGGTGGAGGGACAGAGGAAAGGTCAAGACAAGCTCCCTGGGTGCGTCTCACCACCCCTAGGGTCTCCCCACTCCCTCCCCATGGCTCCTTCTCTCTCTGCTCTCTGGACCTTTCTCAGCTACATCCCCCTCCAGGTCGTTTTGGGTGTTCTGGCCCATGATCCTGTCCCCCCACACCCTACTCTATCCCATGGCCAATGCCAACTCCCCAAAATCAAAGGCGGGAGGTTGTCCTGATGCAAAGCTCCCCAATGCTCCCCACCCCATTATCTGACTCCATTGCTGTGGGGGCTGTCTTCACAACTGGGGCTAAGCAGTGGGAATGGACAGGCTGTCGGTACCACACACACACACACACACACACACACACACACACACATGCACACATACCTTCAGTTAGAACAGCCTCCTACATGCACATGAACATACAAGTGCAGACATGTGCACACAGGCATAGGCACATTAAGCCCCAAAAGCCAAGCCAGCTCATAGCCCCTCTAGACACAGAGCTGCAATTCAAGAGACATCAGCCAGCCTCCACAAGTACCTTGAAATTCCATTCAAATGTTTGCTGCAGCCCGGCTGGTGTGGCTCAGTGGTTAAGCATCAACCTATGAACCAAGAGGTCACGATTTGATTCTGGGTCAGGGCACATGCCCGGGGTTTCGGGCTTGATCCCCCAGTAGGGGACAGGCAGGAGGCAGTTGATAAATGATTATCTCTCATCCTTGATGTTTCTATCTCTGTCTCCCTCTCCCTTCCTCTCTGAAATCCATAAAAATATGTTTTTAAAAAACGTTTACTGCAGACTCACAGGAAAACGAAGATTATGTTCCTAATATGTAACACCGAAAACTCCTTGAAGACTCGCTCTCCCCTCTGATCCCTCGCCCCAGGCCCTTCTCTCTAACTCCAGATCCTCAAAACCTCACTCTCCTAACCCCGCCTGCACCTCTATCCTTGCTGCATTTTTCCTACAGGTGCATCCCATGTCTCTGCAGCCCTCCCTGTGTAAATGTGGTCGGGTTTTCTAGCTTCTCAGCCCCTAGCTAGTGCCCCCTCCACAATTATTTGTTCCATGGTGAGGTGTGGTGCAGGTGGGGCGAGAGGCTATGAACACTCAGGGCTTAGCATTTCACACACACACACACACACACACACACACACACACACACACACACAAACCGATCAATGGCCCCTCACTCTTTGCCAATTCCTGGGCCTCAGAGCATGCACACCAGGTATTCAGTCAGCACCTCATACCTTCTTCCTGCCCACCTGGCTTCGAGGCCGCAGCATTGAGTTGGGGGAGTGAACTGGGTGTGGCCTCTCAGGAACTCCCAGCCCCATTTCTGCTTTGCAACTTCCTGGCTGTATGAGTCACTCAAATTCCCCGAAAGGCCATGAGTCTAAGAGGCAAGATATGTACAGCCTTGCCAGCCAGATCCAGATTCAAATGCCAGCTCTGCCACATCCTTGCTGTGTGTCTTTAGGCAAGTGCACAACCTCTCTGAGCTTTGATCGCTCCATCCTGAAATGGCATCTAAGGATAACCATCTGACTGATTTCTGTGAAAACAAGATACTGTTAGGCTGTGAACACCGTTTTTTGGGAAATGTTTCTTCCAACCTAAGGGCCAAAAGTCTTCATTTCTTCTTCCCTACAGGGGGCAGCACTGGGCAAGGGGAGGTGGGGTGGATAGGAGAACCACAAAGATTCCAGCCCAACCTTCTGAGGTTGGAATCCCAGTGCTGCCCTTCCTGGCAGTGTGCCCTTCATCGAGGACCCTGGCTGCTCCTCTGCCTCAGTTGTCCTATCTGCAAAATGGGGATTATCCTAGTACCCGCTTAGAAGATGGCTCTGAACATTACCCATTGTGCAGACAAAAAAAATTAAAAATGTGCTGGGCATCTGCTCTGTGCCACGCACTTCTCCAGGCCCTGGACATGGAGCCTGAAGAAACATACAAGGTCCCTGGCATTATAGCGGGGAGACAGAGAGCGCACGCGTCAATAAATAAATAACCCAGTCGTTAGAGCTAATGATGAGTGCTCTGAAGAATTAAGAGAAGGGAGAGAGCTAACTCGGATTGGGTGGCCCCGAGGAGAGAATCTACAGAACAAGCCAAGAAGTGGGTCTGGCTTGTACTAGGTGCTCAATAAATAGTGCTAATTGTTGGTTATTGTTACTACCGTATTTTCCGGCGTATATGATGACTTTTTAACCCAGGAAAATCTTCTCAAAAGTCAGGTCGTCTTATAGGGCGAGTATATCCCAAACTCTGTATTTTAACTAGGAAAGTTGGGGGTCGTCTTATACCCCCAATCGTCTTCTACGCCGGAAACTACGGTATACACAGATACACAGCTCGGCCAGGAGGGGGTTATGGAGCTGACAGAGCAGGAGCAGGCCTTAGGGAAGGGAGAAGGAGAGGTGCCCCGGGGATGATGGCCCGGCCAGAGGGCAGGCCTGCCTGGCTCCGGTTGCCATGCTGCTTCTGGAAGCTCCAGCGCCACCTCCTCTCCCGCCCCCATCAGGCTTTCATTTCCTCAGGCGGAGGCTGAGTGCCAGCGCCCTGCTGCCGGCCAGGCGGGCACATCAGAGGCCAGGACCATTTGCCGCTGGTTTCACGGGGTGTAAAGTGCTCAGCACCCATTAAAGCTAGAGCGGCCACGGGGTGGGGGCTGGGGACCTGCCTAAAAGGCTCAGAAACACTTTGGAAAGAGCCAAGATCAGCCCCGATCCCCGGCTTTGCCCTGGAACTGTTTAATCTCAGCTTTAAAATGCCATGGGCCAGGCTGAGCGTGGGTAAAGGGAAAAGTCCATGGGACTCTCGGAGCCAGGATGTGTGAAGGGTCTCCCTGAGAGCTCCCCAGGATGGGCAATGCACTGCGCCTGGGGCGGGGGGGGGGGGGGAGATCCAGGAGAGGCACCTGGAGGAGCAGACACAGTATCGGCTTATCCTCTCCTTGAGGAAAGAGAGGAAATAAAAGACATTTGTCAGGTGCCTGCTAGGTACCAGGTCTTCCCTTCATTTCCTTCAGTCTTCATAGCAAGGTATCAAGGCAGGCAGGTGTGATCATCCTCATTGGTCAGAATAGAAAACAGGGGCTCGGAGACGTTTAGTAACTCGCCCAAGGCCAACCGTGGAATACGTGGCAGAGGCGGGACTCAAACTCTTTTTAAAAATATATTTTTTTTTATTGATTTTTTTACAGAGAGGAAAGGAGAGGGATAGAGAGTTAGAGACATCGATCAGCTGCCTCCTGCATGACCCCTTACTGGGGATGTGCCTGCAACCAAGGTACATGCCCTTGACTGGAATCGAACCTGGGACCTTTCAGTCCGCAGGCCGAGGCTCTATCCACTGAGCCAAACCGGTTTCGTCAGGACTCAAACTCTTAATGGGAGAACAGTTTATACCCATAAAGAAGGTGAAGCAAAGCAGCTTGGAAGAAGCTGTGCTTCCCTTCTGGGGAGGTGGGGTACAGATGGGGGGGGAAGAAGGGGAGCCAGGCCCTCTCCCACCCTGGACAGAGAGTGGGCACTTCCCTACGCCGAGCACTTCCCATGGACTTTCTCAAATAGCCCTCTCTCCGCCTCCCAGGACCCAGTTACTAAAGTGATTCCCAGTTTGCAGCCAGTGGTTCCTCAGCCCCAACCATTCTGAACCCGTGTTTGACCTGCTCACAGCCCATGTGACTGGCAATCACTGGAACACAACCAGGTCAAGTGCCACGCTCCGTGTCCCAGGCAGTTCTCGCCCACTTTTCCCATTCATCATCTCCACTGAGGACCTGAGCGAGCCTCTGGAATAGGGTGAGCCAGGACCCATGCTTCCATCAGCAGCCCCACGGTGGCTGTGAGGGCCTACGGAGCAGCTGCAGGTGGCAGGAGGATATGGGGAGTCCCACAGCGTGGGCCTGGGGAGGCTGAGGCTTAATCAGCCTTCAGGCATCGGGACCCTTAGCCTCAACCTCCAGGAAGCAGCCCCCACATCGGTGACAGTTTGGATACATCCCACTTTCCATTCTTACCTGGAGGAAAAGGAATAGACTAAAGGCCTAACTGACCTCTCCTTTGACCTGTGTCCTGGGTGTCAGATCACTGAAATACGGCACCTTTGGACGAAAAAGGGGTTGTGAACTGGTTTCCACGAGATTTGGAATGACTAGGGTCCTTCTTAAAGTGAAAATAATTAATCATTCCCAAAATGTAGTGAAACAGTTTCCCCACCATTTCTACTTAGTTCATTCATTCATTCATTCATTCATTCGTTCGTTCATTGGACATTCTTTGCCTAAGCCCATTCCAGCCTAAGATGACATTGTCGGTGACAAGAGATTAGGGTGAATAATGTTGAGGGGAGGGCCCATCACTCTAGTAGAGCCAGGATATGGAGAAAACCCCAGAAGATGAGGCTTGAGCTGCACCCCAGAAGCTGCTGGGGATCAGAGAGAGGGCATTTCAGGCTGAACGCCTGGCATGGGCCAATGAGGCATTCCAGAAACCCTCTGGGGACCCATCTTGGCAGGGCCCAGCCAGGGCCTCACCCCAGCTCCTTCCTAGAATGGAGGCCACTGGCACTTCCTGATAAGGTGTCATGATTTCCCGCCTTCCTTTCCAAGTATCGGCTCCCCAATTTGTGGGGATTTTTATTAAAAACACACAGTTAATGGCTAGGAAAAGAGGAGGCATTTCGGCCTTCTCGCTCCCCACCTTGAGCGCCCCCCCCCTTCGGCTGGAATGTAGCCATCAAAATAAACATTAAATGCAAAATGCCCTAGCTGAGTTATTACTTGTGAGGGTGCTGGGAGGAAAATTTATAGCAACATTACAGTGTTTTGTTAGAAATCTCTTAATGTACCCAAATGGGAAGGTGTGTGTGTTTTTTATTAAAATGTTACACTCTATAAATCGGATCTGCAGGAAGGACACAGGTGGCGACGCGGGGACCCAGATGAGGAAGCTGTCACTTCTATCTTTGGGGCCCGTCCTGGTCCTGTTCCTGTTCCCCAGCTCTGGGAATAGCCTCTCTCCCCAGCCCTGCTCGCTCTCCTCCTCCTCCTCCTCCTCTACTCCTCTCTCCTTCCCTGGAAAAAGAGCTACACACGCCCCCCCCCACCCCCCTCTCCCCCCAGGAGGAGAAGCCAGGAAAGGGGTGTAAAGATCTTTGCCACACTTCCCTTGGGGTCTGGCTAAAAGTTGCAATTTTCTTAAAAGGCCTCTCAGAGCCAGGGAGCCCCTACAGGGCCTTTATGAAGTCTGTCTGACAGGGGGGCAAATTTCCTGTTGGTCCTTTTTCACAAATTTAGATTCTGGCTGATGCTGCATTTTTCAAGAGCTTCAAGTTTAAAAAAAGGCAGCCCATGTCTGCCTCTAGCCTTCTGCGATGGAATGCCCTTCTTCAAAAGGGTAGATGGTATCGCAGGGGGCAGAGCTGTGGCTTCATCTTCTCCTCTTAAGCACACGCGGGTGTGAGCTTCCTTAAAGGGAACGGTGGTGACAGGGACGGTGGCTTATCTCTCCACCTTTCTGACTGTGGCCGTACCTCGGATTCCTTGCTTGGGCAGGCATTTGGGAGCCCCTGAAGGTGTATCTAGACTTGGAGGTATGCATTTGTACTGAGTTAAATGGTAGGCCCCCCAAAAAAGCTATGTCCTGTGAAGGTGGAACCAACCGAATCTTTATAGTTCAGTTAAGTGAAGAACCTCTAGAGGAGATAATCCTGGATTCTCCAGGTGGGCCCTAGATCTGATGAGGTGCCCTTCATAAGAGACAGGAAGGGAGATGCCGAGGAGAAGGCCATGTGAAAGTCAAGGAGGAGATGGGAGTAATGAAGCCCCCCCCCCCAGGAAAGCCTGGAGCCCCCGGGAGCTAGGAAGGGCAGGGAAGACCTCAGACTGCTGGCCCCCAGAGCTGCGAGAGAATACCTCTGTGGGCGGAAGCCACCCAGTCTGGGGTCACTGGTTACAACAGCCCTGGGGAGCTAAGAGGGCCCCCATCTGCTGCCAGGAGGAGTCCTCAGCCTTCGGCAGATGGTTCGGAAGTGGCTCTCAGAGCGTGGGGAGCCATCAATGAGGCAGATGCTTGTGCGACATTGTACTCGTGGAGCCCTCCCTCCTGCCAGAAGAATGGTACTCAGCATTTGGATAGGTGGGGCCATCAGACACCCTCCCTGCGCCTGGTTCTCCAGCTCCCTGTCCCATCACCCCACCCCCTGCTCTCACACACACCGCCTCCTGGGGTCCGCATTCCTCTCACTCCCACCCGCCTCCTCTCACTGTGCCCCAGGCCTCTGGTATCAACTTTGCAAATCATTTTTAAAAGCATCAAAAAGAGGGGTCCAGAGGGCATGGAGCCCTGGTGTCTTCGTCCTCTGCCTGCGCACAACTGGTTCTGGAAAAAGCTGAAAGGGAAAGCGGGCCCTTTCGGGGGTGTGGGGTGGGGGGAGTATTGAAAACGTTTTGGAACTAGAGGTGACGGTTGTACAACATGGAGAATGTATTAAATGCCGCATGCAGACTGGCGAGGTATTGTAAAGGAGGCCAATTCTGAAATGAAAGGATTGGCCACACTTGGGAGTGAGCCAGGAGGCCCCAGAGCCCAGGGAGGATGAGGAGACGGGTCACCTCAACACCACTGGAGGTAACCAGTCTTGACAGACCGTGTGGCTGAATGAACTGCCCACTCCTCCAAGCCCTGCAAACCTGCTCTGTCCTCAGGCCTGGAGCGAGGGGCGGGGGGCGCAGGAGGAGAGAGGGGGAGCGCGCTGACCCGCGGGGTCTCTGAGCCTGCCATCCTTCCCAGGATGCACACCATCCGGGCACTGCACCGCTGAGGACGGCCAGGCGAGGAAAGGAGAAAGCTTTGCCCAAGGCTGTGCATCCCTGCGGGGCCGGGTCTGGCCCTCGCACCCCGCTCTGCCTGGCTCTCTAGAGCCTTCGCGTTTTCAAACGCCCCTCGGGAAATGGACTGGACCCCGGAAACGAATTCAATTTAGAGGAAGCAGCTAGACGTTCCCACGCTTCTGGGGATGGTGGCGCCATTGGGGGGCATGGGCTGAGGGAGGAAGCTGGGAGTCCTGGAGGCCCCACAGCGCGTCTCAGTGCAGAAGCAGGGCGACACCCGCACGGGGCTCCCCAGCCAAGGGGCGTCCACCAGCGGTTCTGCAGGACCTGCTTTTCCCAGTTTCTGGCTGGCGGCGCCTGCCTCCTTGAGTGAGAACCCAGGAGGGTGCCTGGCCTCGGATTTGCAGAGACGAGCTCTGGGCCCTGAACTGGCACCCAAAACGCGCACCTCGAAGGGACACCCGCAGCCCAGCTCCTGGGGCCTCGCTCCGTCCCCATTGAATTTGATGGTTTCTTTCATCTCAGCAGCCACCTGTCTGGTTTTCCACCTAGATTCACGCCAGTCGGTGAGCGCGCACAGAAGGGTCCCCCAGGCGCTAGGACTTGGTGAATCTCGCTGCTGTGCTGCGCTTCCCGCTTAATTCGCCCGTCAACGCCCCTGCTCCCCACGCCCCATCCCACACACACACCCCTCGGCTCCGGGTGGACAGGTGGACTCGAGAAGTGTCCACAGTCTCCCCGCATCTGTAAGTTCTGGGCAGGGCTCCCAGCATGCCAGGGGAGGCCCATTGTGCACCCCCAGGTCCCCAGGAGGGAAGGAACGCAGCGGGTGGGAAAGAGAACCTGGAGGTCAGGTCAGTGGCTTCCTCAGAGGGGGCTGAGGAGGCCGGGAGGCAGGGAAAGCAGGAAGCAATAAAAATGAACCACCCCCACGTATTTGTAAGCCCCTACTATGTGCCAGAGCCAATTGTATCTGTCTCTCCTTCTGTCTCTCCTGCCCTGCCCTCCCCCCAGCCTCCCTCCTCTCTGCCTTCCTCCCTGCCAATCACAAGCCTTGGGATCAGGCGAACAGAATGTGCTCTGGGCTGCCTCCCAGGACAGGTGCAGGGCCCGGCCCCCTCCCTCCTGAGTCTGGCGGCTGGCAGCAGAGGGGGTGTTAATGCCTAACCCTAGTTCCCCTTCGGTGAGATCACGGGGTACCGTGGCTGCAGGGGCACAGATACCAGGCCTGACCTCTGGCTTGCAATGCGACTTGGGGCAAAGGCTGGACTCCCACTTGCCAGACTGTAGAACAGGAAGGTGGGCTCTACACAACGGGGTGCTGGCGAGCTTACAGAGGGAACCAGCGATGCGAAGGGGCTGCTCTGAGTGTGCAGTGGGCTGGAGCCAGGAGCTGGAGGGCAGCGGACACCTTCCGCCCTAGACCCGCCCCCCCACATACACACTCAACCCCCCACAACACACACACACACCACCTCCTGCCTGCACCAGCTGACCCAGGAGGTTCCATTCATCTGGCCTCTCCACTCCTAGCGCTTTGAAAGGACCGTAAGGCAGGAGTTGGAGGCAGAAGCGAAGGATGATTATGACCCATTTTCCAAACCTTGAAAAGCGGGGCCCTCTATTTGCTGGTTCTTTAAAGCTGGGCGATGGCAGTTAAACAGCAGCATCTCTGGAGGTCGTTGTCGCCGTTCCTGGACAGTGCCTTAACTGGGCTCAATCTCTTTAGTCCTGGTAGCTTTTGTATGGAGTAGTTCCTGTTTTTATCCCCATTTTACAGATGGGGAAACCAAGGCCAGGAGGGAAGTCACTGTGCCCGTATTACCCAGCCAGAAAGCAGCAGGGCTGGGTTTCAAATGTGACTCGAAAGCTGGGCTCTGGGCCTCGAATGCAACTGTGTCCGGCCATTTTGCCGCTTCCTCCTCCTCCTCCTCCTCCTCCCTTCCCCTGCGTTCCCAGCCCCACGGGCCTCCCCCTGCCTGCCAGAGACAGACTCCCCGGCCAAACCCGACCCTGAGAACATCGCTGGCAGAATGGGGACCAGGTCTTACAAGACGTCCCCTCCCCTCCCTGGGGGGCTCACCCAGAGAACCCCAACTGGGAACTTGCTCCTGCGCATAAGGAGGGGCGGAGGCCGGGCACCCCGCTCTGCTGCGTGCCTGGCCTACGCCTTCAGACTGGAATCCCAGCTCTGAGCCCCCTCCCTCTCCCTCCTGATCCTGGAAGCGAATCCCCGAATTGTTTGGGACGTGGGGGTAAATGGGGGGAGGTGTGCGTTCCCGAAGGGGCGCGGGCGTGGACGGCGCGGTTGGTGGTGTTCTAACACCTCCATCCCTAGACCATTGAGGCTCACCACAGAGCCCTGAGACCAAGAACTCTCTAGAACGGTTCGGTCACCGGCATTTCGGGAGTTAGCGCTATTCCCAGGTGAACGAAGACGTGCCCTGACCGTACACTCTCCCCCCCCCCACCTCCACCCCGGCTGACCGCGCCGCACACGCAGGGCAAGCGGAGGTGGGGTCCTCCAGGCCGGCCCCAGAGGAGGTGGGGGTCCTCCAGGCCTGCCCAGCAGAAGTTACAAAGCCCGTATTTTACAACGATTATAAAATCGAACAAAGAAATGGGACCGCAGAGAAGTGAAGCGATTGCTTAGGGTTACCCAGCAAAGCAGGGCGCTGGGGACTCCGAGGGCGAGGAGGGAGGGCGGCCGGGGCCCTGCTAGGCACCTGGGGTCCTAGTCCCAGGACCCGCCTGCCAGTCCTCCTGCGGGGCTCGGGCGCTTACACCTCCCCAAGGGGGTCCTTCGAAGGGCGCCTGGGAACCTCGGTGGGACCGTCTCCCTCCCACAGCCGGCGCGGGGCTCGGGGCGGCGTGCGCGCTGGAGCCGCGCGCGGGAGGTGCCCTGCGCCGTCTTGGGGTGGGGGGGGACCGCAGCAGCGTCGCGAAGTCTGGGTGCGGGAGGCGGGCGCCCTGACTTGGCGGCCTCGTTCCCTCCCCGCAGAGGGCACGGGCCTCCAGCGCGTGGCTGTCCCGGTTCGCGCTGTGGCGCCCGCGCCCGCACCCGCGGCCTGGGAAGTCGGGGTTTCTCTGCGCGCCCTCCCGCCAGGCGGCATCTGGGACCTTCCGACCCGCCGCTCCCCGCGATCGCTGAGCGCTGCGCGCGGGACGCTCAGTGGTGCGGGGCGCGGCTGCAGAGGGGGGCTTGCCAGCGCCGGAATCTCAAGTCCCCGGTTTAGCTGGGGAACCCCACGCCATTGCCTCACTTCCCGGTGGTTCGCCTTTTGGGATGGATTGATTGGTAATCGCTGTAAAATGCCGGCGAGGTAACCACCTCGGGCTTTTGTGAGGACCGCACAGACCTCCGAGTGCAAAGGCTGCTGTAGCCCTTTGCTGACACATAATTGCTAGTCTGTTAATGCCCCGAGGGCGAGATTTGTGTTGGGGTCTGGAGGGCTGGAGGGCTCCCCCTGCAAGATTCCTGCCCGCCCCCCGCCCCCCCTGCAGTTGTCCGAGGTGTCCTTTCAGCCTTCGTGTCCGGCGCTTTCCGAGTGGCAACTGCCAGCCGAGGAGGGTTCACACTCGCTGAGGCCGGCGTGGTCCCATGCTACCCACACCGGAAGTCAGGCAGGGTCCCAGCCATAAGTGCCAAAGGCCTCTGCTGGGTGGATGGAGCTGGAGTGCCCCCACCCCATCGCCACGGTTTGTCCAAGGCTCGGGCAGAGGGCCCCGGGCCTCGGGGAGAGAGCTCAGACCAGAGCAGGGAGTCCAAACGAGTCCCCCCCTTTGGAAGGAAGGCGTATCTGCGGTGCCTCCCCCGCAGGGACCTCTTAACCCGCTCTCACCCAGCAGCTCCTCTCCAGATCAGCCCGCGCAATGCCCCTCTGATATTCGTTGCTTCATTCGTTCATGTATTGACTCATTCGCCCTGTAGTTATTCACTGGACAGATAGTGACTGAGATAAAGAAAGCCTCCTCTTCACCCCACACCACCACCTCCCCAACCCCGCCAGGCAGTGTGCAGGGCCCAGGGAGCCCTCCGGAGGGGAAGCTGCTTTCAGGAGGGCTGAGCCCCAGATTCCAAAGGGAGGGAGAAGGGGCGGCCAGGAGGTGCCTGCCAGGCAGGAGGGTGCAGGACGTGAAGCCGAGGGCTCTGCTGACCCCCACCTTTCCTGGTTCCCAGTCGAGTCATCAGAAGTGCAAGGGAGATCCTGGCAGGTCAAGGGCAGCGGGAGAAGATTAGAGAAAAAAAACGGCAAACCAAGTGGAGCCTTAGCTTCCACAGAAATAACAGGCAGCGGCCAGGGCCAGAACCAGCCTTCCACACCCCGGAAGTTGCCAGATGGCTGCCAGGGTGCCCTGTGTCTTTGAGGAGGAACTGAGCGGGAGGGGGAACTGGTGTCTTTGCCAGGCAACCGAGTGGGAATTGAGTTTCAGTGGTGGGCGGAGGGGTGGTGGCTGGCTGGATGGGTGGATGGACCAGCCAATGGACAAATGACGGAAGGCACCGCACACAGAAATGATCAGCGCCGTGTATGAGCATTCTCCTCACAAA
Organism: Lasiurus cinereus; assembly: GCA_011751065.1. Classification (NCBI taxonomy): domain Eukaryota; kingdom Metazoa; phylum Chordata; class Mammalia; order Chiroptera; family Vespertilionidae; genus Lasiurus; species Lasiurus cinereus. The sequence goes on along the minus strand of JAAGEH010000043.1, from coordinate 10,582,393 downwards.
GGTGTGTTTGAAGAGACTTAGGATTTGGCCTCAGGTGGCATTTTTCTTCAGGCAAAAAAGACTTGCCCAGAAGATGCTCACAGGTAGGTACACACTCGCTCATTCTGAGCCCAACTCTAAGGTCCAATGTAGGAAAGAAAGCGGGTTTCAAGGACACGGGGTGGATTCCGATTGAGAGCATCAAATCCTGAGCCCCAGTGCCCTGGGTCCGAATCCCTTGAATGGCTAGGGGACGGTGGGACAATGAGGCAGTAATTAAACAAGTAATTACCAATGTGGCTCAGTGGCTGAACATCAATCTACAACCCAGGAGGTCCCAGTTCAATTCCTGGTTGGGACACAAGCCTAGATCCCCAGGGTGGGGTGTGAAGGAGGCAGCCAATTGATGGTTCTCTCTCATCATTGATGTTCCTCTCTCTCTCTCTCTCTCTCTCTCTCTCTCTCTCTCTCTCTCTCCTTCCCCCTCCTCTCTGAAATCAGTCTATATATTTTAAAGGTGCCTGTGGGTAGGTGGTCAGAGGCAGCACCCAGAGAAAGCAGGAGGCAATGTTTTGTGCTGAGTACACACAGCGCCACGCTTACCAGGAGTATTCCCTAAGTGCAATCATCCCTGTCTTGGGGTCATTCCTCCTCCGATCCCACCCTGTGTGTCTCACTTCATATCGTCCTCCCCTGGGTCTAAGCCTGAAATTGGAGGTAGGGAGAGAGTGGAGGAGTTGCTGCCCCATCTGGGTGTTGGCAGGCAGCTTCTGGGCACAGGGATGGAAGTAGCCTGCTCGCTCGGAACTCCTTGGCAAAAATGCACCTCTCAGCTCTCAGATCACCTGGTGCTTTCATTCATTTAATCCTTCAAGGCACACTTTATGAGCGCCTACTGTGTGCACGCCCTGCACTGCTCCGAGAGAACTCACTGTTGCCATGCAGCTTCGAAGAAGCCAGCCAGCGCGTTCTTAGTTTTGTTGTTTGATTCATGAAGAGGGAGCGGGAGAGCAACTCGCCATCCATGGCTAGAGGAAACCAAAGAGCTTGGGGACCGGAGCCTTTGCCAGGCAGCGGAAAGACCGAGAGTCTGAGCCCTGGTTTTAATATTTTCCCACAAATACTGGTGGGGTGCCCGGCACAGCACAGACCGTCCTGGGGGAACCTCCATCCAACTGGTGAGATCGAGATGAACACCCACCTTGGCAACCAGACAGCCAGGAAGCCCAGGGCACAGATGCTGCCAATTGAAGCACCAAAGCAAACGGGGACCCATGGGAAGGCTTCCTGGAGGAAGCGACTGTAGGCGGAGCCCCCAGTCATTGGTGAGACAAAAGTGCAGCGCTGGTGTGGTTCAGTAGGTTGAGCGTTGCCCCAGGCACCGAAGGGTGGTCTCTGGTTGGATTCCTGGTCAGGGCACACCCAGGCTGCAAGTTTGATTCCAGGTCAGGATGGGTGCGAAAGGCAACCAATCTCTCTCTCTCTCTCTCTCTCTCTCTCTCTCTCTCTCTCTCAAGTCAATAAAAATATTTTTAAAAGTGCAGCAGTGAGATTGGGGGATCCAGAACTTGGCAGGATCAAAGAACTGGAAGAAACTGGCTGGACAGGAGCCAGATGGGACGCTGGCAGGCTCAGCTCACCCGCTTTTTGCTCTCTGAGTTTGGAAGGTGAATTGGTGTCTTTGGATATCAGTTTGCCCATCTGCAAAAGGGGCTTGACAAGGCAAGCACCTCCAGATCATTGGGGGTGTCCAGAAGGATGGCTTCCCCACAAGAGGTGCTCAGTAAATGCAAGATCCTCCTGGGGCTCAGGTCTGTGAGCCAGAAGTGGGGGTGGATGGGCAGCGGGAGAGGGGTTCAGGGTGGGCACCCCTGGCCGCTGTTTGAGGAATATCTTCGTTAACATGCACTTGAAGGTGAGCCGCGATGGGAACCAGATGTGGGATCCCAAGGTCACACGGAGGCAGGGCGGGGGGCAGAGATACCTCGGGAGAGTCGCACTGGGGTAAGGATTAGTCGGGATGACGCTGAGGGTAGAAGCAAACCCCGCCCCACTCCCGCACCCCGAGATATTTTTTCTTTGAGAGATCAGAAGATTGCTCTCTGGCCTGCATTCCTGATTTCAGGGCGCTCAGGCCCTCGCTTTCCTCTGCGCCTTCAACTCTGACCCCGCTCCCAGTCTCCCTGGAGGAGTCTGTGAGGACCGTGCAAAGGAGCGCCAGCACCCCGAGTTCGGTCCCTCCTCCATCCGGGGATTTCCCCTGCACTGTATGGAGAGCTTCTCTAACGGGGCTCCTTCCACGGAGACCTTCCACAGCGGGGAGACCGTTTCCTCTGCGCTTTGCATTTTCTCGCCAAAGGTCCCCCCAGATTGGCGAAGGGACTCACTTCAGGCGGGGCTCCGAGGCTACCTGCGAACTGTGCATCTCTCTGAGCCTCAAAATGCTCGTCGGAAAATTGGGGACCCCCACCTCCACCACTCCCCGTTAAGTGTGGAAGGGACTCAGTGCGCCCTTGGCGATCCTTTCCCTGGCGGTGGCCGGTCCCGGGGCCCCAGGCGTGCGTCCCTAAAGGAAACCACAACCCAGCGAACCAGAGATCACAGGCCGCCTCACCCCGACCGAGCAGCGAGCAGGTGCCAGCGCGCCTCCAAACTCCAGCTCTCCCCCAGGCCGGCGAGGAGGGCAGAGAAGGGGAAGAGGCCGCTCTCCGGAGCATCCGAAACCCGGCCCAGCGGAGCGCTTCGCCCGGGGTCGAACGAACACAAGTCCCTCCGCGCCCCACCGGAGCCCTCGCCGCGGCGGGAGGGAAGCAGCCAGCCGCGAAGGTGGCCGCGCGCGGGACGGCTGAGGCACGGACCCCGGGGAAGACAGCCTGGAGGCACCGGGGAAAGGGCACCATCGGGGAGGCCGGCAGCTGCGCCGCCCAATTCGCGCAGCGAGGGTGCAAACGAACGCCCGCACCCCGAGGCGAGCGGCCCGTCGGAGTCCGAACGTCCAAGCCTGTTAGGTGCTTTTGGTGCTTTTTAACCTGAAGTTTTGCACGCGCCGCTCCCCTGGGCCCAAGCTGGGACCCGATCTTCAGCCTGGCCTCGGGCGCCCTGGGCTCCTGACACCCCCGCCGCCCCGCCTGGAATCCGAAAAGCCTGGGCGCCCCGGGGAGAATCCTTAGGATTGTGCCACCGGGGAGAGCGGAGAGAGGGCAGGGGCGGTGGAGGGAGAGTGGGGAGAAGGGGTTGCGGGAGGGGGAGGGAGAAAGAGGGAAGGAGGGGGGAAGAAAGAAGGGATGCGGAGGGGGAAATTCACTCTCTCTTCCTCTATTCCCCCCCCCGCCTCCCCCCTCCCCCCTTCCAAAAACCTTAAGAGGGTTTTGGGAGATCAGGTCGACTTTCCGAAACATCTGAATCTTTTTACAGCGCTCCATTCTTTCCCTGGGCCAGCTGTGGAGGGGAGGAGGGAGAGGCGAGAGTGAGAGAGGGAGGGAGGGGAGAGAGAGAAAGAGGGAGAGGGAGAGGGAGAAGGAGAGGGAGAGGGAAAGGGGGAGAGGGAGAGGAGAGGAGAGGAGAGGAGGGAGGGAGAGAGAGAGAGAGAGAGCACGCGCCCAGGAGGGGAGGAGGGAGAGGAGCGAGCAGGCCCGCCCGGAGCGCACAGCCTCCTCGTTCTCCAAACTCCCGGCCGGGGCGCGCGGTGGCGTCCTCGCGCTCTCGCCCGCGCCCCCGCCCGCCGCCCGCGCTCGCCAGGCATGAACGCGGAGACCTGCGTGTCTTTCAGCGAGTCGCCGGCCGCTGCCATGGACGCCTACTACAGCCCGGTGTCGCAGAGTCGGGAGGGCTCCTCACCTTTCCGGGCGTACCCCGGCGGCGACAAGTTCGGGGCCACCTTCCTGTCCGCCGCCGCCGCCGCCAAAGGGCCGGGATTCGCGGACGCCAAGAGCCGGGTGCGCTACAGCGCGGGGCAGCCGGACCTGGTGGCGCCCCTGGAGAGCGGCGCCGGGGCGCGGGGGTCCTTTAACAAGTTCCAGCCGCAGCCGCCCGCGCCGCCGCCGCCGCCGCCGCCGGCACAGCCGCAGCCCCAGCCGCCGGCGCAGCCGCCGCCGCATCTCTACTTGCAACGAGGCGCCTGCAAGACGCCCCCGGACGGCAGCCTCAAGCTCCAAGAAGGCAGCGGCGGCCACAACGCGGCCTTGCAGGTCCCCTGCTACGGTGAGTGCACGTGCGGGTGGCTCGAGGCGCCCCGGGGACCTACGAGGCTGTCGGGAGGCCGGAGTTGTTGGGCTGCGGAGGTGCGGGGCGCGCCGCGGGCGACTCCCAGGAGAGAAGTGGGGACCCGCCGCTCCCACGGGACCCGGAGCTCCGTCTCGCCCCTTCATCCCTGCCATCGCCCAGGCCCAGGAGCGCTTGGCTGTTAAACCCGAGCGGGGGCTTCCTCCGGGCCCTCTCTGCTGCCGCCCCAACCGCTCGCCGGGCGCTGCCTGCGGGCGGCTCCGCAGCGGCCGTCCGCGCCGGCTCCTGGCGTGCGGCGGGAGCAGTTGCGGCTCAGCGCTCGGGCGCCCAGTTCCAGGCGGCCGAGGCCTCGCTTCCCGCCGGCCCGGAGGCTCCCCCGGCGGCGCCACAGGTGGGAGCGTCGCAGGTGCGGGGCGCAGTCGTCGGCGCGCTTTGGGGACGCCGCGCGGATTCGGGTCCAGAGACGCCTGGGGCCGCGGAAGACGCGAGTCCGGTGGCCACCCGAACGCGGCTCGCCGCCGAGAGGTGGACTGGCCAGGGTTCCGGAGCGTGTCTCTCTAGGCCAGCGGCGGAACAATGGTTTAGGGGTGACCGCAGGGAGGTGGAAAGACGAAGATCTGGAGAAGGCTCAGAGATGGGTGGAAGGGGGACGTTTCTTGGTGTTGCATTGGGCCCACAGGGGACCGCGGCCTGAATGACCTCCAGGCCCCTGGAACGCAGGCCTGGGCTCCCAGAGTTCAGCTATCAGAGCGGAGGGAGAGAGGGCCTCCCTCAGGGGCGGCCTGAGCCAGAGCAGCGAGGAGCCTGAGCCTGTTTTCCAGAGACTGGGAATTGGGGAGCCCCAAGCTCAGAGCCAGGGAAACAGAAGGAAGGGGAAACCTTCTCTGGACTAGGAACTGGAGGTACACAGTCTCCCCCCAGGCCTTCAGGCAGAGCCCTCGAGATGGGCCGGCGCTGACAAGGCAGGGGCTTTGGCTGTGCAGATCCAGGCCAGATGGAGAGGCACCAGGCCTGGGGACAGACGTGGGACATGGTGGAGGAGGCCTTGGCGGTGGCCGAGCCTTAGGAAAGCAGCCCGGGGCAGGCACTTTCTTGCACCCAAACGGGGCTCAGAATTAGTTCCATTAGGTGGCTGTTGACACGCACAAAAATTCCCACAATTATACCCCTGTCTACACTTGCATGCTATACACACACACACACACACACACACACACAAGCTCTTCCTCAGGAGCCACCGTGGTCACACATCAGATACATTCACTTGTGGCCTCGCACAGATTCACACACTCCCGAACCCAGAGGGCAGAGTTAGAAGGATCCGGTGGCCTTTCCCCACTTCCTGCACCTTCCTGTCCGAATGAGAGCCGGCATTCAGATCCGGGCTCACACAGCGCTCCGTCCCCTCTCGGCACAGCTTCCCGCCCGGTCCCCACGCACCCGCCTGCCTCCTGGACTCGCCCAGGGCCCTCCTCATCCGTGACAGTTGGGACTGTGCAGTGAGAGCAAGCCACAAACTGGGGGCCCCACGGAGGTGCGTTGCGCAACCCCAGGAGCCTCCCGCACTTGCTTTTCTGCAGCACCGGGTTTTCTTGGTTTGCAGACATTCGCCGCTGAGGCTGCGGAAGAGGCTTACCCTGCAGGCAAAGAGAGGTCCCACGTGGCTTCACGGTCTTCTTCAGAGGATGCCTGCAGGTCCAGAGGGAAAGGGATAGGGGCTGGCCCGCTCCGAGCACCCCCTCTGGGCCCTCCTGGGCCTTCACCTGCCAGCTCGGCCCTTTCTCTCCCTGCCTTAGCCATGGGGGTGCCCACAGGGTGACCTGAGAGCAGGTAACTCCCCCACGTTCTCATCTGCATAGTGGGGAGGTCATAGGAAGGCCTTATTGGGTGGTCAGAGAGAGGAGAGAGCGGAGTCTAGACTACCTTCTTCCACATTTCCATCATGGGGGTGAGGAGGGGGGGTTCTGTGCAATTGGGAACCTCTGAGCACCCCGTTCTGAGGACAGGACAGGCGCCTGCCCCCCGCTGTCTGTGGGCAAGGCCATACACTGAAGGTTGGGAGGAAAGGCAGCCTGCATTGCAGACCAGATGGGCCCACTGCCTGGCTGCCCACGGTGGAGGCACCACTCCGGGCAAAGCCACAGCCAGCCAGCAGCTCTTTGCTCTTTCCCCGCTCAGCACTGCGTCTCCCTTTGGGAGGAGCTCTCTGGGCCTTGTACCAGAGCCATGGTCGAGTTAGGTACAAGGTCAGGAACTGTGGGCACCCAGAGGGAGGGTCTGCCATTTCCAGGGGCAGTGGGGAGAAGAGGGGAGAAGAGCGTCTGGGGCAGACTCTCCAGACGTGCTGACAGCTGTTCTCCCCCTCACCCGTCAGACCGGGTGTCCACAGGGGAGAAATAAGGTTCCAGGAAAAAGCCTCGGGAGGTTCAGGGGAGCTTGGGGAATTGGGGCACACTCGGTCGGACCTCAGGTAGCTTCCACCTGGGACCCTCCTTCCCAGTTCCGATGGTCGGGGCGGAAGCCGGGGACTCCACCACGCTCCAGGCTCCGGAGTTTCCTCCCGAACCACAATCCCTGGGAGCCATTTCCTGAGATCCAGGGGTCCCCGGCCAGGGAGGCTCGGGCCTGGGGGTGGGTGCGAAGCCGCCTGGCTGTGCATCAGCGTCGGCGGGATTTTCTCCGAGTCCCCAGACGTGGAGGTGAGACGCCCTCGCTCTCTGCACCCCGAGCCAGGCCGTGGCTTTCCCGCCAGCACAGGAGGACGGGCCCCAGGAGCGGGCAGTGCCCCAAAGCGCGGGCCCACCGAGGCCCCTCAGGGTCTGGGCTGCTGCGGTACCGACCTCCCGGCCTCGGGTGGCCGGGCTCCTGGGTGTCCGGGCGCTGGGTCAGCACTTGGACCCTCGGAAGCCCCTGCCTATCCTTGGCCGTTTCTGAGCGCATGGGCCCCAGCACACTGGCCAGGCTGGAGACTGGACAGTTCTCAGCGCCCCAACAGCCCCCTCGCCGCCGCCGCCGTGCGGGCTCGGGAACCGGGGCCTCAAACCCAGGGCCAAATCCCCGCCGACCCGGCCGCCCTGTGCGCCCCAGGCTCCGCCGTGCGCCCCGCACTCGGCTGGGAGCAGCCCCGCTCCCTCTGTCTTTCGCTTTCGATTCGGTGCACGCAGGTTTTCGTTGCTCGAGGATTGCTACCCGCGCCCCGCGCCCCCCCATCCACCGGTCCCGCCCGCCCGAGGCCGCGGGGGCGCCCCGAGGGCGGGTCCTGGTTTGCGGCGTTAGAGCCGCCGGGAGATGCGTTTCCCCACGCGGGCACCACCACACGGCGCACCGCGGTCCGCTCTGCCCACTGGGAGGTGTTTGAATGGAGGCCCGGAACCAGCGCGGGGTTCCGAACGGGACCCCAAAGACGCGGGGGAGAAGCGCCAGCGCCGATGAGCTGGAGCGGGAGCAGTGAGCCAGCCGGTGTGCGGTGTGGGGTGGTCCGGGGCGCCCACCCCCCTCAATGTCGGAGGAGAGGGAGCGAAGGAAGGTGCTTTTTATAATTTTTCGTTTTGTGATTTCGAGAGCCGCCGGCCTGCCCCAGCAATCCCGCTCCAACACCCCCCTCCCTAAACGGAACAACCGAAGGCCTGGTCAAAGGACCCTGTCATTGTAACGGGACCGGTTCGGACCGAGTTTCTCTCTAACGAATGGCTGACAGGCAGTGCCGTCCCAGCTACGGGGGAGTCGGAAGAGCTGCGTGTGTGCAGGCGGGTGAGAGGTCCCCTGGATCCTGCTACCCCTGAGTGTGTTGTGGGGTAACTTTTGGGGGAAACTTTGGAAAATTGTTCTAAGAAAATTGCAGACGAGACCTCGGGGCCCTGGGGCCCAGGCCTGTGCCAGTGGGCGGCCTGTTCCTCGGTGGGATGACTTTGCCCCGAACTTGCGGGGTCCCCACGCCGCTCCGGCAGGAACCTGGCCGCCTCGGCCCCCGCCGAGGAGATGCCCAAACCAAGCCCCGAGCGGTGTGCACGGAACCAAGTGGAAACACCCCCCAAGCCACCCAGCCCGAGCCCCCGAGGACTGGACGTTCGCTTTGGAGAGAGCCGGCGCCTTTCCCAGGGGACCCGCCTCTGGTTCCCGGGGCCGCAGCCCGGTCCTCTCTCCCCGCAGCTCTGCTCGGGGAGCGCTCTGTTGGGGCGGCGCCTGGAAACGCTGAAATCCGCAATGGAAATGCTGCAACCTTCGCAGCTACAGGGCGAGGGGAGGTTGGAGTCCCTCCCGCGTGTTTGGCTTCTTCGCCGATGCCCGGACCAGAGCTGGAAGCCGCAAGCAGGGAAAGAAGGGGGGAAGCTGCCAGAAGCGTCCGCAGCTCGGCGGGCATGAAGGGGGGACGCTCCATGGTGCGATCAGGGGGCACTGGGGAGAAAGCTGGGCCGGAGATGTCTCCTCCACTAGCAGCTCCAGCGTGCTCAGCTCCCACGACCTCCAGGGACCTTGGCCCAGGCCCTGCTCTGGGACAGTGAGATCCCCATCTGGGTCTGGGCCCGCCTGCCAGGCGCCACCTGCCCACGGACTTCCCGTGGGCAGGGGATCGCTCAGGGGACAGGGGAGTCCTCAGACTCAGAAGCCAAGACAGTGAGGCCCCGGCCACATGGCGAAGTGACATCGCCAGACCGAGATGTTAAAAGGAGAGCCGCCCTCAGTCTTGGTCAGGGGCCCTGGGCGCCACGCTCCATTCGCTGGTTTGCCCTGGACATGGAGAAGGGACCCCTCTTCCAGAAGGCTTGCGGCTGGTGCCTCTCCGAATTACTGATGCCTCCGGGGACTCCCCGCCAGAGGTGCAGCCCTGTACCCTCTTCTCTGGTCTGCAGGTGTGCAAATGAGCGACACCCCACCTCCATGCAAGAGGCTCTTCCTCCCACAATACAGGAGTGCGGGTGGCCTGGGAGCAGCAAACACTGCGCTGCTGGGGAGCTGGTATCCCCAGAAAGGCTGACTCCGTGGTGCAGCAGAAGCCCCCGCTGCATCCAGGGTGCTGTCTCCTCCGGGCCAGGGGGCACACCAGACCCGTGCCCACCACTGTCCCCAGTGGTTCTGTCTCCTTAGCAAAGACCGCTTCTCTACCCTATCCCACCCCACACTGCCAGCAAAGAGGAGGAGGAGGAGGAGGGTGGGGAGGAGGAAGAGAAGAGGGAGGAGAAGGGAGGAGGGAGAAGCTCCATGAAGAGAGGCAAAGTAGAGACTCAGGAGGGAAAGGCTGGGTGGCGATGCTGGGCAGCAGGCAGGTTCCAATTCTGGCTCCAGAGGCAGTTGTGTGTGGGGAGGGGCGGGGGGCAGGCAATGTGGCGCCCTTGGCATCTGAAATGCCTTTGAGGAGAGGAGGGTGACGGAGATACTGGGTGAGGGGGGGGCGTGAAAGAGGCGCCATAGAGGCTGCTGGGCGCGGTGAGAAGCCGAGAAGCCGTGCAGGCTCCATGGGATTCGGGAAGCAGATGGCCAGCACGGATCCTCCTTCCGAACCCGGCGCAGATCATGGGCGACCACGCCAGGCACCCAGGTGGGGGCAGAGCGGCTGCCCCTCCTCGCGCCTGGCGCTGTGATGGAGAAGACAGAGAGGCTGTGGAAGGTTCGGTCCCGCACCAAGGTCCAGCTTGGCGGTCAGCCCTGGGCCAGGGGCCGGGGGTCTCCGCCGCCCTTTCCTGTGCGTCGCATGGCCTTGGTAAAGTCCCTCCCCTCCTGTCCCGGGTCTGGATGGTGGCGCTGTGAAATGTCGTGGCTTGGACAAGTTTCAAAGACCCTCGAGGGGTTTCTGTGCCGGTACCCGGTTTGGACCCGCCCTCTCTGTGATTCCCTGCTCCTCCCACCCCTGCACAAACCTTTGTCCAGGAGAAATGGGACAGAGCGGACAGCAGAGGCTTCCAGGAGGCAGAGATGGGCCCGGGGGCTCCCTAGGGGGTGCTAAAGGCACAGGGACCAAGTGGGCTGCAGTCTTGGGGGGCTGCAGTGGGATGCAGGCTCTAGGCTCCAGGCTGGGGCTTAAGTGTGGAGGGGGGGAGCTACAGGGTGCCTTGATGCTCACAAGTGGCCAGGCTCACGCCGAGGCTCTGGAGCCCTCCTCCCTCACCCCCCCCCCACCTGCCCAGGCCACTCAAGTGCCGTCTCCATCATCTTCCCTGCTCTGCACCCACTGAGCACTTACATGCAGACCTGGTCCTGGGAGGACAAGCCGAGCACCTGCCTGCTGCCCTCTGGCTACGTCCTTCGGGGGACAAATGTTTGGGCACAGTACATGTGTACGGACTGGCAGGGTGACTGAAGAATTGTGTCTCCTTCAGCTGTGGCTGGAGCATGGGTAGGGCCACCTGGGAGCATATCCCAGGAACTTGGTCGTGAGTAGAGGGTGTCGGAGTGTACTAATCTGTGTGCACCCCTGTGTGACAGAAGGGCATGATCCCCAGTGTACACGAGCCTTGTGTGCCCGAGGGCATGCACATACATACAATGCCAGGGAAACAGTGCTGGTGCCTGTGCATCACCGCCTGTGCCCTTCCCTGCCCCGGGTTGGGGGCTCCTCCTGGAGGCTGACTCATCCAGTGGCCGGCAAAGTCTCCCTGTGGCCCATGGGGGTGGCATCCAGTCCCCATCATCTTCCCAGGTCCTCTACAGGGTCCCCCCCAACCCACCCACACTATAGCGAGGCCTCCCCTTGACCCCCAGCTCTAAAGAGAAACCATCATCTGCACCATCTTTTTGGATGTTGCAGATCCCATTTAGCAGATGAGCAAACTGAGGCCCAAAGAGAAATGGTGCCCTGTACACAGGGTAACGGGAAAGAGAGAGCCGCTACTGGGTTCTCCTGCTTTTACTGCTGGAGGTGGAGGAGGAGGAAGGACTTGGGAAAGATCCACTCAGGCTCACCCACTTCCTTCACTGTAAGCCCTCCTGTACATCGCACACTCTCTGTGCACCAAACATGGGAGGTACTAGTTCCCCCCTCTTTAGAAATAGGGCAACTCCAGCACAAGTTCCGGGAGATTGCAGCGGCAACAGGAGAGCACCCATGGAGTCCCTGTGGGGGGGGGCAGGTACTCTTCCTCCCTGTGACCGGGCAGGGCTGGGACCCCGCTCTCTGCCTGGCTCCCTGGGCCAGGATTTCTTTGCTTCGAGGTGGAAACCATGAGGGCTTGTGCCTCGGGGGTTAACTGAGGCCACATGACTGACCTTCTCCTCTCTCAGTTGACCAGGCGCCAGGCCCAGAGCCTCCGTGGAGTCCAGGAGCCCTGGGCCTGCCCACCCACACACAATGGGTGCTGGTGCCAGGTGGGGTGTCCCACCTCGTGTTGGAAGAGGCCCCAGACGTCCGTTGGCCCAGATGTCCCGTTTCACAGAGGAGGGGACTGAAGTGCCTGATTCCACTCGCTCACTGCTTACCAAGCGCAGCCCATCACCGTGCCAGGCCTCGTGGGGGATTCCGAGAAGCGCTGGGCACAGCCCTGCCTTCAGGTCCGGGGTGGGGCATAGGGTAGTCACTTGGCGGTTCAGTGCATCGGGCAATGCTGGACTGAGGAGTCCTGGCTCAGGCTGGCAGAGGAGGGCAGCTTGGGTGTGTAGTGTGGGAAGGGCTGTCTGCTCCTCAAAGTCTCTCCCCTACCCCCCAGATGGGCATCGCCTTGCCCAGGAAGGGGAGGTCTCAGAGAAGTTGGAGGAATCTGGGAGTGTCCACCGGCCCACTGGATCTTGTCTGGTAGCTGAGAAGCCCTCGCTGCTTCTCTCCTTTCTCCTCTCCCAGCTCCCTCCCGCCCCCACCCCCCCACCTCCCAAGCCTTCTTTGGAGATCAAGAGACCCGAGTTCAAGTCCTGGCTTTCCCAGGGAAATAGCCATATGTCTTTGGAGCAATCCCCTTATTTCTCTGATTTCACTCCTATTTTTTCATTTGTAAAACAGGGCTGTTTGGGTCTGTCCTCTGAGGAAGGGGAGCGAGGGGTTTTGGTGCAGAGAGGTAGTGTGCCTGCAGGATCTTCACCAAAAAGGGGACTAAGGTGCCTGATTTCATGAGAACGGAGGAGGTCAGTCAGGTGGCCTCAGTGAACCCCCTCATGTGCGTCCTGCAAGGTCAAGTTCTTTTCGGGGGAGGACGAAGGGCCCCACCCCCTCTCATCGATCCCCTCCTCTCTGATGCTGCCAATCTGTTCTCAGGATACATGAGTCTGTCTCTACTTTGTTTATTTGGTTCATTAGCTTCCACATATGAGTGAACTAAAAATATGTCCATCCTCTCTTCCTTTCTCCTTCCTCTGAATCAAGGCCTGGGGTGAGAACCTGACATCTCTCCCCGGGTCCCTGAAGAGCTCTGTTCCCCTTTCTGTCCCTATGAATTTTCCCGCTCTATGGGGTCATGCCAGCCCTACTTGTCCTTTCGTGTCGGCCATTTGTATATCTTCTTGGGAGAAAAGTCTACTCAAGCTCTGTGCCCATTTTGGGGTGGGGGTGTTTTGTGGTTGTGGTGGTGGTTGAGTGGTAGGAGTTCGATTCTGGATATTAATCCCTTATCAGATAGGTGATTTGCAAATATTTCCACTCATTCTGTGGGTTGTCTTTTAGCTCTCCAGATGGTGTCCTTTACATGCAAAAAAGTTTTTAAATTTGATGAAATCCAGTTCATTAGTTTTCATTCAGTTTCCCGTACTTCCTGTGTTATATCCAAAAAAATCATCGCTCACTCCAGCATCATGAAGAAGTTCCCCCGGTTTTCTTCTAAGAGTTTTATAATTCTGCCTCTAAAGTTTGAGGGTCTTTGGTCCATTTTGAGTTCATTGTTGTCTACAGTATAAGATAAGGGCCTCACATCATGCTTTCGCATGTGGATATTTGGTTCTCCCAGAACCATTTGTTGAAAAGACTGCCCTTTCTCCATTGAACGATCTTGGCATCTCTGTCAAAAACCAGTCGGCCATATATTTGAGAGCTTATTTTTAGGCTCTCTGTTCTGTCCCATCAGTCTGCCCATCTGTCCCATCAGTCTGCCTGTCTGTCCCTGACATGCCTTCTTAGGTAAAGTCCAGAATCCCAGAAAATGGAGAACCTTGAAAGTCACCCTGTCCCTCCCCTCCCCGCCAGGCCAGTGACTGACAGGTCCAAGAGATTCTGCTCGGGGACACATTTATTTCCCAGGAACCAGGCTGGTGAGAAGGGGTAGAGGACAGACCCCCAGGCCTCCGGCTGGGTCCCCGGCCGGTTCGGAGCCTCCATGTCCATCAGCTGACCCTCCTGTGAGAACTTGCTTCTGGGGGAAATTCTCAGGTGCCCTTAGGGCCCACACACCTCATAAGCCCACATGTGGGACCGACTCCCTGAGGTAAGATGACCCCAGAGCCCCGCTCTGTGGAGCCGGAGGAGCTCCAGGAGGGAAGGCCTCCGTCCATGCCCCCCCGCCACTTCAGCATGTTGCCCTGTGAATACAGTCGCCCCCCCTTATCCAGGGAGAGTACATTCCAAGACCCCCAGAGGATGTCTAAAGCTACAGATAGTACTGACCCCTACATACACTATGTTTGGTCCTGGGCATCCATACCTATCATGAAGTCTATACATTAGGCACAGTAAAAGATTAACAGCAATCATAAAATAGAACAATAATAACAATATACCGTAATAAACGTTATGCGCATGGCTTGGGGGGCCGTTTTTAAGTAAAATGAGGGTCACAGCACAAGATTTTATCACACTGCTCAGAAGGGCGCACCACTTAAAACGTATGAATTATTTCTGGAATTTTCCATTAAATATTTCTGGGCCTCTGCTGCTCATGGGGAACGGGAAGTGCGGAAAGAGGGGCCGCGGATAAAAGGGCCGGTGACAGAGGACGGCTGGAGCAAGCTTCAGGCACCATGTCTCGTATTCCTAGAATCTTCTACAACAGTGGTTCTCAGCCTTCCTAAGGCCGCGCGACCCTTGCATACAGTTCCTCATGTGGTGGTGACCCCCAGCCATGAAATTTTGCTACTGTGATGCATCGTGATGTAAATATCTGCAATTTCCCATGGTCTTAGGCGACCCCTGTGAAAGGGTCGTTCGACCCCCAAAGGGGTCGAGACCCACAGGTTGAGAACCGCTGTTCTAGAAACTTCGTTCTTCCTCCGGTTGGTCTGGAAGGCTGCCTGAAACTTTGGGTGCCTTTGGTTTGGGGCGGCTGGTGTAGCCGGGACCTGGAAGCAGATCTCCGCTTGTGCGCTTGGCAAATGGATGGACCTTTCTTTCCCCCTTCGTTTCCTTATCTCTAAAGCGGGGACAAGAATACCCACCTTTCCGGAATGCGGTGAGGATGAGTAAGGGGACGTGGGCAAGGAGCTTGGGACGGTCCCTAAAGCAGATCAACGTTAGCCATCACCATCGAGGGGATTTTGCGGGAACCCTGGCTGTGTGGGTCTGGTCAAAACTGTAACCGATAGTTATCGCTGACCTTAATGCAGAAAATTGGAAAATTATTACTTGAGCTACACTGTGTGGTTACCAAAATCTTTTAAAAATATGGAGGAGTGACGAAAGGAATGAGGCTGGCTCTCTGCCTCCTCGCATGAGGGCAGGGGGGATCCAAGTCCCGGGAGGGGCACCCCCAGGTCCCTCAGATCCTATAGCACCCCCCACCCCCGCCCCACCGCTCCACCTTGTCCCCAGGCAGTGTGAGGGGATGTCTGTGCTCATCTGCCTCTACCTCCAGACCAGCAGGCCCCAGGGCCAGGCTGGTGCGCTGTTCCTCTCTGCGTGGGCACAGCTGGGCACACAGCATGGCGGGGTCCCGCCCCTTCTCTGGGCCCAGCCTGCCCGGCTGTGATTAGGGAGCAGCTGTTCTCCCAGGGGCCAGGCCTGGACCGGGATCTCTCCCTGAAACCCCGATGCTCAGATAAAGAAGGCAGAGGGCCATCCTGAGCCGCCGTTCCTGCTGTGAACTCAGCTCAGACCCCCTGCCCAAAGCCGGGCCTTTTCCTCCCCACGCCTCCGCCCGGGGGCCGATGCCCACTGCCTGGTGGCCTCACGCCTGTGCCCAGCAGATGGGACCAAGCTCACCAGAGGACTCGGTAAACTGAGGCCTGGAGCACACACCACCTCCCTCCACCACTGCCCAGACTTCCTCAGAACCAGCCCAGGGCTGCTCCCACGCATGGGCGGAGCCCACACACACCTCCCCAAACCTCTGCTCACGGACCCCGTGAAGTGGCCTCCTGCTCAGCTCAGCATCGGCGTCCGGACCCACTTGGAGAAGCATTGCCCGAGCTGACCTGGCCCTGAGCCACTGAGGTCTGTTTCTGGAATGGCCGCTCGCTGCGATCCCTCCCACCCCCAACCTCAGGGGTATGAAGGAGGCACAGGCCGCTCCCACAGAGAAACTGGTCCTTGAGCACTGCCAGGTCCGCGTGCCCACGTAAGAAAGGGGCCCAGCCAAAACCGGTTTGGCTCAGTGGATAGAGTGTCGGCCTGCGGGCTGAAAGGTCTCCCAGGTTCGATTCCGGTCGAAGACATGTATCCTGGTTTCGGGCACATCCCCAGTAGGGGGCCTGCAGGAGGCAGCTGATCGATGTCTCTCTCTCATCGATGTTTCTAATTCTTCGTCCCTCTCCCTTCCTCTCTGTAAAAAAATCAGTAAAATATATTTAAAAAGAAGGAAGGAAGGGAAGGAAGGAAGGAAGGAGGAAAGAAAGAAAGAAGGAAAGAAAGGGGCTCAGGTGTCACCAGGAATGTAAGTGGGAGCAAGGTTTTTAAGTTGTTCACAGCTGGCCTGAGCTCCGTCTGCTGGCCCCAGAGGGCCCCCCCCACCCCGCCCGCTGTGCTCACCGCAGCGATTGAAACGACGCTTCCATTGTGTGGTTGGTTGGGCCTTCAAGTTGCCACCTCAGTCCGTCCAAGTATGTTTATGTGAGGGTCTTCCTTAAGAATAAACCAGAAGTTGTTTTTTTTTTTTAATCTTTATTGTTGAAAGTATTATATATGTTGCCCCCCCCCCCCCATTAACCTCTTCCAGCCTGCTCCTGTCTCCTCCCGCCCTCCTCCACCAGGCCCTCCCACCCCTTGGTCTGTGTCCACAGGTTATGCACACATGCAGACAAGTTCATTGATCGATCCCTCCCACCCGCCCGCCCTGCCTTCCCTCTGAAGTTCCCCGGTCTGCTCATGCTTCCGTGTCTCTGGGTCTATTTTTGATCATCAGTTTATTTGGTTCATTAGATTAAACAGGACATTTTTAAAAATACGGAACAAAAGGACAGCGAACATTGGATTTTCCCAGCGGTGACAAACGTGTCACCCCCTTTAGTCTTCGTTGTATTGATGTGCAAGGGGCCCTGATGGGAGGGGCTCCTTTGGACAGCTGGACTGGAGGGGGAAGCTGAGCGAGGAGAGTGCGCCCGGGGAAGGAGGCGCGCGTGGGATGAGACGGTTACCGGTCGAGTGGTTTTGCTCAGCTCTTACAACGACTCTGGCCTAAGCTGCCCCCAAATAGTTATTAACACATCACAGCCAGTTCCCATTGGGAGACACAGTCCTGAGGGCCGTGTGAGCTCTGGGGGTGAGGGGAGTGTCTCCGTATCCTGCCTGTAAGGTGTGGGGTGGTGCTGAGCTCTGGGACTGATTGTGGGGGTGAAGGGAGGCTCCCTTGGCCCCTCTGAGAGTGGACCCCGTGTGGGTCGGCTCCCTTTCCCCTGCCAGGTGCCAGAAGCTCCTGCAGGGACTGGGGACAGAGTTGGGGGATGGGCCCAGAAGGTGGGAGCTGGGAAACCCCCAGTGTCGGAGAGGAGAGCAGCTAAGGGCAGTTGGAGTCCCTTAGACTCCGTGGTCGGCAAACTTACTAGTCAACAGAGCCAACTATCAACAGTACAACGATTGAGATTTCTTTTGAGAGCCGCATTTTTTAAACTTAAACTTCTTCTAATGCCACTTCTTCAAAATAGACTCGCCCAGACTGTGGTATTTTGTGGAAGAGCCACACTCAAGGGGTCAAAGAGCTGCATGTGGCTCCAGAGCCGCAGTTTGCTGACCACGATCTTAGACTAAGCGCAGTAAATATAGAAAGTGGTATTCAACTTTAGCCATCAAGGGGGCTTCTCGTGGTGACCCTGAAGCTCCGTGTAGCCCTCTGCGATGGAAGTCACTGCTGTGGCTCAGTCACATCTCCGGGGACCCGCTGAAGCCTCTCTGTGCTCTGCCCAAGAGCCCGGCTCTGTAAGAAAAGACGCCTCATCCCTCATCACAGCCCTCAGAGGCGGCAGGCACCACACCGGGCTGGTGGCTGGACCGCTGGGCTTCAGTCCCCTCCTAGCGCTGTGCTCTCAGGCAGGTTGTTCAACTAGTCTGACCTCAGTTTCTTCCTCTGCAAAATGGGCCACACACCGGGCATCTGGGGAGGATCAGACACAGAGGCGGGTGGCTCAGCACCACCCAGACACAGGGGATTGCGTTCTTGTCGTTTCTATTATTGTCCGCAGCCCTGGTGGGAGGCCCCGAAGGCTTCTCGCTGGGTCGTTTATGACCAATTTTGGGAGTTGGGAGGGTCCTGTTTTACCAAAAATGGAACATGTCTTGCCAAGACCTCTCTGGTTTTCGACACTCAGTTCAAGGCCACGCATCGCTGAAACTTCTCCCACCTTTCCCACCAGGACTGCCTGACCCTCCCCGTGGACCTGCTGTGCCAGGATGCTCTGGCCATCGGGCCTGGGAACCCTTGCCTTGCCTGTCCCCTCCATGAGTCCATGACTGAGGGGACGCCCTGGGGAGTGGTCAGTGAATGAACAAGCAGGTGACCCACGTATTTGATAAATGAATCTAGACATAGCACGTGGGGGAAGACAGGGAAGAAGAATTCAGGGCATAAGCTGGGAGTAGAGGGGACCTAGGACCAAATGGAGCAGGATGTGCGGGCTGCAGGCAGGACGAAGGCCGAAGGGACACTGGCTAATGGACTTTCTTTTCCCCTACCCCCACCCCAATTTCTTAAAAATATTTTTTATTGGTTTAGAGAGGAAAGGAAGGGAGAGATCATTGATTGGCTGCCTCCTGCAAGCCCCTTCCTGGGGATGGAGCCCACAACCCAGCCTGTGCCCTGACTGGGAATTGAACCCTGATCTCCTGGTGCATAGGTCGATGCTCAACCCCTGAGCCCTGCTGGCTGGGCTCCCCAATTTTTTATTGTGATAAAATACATATAACAAATGTACCACTTTCATCATTTTTAAGTGTGAGGTCAATAGTACTAAGTGTATTCATGATGTTGTGCAACCATCACCACCACCCATCTCCATAGCTCTTTCCATCTCGTAAAACTAAAGCTCTGTACCCCATTAAACCACACGTCCCCGCCCCCAACCCCCAGCATCCACCACGCTGCTCTCCGTCTCTGTGAACTTGACTGCTCGAGGTACCTCAGAGGAGTGGAGTCATACAGGATTTGTCTTTTGGTGACTGCCTTATTCCGCTCAGTCTGATGTCCTCAAGATTTATCCAGGTGTCGTCAGAATGTCCTTCTTTAAGGCTGAATGATGCTCCATTGCACTGCCTACGCCACAGTTTGCTTATCCATTCACCTGCCGATGGACACTTGGGTTGTCCCCGTGTATTAGTTGTCGGTAGGTTTTCTATCTCACCACTTTTTAAAATATATATATATATTTTTTTAATTGATTTTTTACAGAGAGGAAGGAAGAGGGATAGAGAGAAACATCGATGAGAGAGAGACATTGATCAGCTGCCTTTTGCACGCCCCCTACTGGAGATGTGCCCGCAACCAAAGTACATGCCCTTGACGGGAATCGAACCTGGGACCTTTCAGTTCATAGGCTGACACTCTATCCACTGAGCCAAACCAGTTTCGGCAACCACTTTTTTATATATATATATATACAAGGAAACCTCACTCATTTACTCTAACTATAGGAAAGATGAAATTATAATAGGCTCAAAAAATATATATATATATTTTTTTTTAACTCAGTTCCAACAGTAACTTAACCTCAGGAACCAAATCCTGCCTCCTGCAGGCTTCAGAGGAGCTGTATGGGGACTGGGTGCTCTGAGCCACCAGAGCTTCTGTGACCGTGAAGGTTTCCGACGGGCTGGGAAGGAAGGCTTGTTCCCAGAGGTGGCATCTGCCTTGTCATTTTTAGTGACAAAATCACAAGAGGCTGTGGACAGTGAGCTGTAGGTGCAAGGTTGCTAACTCAACTCCAGTCTGGGTCCTGTTCGAAGGATTACAAATACGGGTCCCAAAGTAGGATTCCCGGATAAAGTGGTTTGTCCTCATTTACCCACATTCTTCTTTAAAGCCAATTTTTGTATTAAGGTAATTTCAGACTTTAAGGAAAGGTACAAGGACAAAGAGTTCCCAGATGCTCTTTACACCAATTCCCCAAATGTTAATATGTCGTCGTATTTGCGGTATTGATGTCTCTTGCATTCTCTCCGTGAATGTATTGTATCTGTATTCATAACATGCATATAAATATAACCTATGTGTTATTTTCTTACAACTTTCTTAAGAGAAAGTGGCAGACATATGCCTCTTTACCTCTCAGTATTTCAGTATTTGGTAGAAAATGAATGCAAACCAAGACATAATGTCAGGGAGAGAACAAGAAAGAGTTGGTTGTTGGGTGTAAGCTGGAGGGATGTTGGAGACCCTGAAAACAAGTCCTGAGACAAGGCACTGGCCCACATTGGGGATCCCAGGTGTCACAGGTTCGATCAGGGCCAGCACTGAAGGTGGCCGAGATGGGGCCAACAGAGAGGCATCTGCAGGGAGCCATCCTCCCGAGTCCCAATCTTTTTTGCCTCCTCCTTGACCTGGTTCCTGATGCCGTGTCCCCACCAGAAGGTCCAGAGGCAATGCCCAGGCTTTGGGGTCAGACTCTCGCTCTGCCTCTTATCAGTCGTACGTTCTTGGACCCATCATTTACTCCCTCTGGCCTCCGTTTCTGGGCCTGCAGGATGGAGATGTCTCACAAAGCTGTAAAGAGTCAGTGACAGGGGCAGTGACAGGTGACAGATGTCCTAGGACCAGAAAAAGCATGAAGCATAGCTCCCTGTTTTTAGGGAGAGCTCGGTGCCCATTCGGTCTCCTCCCTTGGCTCCGAGAAGCCCCCTCCATCCTCTCAACCAGAACAAGACCCCCACCCCCTTGTGCGGGAAGAACAGAGAGCTTCTGTCTGCAGCCCCGTCTCTGCTGAGTCTCCCCTGGGAAGAACCCACAGAAGCGTTGGCATCAAATCTGCCGGCCACATGGAAAGCCAAGCAGACAAAACCCCAGGGGCTCTGGGGAGGGGGTGCGTCTCTCAGCTGGTTTGCAAGTAGCTGGGGAGCCAGGACTCCCCGGCTCTGCAAGAGAGCAGCTCAGAATAAAGGGAGCTCAGGGCAGGCTGCTCCTTGTGCTGGTGGTGGTGGTGCCGGTGCCGGTGACATTCAGAGGCTGCCTCTGTGCGCCTGTCTTCCTGCCTCTACAAGGAGGATACTCAGACCACCGGGGGGACATTTTGAGAGGATCAAAGTGAGTCAAGAATGTGAAAACCAGAGAATCCAAGATGGCGGCATAGGTAAACACCTACACTGCTGCCTCGCACAACAATTTCAAAACTACAACTAAAAGACAGAACGGACACCATCCAGAACCACAGGAAAGCTGGCTGAGTGGAAGTTCTACAACTAGAGGGCAAGAGAGGGGCTCACGGAGACCCAGAGGAGCTGCAAAAAGCTGAGGTACGGAGACGCGCGCGCTGAGAGAGCGGGTGCCGGAGTACCGGGCTGGCTTTCTCTGGCGGGAGGGAGACGGAGACTCTCAAAGGCATTGAACCCCTTGTCCTGCGACACTAAACCCCAGATCCAGCCGAAACTCATACGGGGGGAGTTTGGACTGTGAAAAGGGAGAAGTGCACGGAAATTTAGGGGAGTCTCAAAGGATCGGAGGTCTGGTCGCGCACGGCACCACGCGGAGGACGGATTGCTGATTGTGCCGCTGGCTTTCGCGAGTGGGCGGGAGACAGACCCTCCCAACTGCGCCACTTCTGAGTCCACTGGGCCCCTGTTTTGGGCGAAACCCTGGGGACCTAGACTCGTGTGGTCCTGGTTCGCAGGGGAGCCGGAAAGGCAGCGGTTGGAGGCGCTGCGGGTGCGCGCGCACAAGGACCGCTCCGGCCATTACCCAGTCACGTGAGGCTCAGGGGCCGTGGAGGGCGGGGCCGACTGGAAGGCAAGGCGGTCCCTTAAGCCCTGAGACTCCGCCCTCCCAAGCTCAGCAGAGGCTTCTGCGGCTGAATCCAGCACAGAAGTTTCCCCGGCACAGTGAAAATGCCCAGACAAGGGAAGGGATTACAAGCAAAAGAAATGGAGGAAAAAAAACGACTGGATATAGAGTTCAAAACCACGCTTATAAGGTTTTGCAAGAATATGCTAGAAAAGATGGATAAATTTAGTGAGACCCAAGAGAAGATGATAAAGACACTGACTGAAATGAAAACTATTATGCAGAGTACTAACAGCAGACTAGAGAAAGGCAAGGATCAAGTCAAAAATTTGAAATATAAAGAAGCAGAAAACATTCAACTGGAAAAGCAAGAAGAGAAAAGAATCCAAAAATGTGAAGATAATGTAAGGAGCCTCTGGGACAGCTTCAAGCGTACCAACATCAGAATTGTGGGGGTGCCAGAAGAAGAGAGAGAGCAAGATACTGAAAACCTGTTTAAAGAAATAATGACTGAAAACTTCCCACATCTGGTAAAAGAAATAGACTTACAAGTCGAGGAAGCACACAGAACCCCAAAGAAAAGGAACCCAAAGAGGACTACACCAAGACACATCATAATTAAATTGCCAAGAGCAAAAGAGAAAGAGAGAATATTAAAAGCAGCAAGAGAAAAACAGTTTATTACCTACAAGGGAGCACCCATACGACTGTCAGCTGATTTCTCAACAGAAACGATGCAGGCCAGATGGGAGTGGCAAGAAATATTCAACGTGATGAACAACAAGAACCTACAACCAAGAATAATCTATCCAGCAAAGCTATCATTCAGAATTGAAGGGCAGATAAAGAGCTTCACAGAGAAGAAAAAGCTAAAGGAGTTCATCAACTCCAAACCAGTATTATATGAAATGCTGAAAGGTACCCTTTTAGAAGAGGAAGAAGAAAAAGGTAAAAGACAAAAAATTATGAACAACAAATACACATCTGTCAACAAGTGAATCTAAAAATTAAGTGAATTAAAAATCTGATCAACAGAATAAACTGGTGAATATAATAGAATCAGGAGCACAGAAAGGGAGTAGACTGATAATTCTCAGGAGGACAAAAATCATAAAGCATCAAACAGACTGTGAAATTATAGCAGAAAGATTAAAGTTAGGTGAGGTAAATAAGTGATCAATCAAAGGACTTGTATGCATGCTTATAAACATAACCAATGATCACAGACACTGGGGGGTCGGGGTACGCCTGGGAGGGAGGGGGGGCAATGGGGAGATATGTATAAAAATTAATAAAAATTAATTAAAACAAAACAAAAAAAAAAAAGAATGTGAAAACCCTCGGAACTGGAGGAGGAAATGGCTGCGTGGGGAGGGGCAGGGAGCCACCTCACCCAGTGTCCCTTGTTGTGCTAGGACAGCAGCAGACACCCAGAGGACGGAGTGCCACTTGCTCGGCAAACCCTCCCCGGTGGGGCCTGGGTCTCCAACCAGAGTTAGAGAAATTTCATCAGGGCACTGGGGGCCTGAGGCACCACCTTGGCCCAGAGGAACTTTATTGGGACTGCAGTGCCTCCTGGTGGCCAGGGTGAGCAACTGCAGCCTTTGATTCCGGCCACCAGGGAGTGTGGCCCTATTCCCCTCTGGCAGGGGCCAGGGACCCCAGCCTGGGGTGAACAGAGCATCCCAAGACCCAGTGATGCCTCCTCATGGCTTCCTGCAGAGGCTGTTCCCTCCCACAACCCTCCCCCGCCCCCTACTCCCTGGCTAAGATTTGAACAATGCTAACTGCGCCGAGGAAACAGAAAAGCCAGGAGTTTTGTTCCCGACCACAGAGGCTGTGGGGCCGCCTTTGGTCTTCACGGCCTGCCCTGTGGCTGGTTTCCTCGCGCCCCCTCATCCCACAAGGTCTGCTCTCTCACCCTGATACTGCAGCCACACCCCAGTGTGTGCCAAGGCCTGGGTCGCTTTTCTATGGAGCCCTGTGACCCTCAGCAGGGCGGACACAGCTGCCCCGGTGCCACCAAGGACAGGACCCAGCAAAGCATCAGGGAGGCCCAGCTCTGAACTCCTCCGAGTCCCGTGGGGGCGCAGCCCCATGGATCAGCACTCACAGGCAGGGAATTCAGTGCTCAAGAGGGGAGCCCACCCTAGGGGCCAGGTTGGGAGAAGGGGTCACCTTGGAAACCCAAGAGAAGCAAGTCACAAAGATAAACCCAACAGAAGCAATTCACGACAGATACAAGGTTTAACCTCACTGGTTATTTCAGAGATGTAAAGGAACAACATTTCGCTTTTACCCATCACCCTGGCAAAGATTTTTTAAAAACAGTATGGCCCTGCAGCAGCAGGCACCCTGCTCGTCACTGAGGAAGTGGGCACGTTTTTTAGAAGACAGTTTGGCCGTGTCATCCGAGGTCTTAAGGGGTGTGCATGATTTAACTCAGTATTTCTTAGTGCTTGGAGCTTCTTCTAAGGAAACCCCTAGTGCACTGAGGGATTTACTGATAAGGAGGGTCATCACAGGCCTGTGATAATTTCAGCGAGTCAGAAACCCAACAGCAGAGGATTGATAAGATAAAATAGAGTTTGTCCATGTGGTGAAATACTATGCAGCCATGAAAAAGGATGTGGTGGAAGAATATAGAACAGCGTGGAAAGATGTACAGGATAGTCTTAGGTTAAAAAAGACATACAGAAAATAGGGTGTGTGTGTGTGTGTGTGTGTGTGTGTGTGTGTGTGTTATCCAAGAGGCCTCAGAGCCGGGAGGGGCCCAGTTTGTGAGGATGTGGCCAATGCCCACTGCAAAAGGGCACTTTCTCTGAAGCTTCTCCCCTTCCTCCACCCCATTCCACGTGGCACTGATGCACTTGCCCAGAGCAGGCCTCGCTGATGGCTGCTTTCAAATAGCATTTTAAAGTGATAAAAGCATTGTAAAGTGATAATAGCCTTTCTGTCCATGGTAGGATAAACAGAAAATTAACTCAAACCAGAAACAAACAAACAAAAAAAGAACAAAATGAGCCCATATACCTGTGTTCTTACTTCTGGAAACTTCTAGTATTCTCTAAGGACAGATACTCCATCCACCCACCCTTTGCCCCATTCTTCAAATGAGATTCACTTAATATATTGTGAACATTTTTCCAAGTACTAAAATTCTATTCTTCTAAAATGCTATTTGTTCATCAAATGTTTATTGAACACCTACTATGTGCCAGCCACAATACTAGCAATAGAATGAAGGTCAACAAAACAAATACATTCAGATACACTCCCTATTTTATGGAAAGGAGAGAGAGAGACTATAAACAAAGGGGGAAAAACATATAAATACGTAATATTATGTGTCTCAAATGCCAAGAAAGAAACAGTCTGCAGGGAAAAGATCTTCCATTTCTGGAACCTCTGTCCTTAATTTAACCCATGTCCTTTTCCAGACATTCCGGTTATTTTCGGGGTTTCTGTGTAATAATGCCACAATGAACTTTCTCTCTAGTTAATTCTTTGTGCTCATCATAATCATTCCTTTGGGATAAATTCCTAGAGGTGGGATTACTAGGTGAAGACCTACAAATTTTCCCTTGCTTAGTTTCCCTTAGTATATTTAAACACAATTCTGTATTTTCTTTACTCACATCTCTTTTATTTTTAAAACTAGAGGCCCAGAGCACGAAAATTCATGCACTGGAGGAGGGGTCCCTTAGCCTGGCCTGCCCCCTCTCACAGTCTGGGAGCCCTCAGGGGCAGGAGGCAACCTGGCAAACAGGGAAAGGAGATGCCCCATCACACCTCTGCTGCTGCCACTGCCAGCAGCGCAAGCCTCTGCCAGCCCTGGTTACCTGAGCCTCAGGTGGCCCTGGGCGGCTGGGCAGCCACCATCCAAGGCTTGCCTGCACCTCAAGCTGGCCATAGGCAGTTGGGGGGCTGAGGGGACTGGGGGACTCCAGATGCAGGCACATAGGGTGGGCCTGGCTGTGCCACACACCTGCCACCCTGGCAGGACTGAGGGGACTGGGCACTGCCATCTTGTGGCTGTGGGTGCCGCCATCTTTGAGGGCGTGACAGTCAATTAGCATATTCCCTCCTTATTAGATAGGATAAGATGCTGTAAAATTTACATGGGGAGGGGGGTGTGAGTTTTATGAATTTTAACACATTTCTCTACTGATTGGGATATCAGGTGAGTCCACACAGCAGTGTCACCCTTTGTGGTCAAACCCATCCCCTCCCCGACCCCAGCCACCAGCGGTCTGTTCTCCGTCCTGACACTGTCGCCTTCCCCAAATGTTATACGGTCAATAAGTGCAGCGATGAGTTACATTCATTTTGAGAGTGGCTTCTCCTGCAGACCATAAGCTGCCATGAGAGTCAGCCCTGCCATTGCTTGTATCAACACGTGCTCCTCTGACCCCTGACCAGTACCCCATCGCATTGTTGGACCATAGTTTGCTCAGCCATCCATAGTCGGGTTGTTTCCAGTTGGGAGGCGATTATGAACAAAGCCGCTCTGAACATTGCATGCCGATTTGGTGCCTCCCACCCCCCGGAAAATGTCTTCATTTCTTTCAGGCAAATGCCTGGCAGTGCGACTGCTGGGTGGTGTGGTCCGCGTATGGCTCTGGCACGACCACACTGTGCCCAGCAGCGATGGGAGAGTTCCAGTTGCTCCGTGTCCTCACCAACACTCGGTACCGCCAGGTTCTGATCTCCATGGCAGCGGGTGTAGAGCGACATCTCACGGGGCTTGTCGACTGCTTTCACGATGGGCAGTACGCCGAGCGTGTTTCAGGTGTACAGTATTTGCCACCTGGGTGGGGTGTCTGTTCACGTGTCTTGCCCACTGTTTCTGTTTCCTTTGAACATCACGGTCACCGGAACTCCACAGCTTCCTCAGGTGTCACTAGCTTCCCCTACTGTCCTCTCCTTGTTCCAGACCCACCGAGGAGACCAGCTGGCACGGGATCCTCTGCTGTCCTCAGCCCTGTGGTCGCTGGCAGTTTCTCAGATGGCTCTGGTCCGGAGAAGCCTTTAGGGCTCCGGCAGGTGCGTGGAGGCGAACAGGAGCGCCACGTCACCTGGTGGCTGGCGGGTCCACGCACCTGCGCCTCTGCCCACTGTCCACTGCAGGTGGCAGCTCTGTGGGGCAGGGACACCGCCCCCACCGGTGCCCACAGAACAGGCTCCACGCCTGCTCCCTGAAATGCCACTTGCTCAGCCTTCCTCCTCGGGCCTGGGGCTAACATTGGGCCATCAAGCTGAGCTCTGGACAGAGCCCAGTGGCAGAGGAGGGAGGTTGGGGCTGTGATCGATGGGTAACCTTTGACTGCCACCCCACCCCCACACGCCTGTTTGGACAGCAGTGGGTTTTGTCACTGCCCTTTAAATAGCATGAAAGGGCCTCACGCTGGCCGGTTTTGTTTGAGGAGATTACATCGGCGCTGTGCACTCTGCCACGGGGGGTGTGAGGCTGCTCACGCGAGCACAGAGCGAGCAGAGTGAGCGGCATGTCCCCTCCAAGCAGATGTTTGGAGGGAAAATAGATGTAATCAAAACCAGGGAGGATACAGTTCCTCAGACCCTCGAGACATACACTCCGTATGCAAGGGTCTGAGCACAACTATACACATGCACGCACGTGCACACGCACACTCATCACCCATGTGCATTTGCAGGATAATGCTTGCTTGCACATACCCACCTGCAATAGCACACACATCCCACTTGCCTGCACAAGTGCACATGCTCTGCAGGCAAATACACCTAGGTCCCCACACCTCCACACCCATTCACAACCGTGGCCGTGCCTCACGCCCGAGGGAGCACTCCGGGCACACGGAAGGAGACCCCACGCAGAGGCGCCCGGCACCCTCTCCCCAAGTGGCTTCAGGAGTCCCTTCTCTTGAAACCACAATCATAACACATTCTCTTAAAATCCTAGTCATCAAAAAGGTTCGCAGTCACCTTGGGAAACCTCTCAAGGTCAGGCTGGACGCCTCTGGGTTGAACCAGGACACGTGGGCAGAGGGTAAGGGGGTAAAGAAAGCTTTCCCATTTCTCAAAGCCCAGCAGCCAGGATGGTCCAGCAGCCGACCGGGCGGCTCCTAGAAGAGAGGCCTGAAGGAGCTCAGGTAGAGGCCCCCGGGCCCAGGGGCCCCCTGATTGAGAACAGACCCTTGAACGGAAAGCTCCCACTTCATCAGCAGGCGATGGAAGTGGCACTTCCCTCGGGTTGTCTGAAGGGCAGGCGGGACCGTCCTGGCCATTAGGGCCTGTGCACCTTCCGTGGGGCCCGCAGTGCTCACGCTCCATGGCTTGGGCACCTTAACGTGATTCTTCCGGGTGGCCTGAGGTCATTTCCACATCGGGCCATTCCACGGGGAAGATGCAGATCAGGATTTCTGGGTATGGGGCCCCACCGCCGGGGACAAAGCCCACTGTGGAAGGGGTCTCAGCACAGCACCCGTTCGAGGTCCTTACGGGACCTGCCTCAGGGAGGGCTGGGGTGGAGCCCAATTCGCAGGCGCAGGCCCTGACCTGGCCCCAGGTAGGGCCTGTTGCCCCTCAGCCTCGTGCTGGTGCTGGTGCCATCGTCCTGAAGACGGCGGTCCTGCAGCCTGGCCAGTGGGCGGACTCCTAGGGGACTGTCCTCCACCCCAGCACAGCAGCCTGGTGGGTGTGGAGCCGGGTCCTGGTGTTACAGAAAACCGGAATAATCAAACCATGCTCCGAGAGTTTGGAGTTACATTTATTACGCACGGGTCCAGAGGAAAATGTTTCTCCAATTCTGGCCCCAACATGCAGAAATGTTCCCTATTTATATGTTTTTACCTTCTTTGTCTCCCAAATATGGATTGTTTCTTGTCCCTTTGCAAGTTCTTAAAGGGCCCCTACGTGCTGAGGCCTTGAGACCTCAACCAAAGGCCTGGCCTGGTGCCAGCACTGATCATTTTTTTCCGGGGAAGGTTTAATGGCCTCTCTGAAGAGAGAATAGTCTCATTTTCCTTATTCTTTAAGCAAGCAAACATTTACAGGAGCCAATAGCAAGGTTAAAATTTCCAACAGTTTTTATATAAGATGGGTGCTTCACTGGCAGATGCCCGGCTGGGGTTCCTGGACATGGACATGCCCAAGCCCGTCTCTATGCCTCTGCCTCGCAGGCCCACCCTGGGAGACGGGGGATGGAGGGAGATTTCAGGAGCTCTGTTTTCAGTGCCATCTTACTGAGAAGGGCACCCAGGTCTTGGGGTGCCATGCTGGTTCTCCACCAGCCCCTTGGAATCACGTAGTCAGAGAACCATTTGCTGGCATCCGCCTGTCTCAGGCTCCATAGACTCGGGGCCACCTGAGGAGCAGCGGTGGGAGCTGAACCTTTATAGCCAGGAGATGGAAGACTCCGAGGGGCAGCCGGCTCGCAATGTCCACAGGGCTGTCCTGGGCGGCTGGAGGTTGAGAACCAGGACCAATATGCCAGATCTCCAGGAGCCAGGCAGGGCTGCACCTCAGGATGGGTGCCCAGCTGCCAGCGGGCAGTGAGCTCTGTCACCAAAGCCAGGGCATCAGCCCTGGGTGCAGATGCTGGGGTGGAAGGAGGCTCAGCTAGACGCCCCGAGTCCGAGATGTTTGGACCGAGGACCTAAGACGGAGGGCCTCTGCTGGTCATGCCACCAGCTGGGTGGCCACAGAACCTCGGGGAAGGTTCCTTTGCTTTGAAGGACAGCAAGCAAGGCGACCACTAATGAGGACTGAGACTGGGAGGCTCTTCTTCCTCTCTGAGCACCGGAAGCATCAGTCTGCCAGAATCCCTGCGTCGCCTGCCTGTCCCGTCAGCTGACGTCGCCTGGACAGAGACATGCCCTCCCCCTCCCCCTCCAGATCCCAAGGGGAAGCTCCATAGTCCCAGGGTGGGAGGGATTCTCCACCCTGCTGAGGCGTGACACCCCCTCTGCCTGCTCCTCCCCCCATGCCCGAGGGGCGTGCCTGCCCCATCTGCAGAAGAGACCGCTGTGAAACGATCCCATGAAGTCAAGGCTCATCTCCCCGCCCTTGTTGTGGTGTCTGCACAAGGACTGTGCTGTCTCCCCATCTCTCCCTGCTCCCTGTCAGTGGGTGGCTGGAGGTGGGGAGACAGTTCTGATTCCTCACGGTGGAAGACTGGCTATTCTCCCCACTGGCTAAGG
This sequence comes from Lasiurus cinereus, assembly GCA_011751065.1. NCBI lineage: Eukaryota > Metazoa > Chordata > Mammalia > Chiroptera > Vespertilionidae > Lasiurus > Lasiurus cinereus. The sequence goes on along the minus strand of JAAGEH010000043.1, from coordinate 10,552,815 downwards.
CCAGCCCAGCACAGCACCGAGGGGCTTCTCTCAGGCCGCATCCTTGCTCCCTCATCCTCGGCCGGCCCTTCTGCCCCAGGACCAGCCGAGCAGAGCTCCTTGGCTGTGGGGGGCCCGGGTTCCTCTGCCCCTATGCTCTCCTCGGGGAAGGACCCTCCCAGGAGCTGAGAGGGTCAGCACACATGCCCCGCGCTCTCTGGCCTCAGTTTCCCCCCAGTTAAGACCAGGACTTTGGGCAGGTCCCTACCAACCCTCCGTTTCCACCACATGGAGTTCCTGCAGCTCAGCCCGTGAGGCTGTGCGGGGCGGTCCCAGCCCCAGCCTGCGGGCCAGAGGCTGCTCTCGGGGTCCACGGGGTCACCGGATGGGGCCCGGGGAGCCCAGGGCAGGGGCCGGAGGGCTAGGGGCTCCCCCCTGCCAGTCTGGCCTACAGGAAGTTGCATAACAGAGATGTTTATTTTTGGTGAGGCTGAGTGGGATTTCTTCTCTTTAAAAAAAAAAAAAACACACCCCAAAATATAAGACTTATTTGTCTGCCAGGAAGATAAATATCTTTGCTGAAAGCTCTTGGCCCAGCTGCCAGCTGCAGTTCGCATGAAGCTGTCACCGAGACCTGGCAGTCGGTGCCGGGCTCACATGGTCTCATGCGTGATCCCGTGGGCCGCCCTCCCCCCCCGGGGGTGTCAGCACGGGCAGTGACCCCCGAAATGTCCTCCTGGAGCTGCTTCCAGGCTCTGTCACCTCCGCCCCCTTGTCTTCAGTGTCTTGGAGCAGGAAGTGAGCATGACAGAGACGAAAGGTCCCTCGCAGCTTCCCTGGCATACCCACAAAGAGAGCCCATGTACCCACAAAGCCTGGAGTGAGCCCGGAGCCTCAGGACGCGGGCAGGGTCCGGAGACCTGGGCCAGAGGCCTCAGCCCAGCACGTCCTGCCCACTGCGTGGACCCGGTCCCAGAAGCGGAAACCTAGGGTCAGAGTGACCCTCATGCTTGTGGGGATCGGAGCTGGTGTGTGAAAGGTCCTGTCAGATGCTGCGCACATGTGCCTCGTCCGTCTGTCACGTTTTCTAACTCCAGTTACAGGCGGGACTGCGGCTCCGAGAGGGGCTCACACCCCGGTCTGCAGACATCATCCCGCTCCCTCCCCGCAGGGCCGCACATGCGCGCACACTCAGGTGGTCCAGCGAGCGTCTGCCCACGCGGGGGACTTCTCCAGGGTCAGTCCTCTGCTGTTTCCCAGCCCAGACCACAGTGGGAATAAGGACCCTGGCAGAAACGTGCACAGCTGGTATTTTAAATGGTGGCCTCTTTCCTCCTATAACTACCCTATGAGGGTACCTATCCTGCCATCTTCAGCCCATTTTACAGAGGAGGAAACTGAGGCGCAAAGAGGTTCAGTGAAGTGTCCACAGCACACAGCTGGATTCATACCTGGGGTCGGGCTCCAGAGCCCTTGCTCCAACCCCGGGGGCCATTGTGTCTGCCCAGGTGCTAACAGGGCTCTTTGGATGCGGAAAAGCTACTCCACATCCCACCCTCTCACCCCAGCTTCTGCCTCATCCCTGACCTGCATGGGTCCACTGGTCCTTTGTAGCTTCTACGAACCGGTGGGCGGAGCCCCATTCTGACAGACAGCAGTGGCCGTGGGCTTCCGGCTTTGTGTACATCTACCAGGGCCCGCCTGGAGGGGGCAGGACGCTGCTTGGCCAATTGGTGAGGCCAGTGTGGAGGGCAAGGGGATGTGGATTTTTGGAGAGGAATCTCTGCAATTCCTGCTGAACCTCCAAAAGGACCAGGCCAGGAAAAGAGGGCCATTTCTCCTACTCACCCCAAGCTCAGTAGGGCCAGAAATGACGGCTGAAAGAGTTTTCCCTTCTATCTCATGGATCCAAGGCACTGACTCACACCCTCCGTGCCCAAAGGAGAAGTTCTGGCAAAGGGGCCTTCTAGAGGGAGGAAACTGGGCTCAATAGGGCGGGAATTAAAGGTCAGAGAGGTCATAATAACTGACCCAGATTCACATAACATTGACGCTAAAAGGGGACCATTTTGAGATGACGGTAAAGTCTCAGAGAGGGAAAGGGACTTGCCCAAGGTCACCCCACATGGTAATGGCAAGCCAAGATTAGAACCCAGGCCTCCTGACCTCACATCCAGTGAGACAAGGCAGAGGATGGCACCCCTGTCCCTCCTTCCTTTCTTTAATTCAGTTGCTGGTTTCTGACCTTGTTTCCTTCCCCCTCAGCCAAAGAGAGCTCCCTGAGTGAGCCAGAGTTGCCACCCGACTCTGATACTGTGGGGATGGACAGCAGCTACCTCAGTGTGAAGGAGGCTGGGGTGAAGGGGCCCCAGGACCGGGCCAGCGCCGACCTTCCCAGCCCGCTGGAGAAGGCTGACTCGGAGAGTAACAAGGGCAAGAAGCGGCGGAACCGAACCACCTTCACCAGCTACCAGCTGGAAGAGCTGGAGAAGGTCTTCCAGAAGACCCACTACCCCGACGTGTATGCGCGGGAGCAGCTGGCCATGAGGACGGACCTCACCGAGGCCCGCGTGCAGGTCAGTGAGGGTGCCTGGGCTGGGGGCGGGGTGGGGGGGGGAGAGTGGGGCCTTCCCTTGGGCTGAGCCTGCCGGACTGTCCCTCAACCACACTGTCTTCGCCTCATCCAAGGAGATCCCAGAAGCTCCCAGCCCGCCCCTCATGCCCCTGCTCCAAGTCTGCTTTTGTCCACTTTCACATTGGGCTTCTCCCTCTGGTTAGAGCAGGAGTGGGAGGAGAGGGCCCTGTAGAGGGGCAGGAAGCCTTTAGCTGTATTTGTGCTCTCAGTGGTGTGAGAGTCTAAGTGGTTTCATCAAGGAGTAAATGACTAGTCTCTGCTGTGGAAGACCTGTCTGCTATGGAAGGAAACAGGGTAAACTTAAAGACATCCCAGCAGCCCAGTGGGCAGGGACTGAGAACAATCCAGCTCTTCCTTCTGCCCAGGATGGAGACTTACTCCTCTGTCTTTCAGATCCCCACTCTAGATGCCTCCTTAGAGAAGTCTTCTTGACCATTATGGTGAAAGCAGAAGTCCTTTCCACCACCCAATTACACAACAAACACAACACAATAAACACAATAAATAGCTCAATCCAATACAACTCAACTCAACCCAAACCAACAAAACACAACACAATGTTGCCCAACACAACTCAACACAACACAACACAGAAAAATCCAGCACAGCTTAATCCAGTACAACCCAACTCAACCCAAATCAACAAAACACAACACAATACCACCCAACACAACTCAACACAACACAACACAACACAGAAAAATCCAGCACAGCTTAATCCAATACAACTCAACTCAACCCAAACCAACAAAACACAACACAATGCTGCCCAACACAACTCAACACAACACAGAAAAATCCAGCACAGCTTAATCCAGTACAACCCAACTCAACCCTCCAATCAACCCAACTCAACCCAAACCAACAAAACACAACACAATACCACCTAACGCAACCCAAACCAACAAAATGCAACACAGCTCAACACAACTCGAACCATCCCAATGCAACGAAATCCAACACAACTCAATTCAATACAATCCAACTTTATCAACACAATGCAACTCAACCCAAACCAAGTCACCTCAACACAACACAACACAACCAAATCAGGTTACCTACTGCCACATTATCCTATTTTATCTTTGTAGAAATGACTGGCTTAAATTATTTTGTTTGTCTCCTCCCACTAGAATATGAGCCCTTGAGGGCAGGTACTATCTGACTGTTCATCCCTGTATTCCTACCAATTAGAGAAAGCCAAAATCAGAGAAACAGAGGCAAAAAGTAAATATTCATGAACCAATTGACCTCATTTGTCCAGAGAGGGTGTCCCCGCCTCCCTGCATGAAATTACAGCCAAGAAAGAAACAGACAGGAAACCAAGACCTCTGAGTACGCCACACAGGTGACAAAACTTAGGCACTGAAGCTCAGGCTCCAGCTTCATACAGAGTATCATGCTCAGCCTGCTTCCTACCCCAGAGCTTGCTAGAAATGGCAAATAAAATGTTGTCAGATAGCAGGTTTCCCCTCAGTGTGCTGGAGAAACCAACAGCTTGAGGAAAAGGGGAATTGTTTTTTGCTTTTTTTTTTTTTTTTTTTTTTAGCAGCACAGCACAGCTCAGCTCAGCTCAGTTCAGTTCAGAAGGACTCTCAGTGCCGGGACAAAGAGCCCTGCCTTACTCAGCAGACTCTAAGGCAGCGGTTCTCAACCTGTGGGTCGGGACCCCTGTGGGGGTCAAACTAAGACTATCAGAAAACACAGATATTTATATAACGATTCATAACAGTAGCAAAATTACAGTTATGAGTAGCAACAAAATTAATTTTATGGTTGGGGGTCACCACAACCTGAGGAACTGTATTAAAGGGTAGCGGCATCAGGAAGGTTGAGAACCACTGCCCTAAGGGAGCCCCCTGGTGCATTAGTTCACTAAGGAGTCTTCTCAGAGCTCTTCTAAGGCAACACACGCGTCAGCAGTCTCACCAGGTGGAGGGAGAGGCATTTGTAATGTAGGCCAGGATCATGTACAATGACCATTGTGGAAAAGGGCTGGCCGTTTCAGTACACAGTAGCCATCCAGAGTGGCTCTGGACCGAAGTGACTATGGACAGTGGCGTTGTTTAAGCCTGAGTTCCCCAGGGCAGGCGGTCCGCTGTTTTCCGCTCTGGCACCAAGTGAATGTTTGGGGAAGGAAGGCAGGCAGGCTTTACTGAGATTCCAAGAGCCCTCTCACACTCACTGCCGGGGATCACCGGCCACACGACCTCCGTGCTCAGGGTCTGGACAGGAGCCCCAGAATCTGGCCTCAGTTCAGCCAGTGGGTTTGGCAGGAGTTGGAGAAGGGGTCAGCTGAGGGTGGGACATTCCTCTAGGTGCTGGGTTGGTGTGGGATTAACCGGTTCATTTTCTGTGTAGGATGTGTGTACATAGATGTGTGCTGTGTGTGTTCCTAACAAGTGGATGGAAGTACCCAGGGGTGGAATTCCCTTAGTATTGAAAGAAGGATGGTCCTTCCAGTACAAAGCATGGAAATGACACTGGGGCACCCCTAACATTCATCGGTCATCACCATCCAGCTAAAATAGTGTCCTCTCTGCACACACACACACACACACACACACACACACATCTATGCCTGCCCCCCAAAAGGAGTTGAGGTAGCTTATAATTGAAGATTTATTATTCTCACCCCTAAGAACAAGAACAATTTCATAAAATGGGAAGGCAATTATGTCAAAAAATCTAGGATTTGGATCAGAGTTGCCACTGAACACACACTTCACCTCTGAGCTTCCCAGCAGCCAAGGCAGAAAGAAAAACCCTAAAGCGTTGCATGTTTTCTTTTTCTTTTTAAAAAATATATTTTATTGATTTTTTACAGAGAGGAAGGGAGAGGGATAGAGAGCCAGAAACATCAATGAGAGAAACACATCAATCAGCCGCCTCCTGCACACCTCCATCTGGAGATGTGCCCACAACCAAGATACATGCCCTTGAGCAGAATCAAACCTGGGACCTTTCAGTCTGCAGACCGACGCTCTATCCACTGAGCTAAACCGGTTCTGGCTGTTGCATGCTTTCTGATCTAAGGGGGAGATCCTAGAATTATAGGGGACCGGTGCTGGAGAGGATCGCCTGGTCCTCTCCTTGGAGAACAAGGAACAAGCGGCCAGCGGGGGATGAAGGCCTGTGATCGGGGACTCAGGAACGGGATGGGGTGGCAGTGTTGAGACCAGGATCGCAGACTCCCGGCTTCCTGCCCAGGGCTCTTTTGCTTCAGTTTGCTGTACTAGGACACGGGCCAGGTTGTTCCGAGACGTCTTTGTGTCAAGGCCCTGGCAGGGTGGGTGGGATATGCATGTGCGTCAGACCTCTGGGTTGAGCCCCAAGCCTGGCAGTGCCTTGGGGCAGAGGGAATGGTGGTGGAGCCCCCTGCCTGCCTCCACTCAGTTTGTCTGGGGCCCGCAACCAGCTGGTGGAAGAAGCTAGGTGCCTGGTATGTGTGTAGGGTGGGGGGTGGGGGTGGGCAGGAGGAGGTGATGGGGGTGCCGAGACGGAACCCTTCCTGGGAAGAAGCCCGGGGTTTGGCCCCGCTCCAGGGGGCTGCGGGGGCCTCTCTCTGTGTCTGGGATTCCAATCTGCGCAGCTGGTGTCTGAAGACAATAAGACAGAGGCCCTCCCTGCCCTGGGCCACCCCGCCGGGCCCCCAGATGGGCTGCGGTTAACCAGGCCTCTGCCAAGAAGGTTGGCTCCTTGGGGGAGAGGTCTGTGCCAAGCGGGCTCCTGCCGGAGGGGCCTGGGAGTGGGGTGGTCCTGGGTGAGACACACAAAACCTTGTGGCCTGCTCTCCTCCTGGGGGGTGCTGTGGAGACAGGCCTGGGGCACTGAGAATCTGGGGGGATGGGTGGCTCTCAGAGTGCCAGGTTCCAGGGGTCAGAAATAGAAGGACACAGAGCCTCAGGACCATGAATGTCGGCACAGGACGGGCCTGTGAGGATGCCCCTTTATGTGGGAGGAGGAGGTTGCAGGTCAGAGAGACTCACAAAGCTCCAGCCTCGTGCAGAGGGCGGGGCCCAGGGAGCAAGGAATTGCAGGGGGAGCTGACAGGTCTGCCCTCAGCAGTCTGCTCCCCCACAGCCGGCCGCCTCCCACCATCCCCATCTTCAGCCCTCCGCCTGACCCTGGCCCCCTCCCCTCCCCAAGCCAGTGCTCTCTCTGCGGCCTCTCCCTCGCCTGCTCATCTATCTTCCCAGATAACCAGGTCTCCCCTCTCCCAGCCTCTTCCTCCCCCACCATCAGCTCCCCCACATTCCATCCCCCCACTCTGCTCCGCCCCTCAATTCCAGGCTCCTTTAGGGACCCTGGCTGCCTCCCTCCTCGATCTGCCTCCCTCCCAGCCCATCCAGGCCTTCTGAGGCTTCACCAGCACCTCTCCCCTCTGCGTTCCCACACAGGCACCCCGAGTCCACGGACTCCGGGAACCTCAGCAGGCGGCAGCTGACCCTCTTCTCGCCGTCTCCCCACCCCCAAAGAAAGAGCGAAGCCATATATCTTGATGCCTCCGGTGGGCTTCTCCCCTCCCCCCCCCCCCCCCCCCCCCCCCGAAAGCCCTGGGAGGTGGAGGAAGGAGCGGAAAGACTGAGCTAAGCCTGCAGGAAATTAAACATGAAATGAAAACAAGCTCCTCCGATGCGCTCTCTCATCCTGCCCCCAGCCCCCCATTCCAGGCCGCTGATAAAGGGGGATCCCGTTTCAGCCGCGCAGAGTGGAGCTCTGACCCGCCCTTGGCTCCCAGCAGGCTCTGGGGCAGGGCTGAGACCCCAAGCCCAGGAGAGGGCCAGTCCCCAGGGAGGACACAGGAAGGCCGCTTCTCCCGAACCAGAGTCAAGAGGGGGGAGAGAGCGGCTGAAAGAAACGTCGGCAGGCGTGTGTGTGCATGCATACGTGTGAGAGTGTGTGCATGGTGCGTGTGTGTGTGTGTGTGTACATTTGTGCACATGCATACTTGGGACTGGGGGGAAGGGAGGTGCAGTGCACACTCCCTCCTCACCCCGCCTTTCCCACTCTCGCGTGAGATACATGTACTCCAGCTTTCTTGAGCCTTCCCTCTAGCGAGAGACAGTAAGAAAGGTCAGGAGCTATAAACAAACAAATGTGGAGTACACTGTACTCCAAAAACGGACAGAACTTCCCATCTGCCTCACGTACGAGGCACCTCCCCCTGGGAGATGTCAGTACAGATACTGGCCCCTTTTCCAGATGCAGAAATGGGGGGCCGTTGCCATGCCCGCGCTCCAGTGGGCACTCCATTCCGGGGCGACACCGGAAGCCTGTCCAGCAAGCACATCAACTCCGCAGCCCGCAGGCCGCCTGCCTCGTTGATGTGGCCCGTGTTCGCCTTTGACTGTGACAGGCTTGCTGCACAGACTGCCCCTGGGAAGCCCGTCTACCGCCTCTGGCTCAGCCCCAGGCCATCCCTGACCTGGAGGCTGACCCCTCCTCACCCCTCTCCCACCTGGTGGTTCCACGTCAGGCAGGGCTCACAGGCCCCGAGGGGAGCGCTTGCCTACCAGTCTTGGGCAAGTTCTCAGCCCCCCATCCTCAATTCCAGCCCCTTCACCTGCCTCGGAGACACCCCCCTCCCAGGCCGCCCGTCAGGCCGGCTCCCACCACCCATGCTCGGTGACGGGTGGCCTCCAGCCCTCCTCCCAGCAGGCCCCCCTCTGAGTGAAAGCTTACCCGTCTGCCTCTGCTGACCGCACCAAGAGCAACCCCTCCACTTGGCCTCCGAGGCCCCCCCGTTAGACTTCTGCTTCCTCGATTCCTTCCTACCCCCCACTCTCCACCTGGTGTCTCTAAACTCAGGCCTGGACCTTCCTCCCTCCAGCCAACACTCCAGGCCCCGGTCCAGCCCTCCCCTCCAAGAAGCCCTCCCTGACTGCCTCTGTTGCCCAGCGGGGCGCCCTGTAATCCTCCGGCCCTTGAACAGGAGGTTTCAGCGCTGGGAGACTGTTTGCCACAAGAATGGCAGAGGCAGAGGCAGGAGGGGAGGGCTCTGGCTGGTAGCCACAGGGAGCCCCGGGCCGTTCGGAAACCCACGTGTGTGGCGGTCCAGGACCATCTTCTGGAGGGTATCCGAGCTTTTATCAGCTCCTCTGCGGCAGGTTAGGCCACACCTCCCCATAAATGCTCGTGACCAGGACGAGTTTCGTGTGTGAAACGTAGCCAGAATGAAGTTGCTGGCCAAGGTCACGCCCCTGGTGGGTTGGGGGGTAAGCAAGCTGCCTCCCTGACTCTCAGTTTGGACTGTTCTAGATGGTAAGCCCTTGGGGCTGCTCACCGAAGCAGCGCCTACCGGCAGCTCCTGGCCTGCTGGGCTCAGGGTCACGGCTGAGGGCCAGGCCTCTGACCCACAGCAACGCTTTGTCCTGCAGGTCTGGTTCCAGAACCGGAGGGCCAAGTGGCGGAAGAGGGAGCGCTTCGGGCAGATGCAGCAGGTCCGAACCCACTTCTCCACAGCCTACGAGCTGCCCCTCCTCACTCGCGCGGAGAACTATGCCCAGGTCAGTCCCTGCCCCGGCCGCCTGCTCCGCCCCCGCCCCTGACCTCAGAACCCACACTTCGGGGAAGGACCCAGGTCCTCTGAGATGGGGCTCCTGGCTTCCAGGTCCCTCGGGCCCTTTACACCAGAACGTGGGAGGCCAGAGCCGTTCCTGCCCCAAGCCTGGCTGAGTCCCCAGCTCCACCTCCCCATCAACGCTGAGTCGGGAAGGGGGCTCAGAGGTGGAAGCTGGGGCGAGGAGAGGGATCACAGCTGCATCCAGCCCAGCCCCCACCACTGCCTGGGCACCCTCCACCCCTTCACCCCCCAGACATGCGGGTGCCCAGCTGGCTCCATCCACTCAGTCGCTGCGCTCACCTCCTGAGGCAGTGTATCCATTCGTTCGAGTGAATCCTGAGACCTCAAGGGCCTCAGCTCCAAGACCCTCAGCCACTGACTCTGGCTTCTGGGAGATGTAGGTCCCCACTGCCCACTCGCACCCCCTCCACACCCCGACCCACCAGCCCAGAGCTCATGTCCCAACACCAAGCTCCCCGCTGATCGGCCACCTTGGAGCCCTGGCCTGGGAGGAGCCGGGGGTCAATCCGGTCTCTGCACGGACAGAGGGACAAATCGGCAGCTGCCTCTGTGAGCAGGAAGGCAGCGGCTGAGGGGGGCTGCCCTCGGCTGCTTAGCTGGGGCCTTAGCCTCTCGGGGACCCCTGATGGAGTCTGAAGTTCCAAGCAGACAGGACTCCCCTCTGCTGCAGGCCTGACCCGGGAACAGCCCCAAAGCACCCCGCCCAGGCTCTCCTGGGGGCGCCCGGGGGACCTTAATGCTTAGAGAGGCTCCCAAGCAAGAACGGGCTCTTCCTGATGCTGGGCTCCGAAGTGGGGAGAGCTCATTGTGGGGAGAGGCTACTCAGGGGGCTCCCCTATGTACCCCTCTGCCCCAGGCAGCTGGTGACATCTCTCCGTCCTCCTCCCCAGATCCAGAACCCGTCCTGGATCGGCAACAACGGGGCAGCCTCGCCGGTGCCCGCCTGCGTGGTCCCCTGCGACCCGGTGCCCGCCTGCATGTCCCCCCACGCCCATCCCCCCGGCTCCGGGGCCGGCGGCGTCACCGACTTCCTGGGCGTCTCGGGGGCTGCCGGCCACGTGGGCCAGACGCACATGGGCGGCCTGTTTGGAGCCGGCCTCAGCCCGGGCCTCAACGGCTACGAGCTCAACGGCGAGCCGGACCGCAAGACCTCGAGCATCGCGGCCCTCCGCATGAAGGCCAAGGAGCACAGTGCGGCCATCTCCTGGGCCACCTGACAGGCCCCTCGCGCCCCGCGCTGCGCCGCGCCCCCCCCCTCGGGGCACTGGCCATGCCCCTGCTTTCCAGGCCCCCAGCCTCCCGCTCGACTCTCCTCTGAGGAACCTGGCCTGGGCCAGGGGCCTGACCCTCAGCACTTTCAGCCACCCCAGCTCTGAGGCCCCAGGGACTGTGGGAGGGCGGGGACAGCAGGCCCCTGTCCCTCCCCCACCAAGGCCGCGACGGGGCAGTGGAGGAAGCGGTGGCCGGGGCTGCGGCTTCGCGTCCAGCATCAGTGGAAGACCCTCTCCTCAGTCCGGCTCCTCCATCCCGCCTGGTGTGGCCACGGAGTCCAGTTCAAATCCCCGCCGAGACCCGGCAGCAGCCACAGTGCAGTCACGTCCGTCCATCCTCCTTCTGTGTGGTCCCCGGTCAGCGGGCCCCAGACCGTCTGCAGGGTCAGCCTCCCGCCCTCCTGGCTCCTTTCCTCTTCCTCGCACCCCGCAAAACCTGACCTCCTGGACCCCAGGCGCCTGCCTCACCGTCACCCGGAATGGAGGAGTCCCCGTCCTGACTGTCCCCCCCGGCTGGACACGCCCGGAGGGAATGAACGGGCTGAGGAGCTGGCGCCAAAGAACCCGGCTGTCACCAGCAATGCTGACGTGCAGGAGGGGGACGCACCCCGAAACTCTGGATCTGGGCGAATTGGCGGGGAGGATGCAGACCACCCGGGTCCCCCGGTGCTCAGAGGAGAAAAGCTTCCAGAGAGAGAGAGAGAGAGAGAGAGCGATGGGGGGTGGGGGTGTCCAGGTAGGGGCAGGGCTCGCACACACACTCTGTCTCCAGCCCTGACCTCCTGTTGAGGGCAGGAGGACGGCCACGGTGGGCAGGTCGGGCAGGTCTGTCCTCCATCCAGCAAGGCCCCTCTGGGGGGGTCCTTCTCCCTCCTGTACCGTCCTGGTCACTCCCTGGGGCAGCTGAGCAGTGTCTTGGCGTGGAAGGACTTACCCTGGGACACTGGAGCCGGGGCCTGGGGGGCGAGGGGGCGAGGCACAGGGCCAGGAGCGCGTGCGGGCTCTGCTGGAGGACCTGTGCTCATACTCAGTCTCCAGGCTGCCATCCCGTCCTCCACCATCTCTGGCACACCGCCACACCTTCCAGAGCCTTCCACGGCAGTGGGGCTCTGTAGTCTTCCAGCACAGAGCAGACAGAGCCCACCTCAGCTTCTTCCTAAGGGATCAGAAGCCCCAGCCCCTCCTCTGGCCTCTGGGAGGCTCCTGGGGGCGAGCTCCCCAGCCACTCCATCGCTCTGTCCTAGCTGTGGGCAGGTGCCCTCTGCAGCCTTTCCTGGCCCGTAGGAAGGGGCCTCCTTCGAGGCAGAGGGGCACTCCCCGTCTGCCTGACTTGAGACCTGCAGCTTGGCCCTGGCACACAGTGCCCGCCCGTCCTGCGGGAGGTCGGGGGCAGGCAGCCCCACCCCTGAAGTGCTTGTCTTCTTTACTTTCTCCCTCGATCCCGCCGTGAGGAGGGCCTGGCCTGCCAGCCCGGGGCCTGGACGCAGGCCAGCCTCTTGGGTTGGACGGCCGGCCGGGCGTCCGATCCCCAGCCCCTGAGCCGCTCGGTTTGCAGGAAATCACCGTGTCCACCTCGGCCCAGGGCTCTCACTGCCTCCAGAACAGGACGGGGAGCATCCGGCTTTGGCCTCCCTCCTGCGAGCTGGGCCTCTGTGAACCGTGGCTCTGAGGTCGCCCTGCTGGAGTGACAGGGTCTCACACGTGGGACTGGACGTCCCTGAAGGCGGGGCTTTCCGGATTCTATTTGCTTGAGGATCTTGGCATGGCTCTTGGGAAGCCTTCCCAGTTCCCAGTGCCGAGGGCCCCTGAGATAACCCAGACTCCCCAAACCTAGCGAGGGAAGGAGCCCCAGGCTGGGAGCAGACCGTTTCCTCCTAAATGCGGACGTTCCAGCAGAGAGTCAGTGTCCCACAGAGAAGGCCCCGAGGAGGGTGGAGGGCTTACGGTGGATCTTTCTGGAAGGGACCCCAGCACCCGGTTCTCTGCGCGTCTGCTGTAAGAGAAGGCCTCTGGTAGGAGAAGTCGCTCTGGGACTAGCCGCCATCCCACCACCGGAGCCCAGTATTCATGATGAACACGTCCCTGCTCCCCTCCCCGGGGGTGGCTGCCCTCCCCCCGGCCTGTCTTCCCTGTCCTACCCTCCAGGGCCAGCCTGCCACTCTGAGAACCACACCGAGGCACTGGGGAGCGGGGGTTACTCTGGTTGGTTCAATCCCCTTACAATGGAGACAGAAGACCTGGCTCCCAGGGCAGACGTGACCACCTGACAGGTCTAACCAGAAGCCAAGAAAGCTGAGAGCAGCCTGACATGCTGCCTCGGTTTGATGCCGGGCCTCAGGGGGCAGCTGGGCATGAAGCACCCTCACCCCCTCACCCCCAGGACCAGCACTCAGCTCTCTGCTCCTCTGGTGTCTCGCTCTCCTTGGCTTCTTTCTCCCGGGTTCTTCCCCAGGCAGGGGAGTGGGGAGAGGAAGCAGGTGGGGGGACTCTAGACCCAGGCCTTCCGGGTTCCAGGGTGGGAGGCATCCCTGAAGCAGCCCTGGGACAGCTCACCCCCCTTGAGGACTCCCCCGGCGGGTGGCCCCTCAGGGAGGAGCAGGAGCAGCCCTGTGGTTGTGGAGAAGCTGAAGAGGTGAAGACCTTTGGCGCTCTGCCTAGCATCTCCGCAGAGCTGGCCATGCAGACCTGAAGTGATGGGCAGCGCCCCCTGCCCAGAGCCTCATCCTGCTGGGGTGCCCCTGCGGCCAAGGCTGGACACTAAGGGGCTGCCCCCTCCTGCTGTCAACGCTCCGGGGCAGGGGAGGAGGAGCGGGCCTGGGGGCAGGCGAGCAGAGGGGCTTGTCCACCATCTTCACTAGACTGGGAGGACTCGGGCTTCGTCACTTTCCTTGAGTTCTTCCAACGATACTTGATTCTCAGCTCTGGCTGCCGTGCCCCCAGTGCCAGGCTGGGCCATCGACTCTGCGATGGTGAGGTGGGGCCGGCCCACATCGCAGGGGCCACGCTGGGCCCAGCTCCGGTGCCCTTTCCGCCCTCGATCCCACTGGGTGGACAAGAGGAACTCTCCCATGAAAATAATCACGAGTCCCACTTTCCGCGTGCCCCCCCCCTCTCCACCTTGGGAGACACTCTGGGGCTTCTGCTCCGCTTGATGGCCCTGACTGTCAGGCTCGCTGGGGAGGACGGCTGGCCAGCCGGCCCCCAGGATAATCATCCACGAACATAAAGGAGAACAAGGAGGAGACCACACAAACCCTCCTCCTCCTCAGAGTCGCGCCGAAGGATGCAGGCGGCAGGAGAGATGTCCCCGCAAACATGACCTAATCTCGCCCCCTCCTCCCCCACTTACGTTCACAGAGCTAGGCCTTTATACTACTGATTTTGAAGGACAGTTCTCGATGTCTAACGGTCTGGGTGTGCCGCGGTCGGAAAGAGGGCTGAGTGCTTAGAAGGAACATGAACCTCAACCAATACTGACTGTTCTCATTGTAAGATAGTTTAACCCTGTATAAACGCAACTTTCCCTTTAGCTTAATGGCCTGGGGTGGATATTCAAAGTATATATATTAAAAGTACATTAAAAACTCAGAAAAAAAAAATGTATAAAAAGTGAGGTCGGTTCCATAAAATTTTACTGCCTATACCACCAAGTAAACTACATTACAGCGAAATATTAATAGAAACGTTCTTGCCTTTACAGTAAGTTATTGCACTTACATCTTTTGGGGGAGGGGAGGGACATGGAGGAGAAGGGGACCTGGGGGCCCAGGCCTGGGGCCGCTGGACAGCGGGAGCCCTGGCCGCCCCCCAGCACCTGGCTGGGCACGGCCCAAACTGTCTGTTTGGTGGTTGTTTGCAATAAACTCCTTCTCCTTCCTCCTCTCAACTGGAACCTGTCTGTTTTGTTCCCGACTTGTGACAGATGAAATGTGATCAGAGGGGCCTCTGAAATCTCACGTTAATTGAAGTCGGCAAAAAATACTAACAGTGCCCTTTTGAACTGCTGACACAGTGCAGGGTGGATTATGAGGCCTAGATTAACAACAGGTGGCCGCGCGGCTCCTGCGCCAGGAGGGGATCTGCCTGTGCAGCGGGGGTGCGGGGGGGAGCAGGGCCACCAGAGTCCCCTTCTCAGGCAGCAAAGTGGGGTCCCAGCAGCGGCTCCTTGGCACCCCAGTCACTGGGGCAGCTCGGCACAGCCCGTGCCTTGGGTCGTCCCTCCAAGGCACTGAGTGCCGGGCTGTCTCCAGGGGCTGTTCTGGAAGCAGGCTCGGGCCAGGACACGCAGGCCCGGGGCAGGAGGCCTGGTGGCTTCTCACAGAGCACAGGACAGGCCTCCAGCACAGGCAGGTCCCGGACCTGGTCTCCTCCTGGGTGGCTGAGGGACTTGCTGGAGGGCCAGCCAGATGCCTTTTAAAGCAAAGCTCTGGAAACAAATGGCCAAGAAGCAGGGCCCGGCTCTGCTGCAGACGAGCGCTCTCTTACCTTCTACACCAGCGGTTCTCAACCTGTGGGTCGCGACCTCTTTGGGGGTCGAACAACACTTTCACAGGGGTCACCTAAGCCCATTGGAAAACACAGATATAATTCATAACAGTTGCAGAATTATAGTTATGAAGTAGCAACAAAAATAGTTTTATGGTTGGGGGTCACCACCACATGAGGAGCTGTATTAAAGGGTCGCGCCTTAGAAAGGTTGAGAACCACTGTTCTACACGAAGGTGACCCCGGGGAGAGGCAGTTAGCTCCAGGGAGCCCTGTGCACAGAGGGGGTCCTCTTCTGTGCACAGAGGGGGGTCCTCTTCGTTCACCCCACCACCTAAAGCAGGGGAGCAAGCCCTGCCAAGACCAGCTAGCGGGGAGGATTCCAGGTCACACCCAGGCACTCGCTGGCTCATGTATGGGCAGAATGTGCTGGTGGGCACGGGCGGGGCCTATGTGCTGGTTCTTCTCCTCACGCAGGCCCAGACTCGCAGACTCAGCAGCTGAAGAACAATAGGCCCCCCGCCGACAGCCCGCTCCCCGACACTGACACTGGGCTGCGCACACTGTCTGCTTTCTCAGTGTCTAGTGCCAGCACCAGGGACAATGAGTGTGAGAGCTGACGTTTTCTCCAGGAATTCTGATTCCAAACAGATTTTTTTTAAATTATTTTTTTAGCTCAACACAGAGCAACGGGCTTGAGGAAGGGCGAACTTCCGAAAGGAGCTTCAGTTTAGGCCCATGTGCAAACCATGTGTGAAGGTGTCGCCTTAACTAGTTGGGAGCAAACCCGCTGTGGGGCCCGTGGGAGGTCTCCCCGGCGTCCTGGCTGTAATGCGCTTCCCATGCCTCCTGGAGCCCCTCTTTTGGCTGCCCCACAAGCCCCCTCTTCAACCCTTCCCTGTCCTCTACCCACATCGTACCCCCAATTTCCACGCTCTGTGGGGAAAAGAGGAGCTCGCTGTGGCTGCGGCATCAGGCCGCGATGCGATGTGGAGAGAGAATGAAAATCAAGGGGAGGGGATTGAGCAGAGGAAGGAGGCACAGAGGTAGCTCTGTGCAGATGGGAGCGTGGAAAAGGACCAGCCAGGAGGCCGGGTGTTGAAGTGAGAGACAGGAACCCTGGGCTTAAGGATGGATTGCAGCTAGGATACAAAATAAACTCTCAGAAATCTATGGCTTTTTTATAGTGAACTCACAGAAAGAGAAACAACAACAACAAAATCCCATTTACCATCGCACCAAAAAAATTAAGATACCTAGGAATAAACTTACCTAAGGAGGTAAAAGATCTCTACTCAGAAAACTATAGGATGTTCAAAAAAGAGATAGAGGAAGACATAAACAAATAGAAGAATATACCATGTTCATGGATTGGTAGAATCGACATCATTAAAATGTCCATACTACCCAAAGCAATCTATAGATTTAATGCAACCCTCATTAAAATACCAATGGCATATTTCACAGACCTAGAAAAAACTGTCCAAAAATTCATAGGAAACAAAAAAAGACCCCAAATAGCGGCAGCAATCTTGAGAAAGAAAAACAAAGTTGGAGGTATCACAATACCACATATCAAGCTGTATTACGAAGCCACTGTTCTCAAAACTGCCTGGTACTGGCACAAGAGCAGACATATAGACCAATGGAACAGAACAGAGAAACCAGAAATCAACCCAAACCACTATGCTCAATTAATATTTGACAAAAGAGGCATGAACATACAATGGAATCAAGACAGTCTCTTCAATAAATGGTGCTGGAGAAATTGGCAAGTACATTAAAAAAATGAAACTAGACCACCAACTTACACCATACAAAAAAATAAGCTAAAAACGGATAAAGGATTTAAATGTAAGACGGGAAACCATAAAAATCTTAGAAGAATCCATAGGCAGCAAAATCTCAGACATATGCTGAAGCAATATCTTCACTGATACAGCTCCTAGGGCAGTGGAAGCCAAGGAGAAGATAAACAAGTGGGACTACATCAAAATAAAAAGCTTTTGCACAGCAAAAGAAACCATCAACAAAACAACAAAAAAGCCTGCATGGGAGAACATATTTGCCAATGTTATATTTGATAAGTGCCTAATCAAAATTTATAGGGAACTCATACATCTTAACAAAAGGAAGATAAACAATCCAATCAAAAAAGGGGCAAAGGACCTAAATAGTCACTTTTCTAAAGTGGACATAGAGAAGGTTGAGAGATATACGAAAACATGTTCAAAGACTCTAATCCTGGAGAGATGTAAATTAAAATAACAATGAGGTACCATCTCACACCTGTCAGAATGGCTGTCATCAACATCAACAAAGGACAAGTGCTGGTGAAGATGTGGAGAAAAAGGAACCCTCGTGCACTGCCAGTGGGAATGCAGACTGGTGCAGCCACTGTGGAGGACAGTATGGAGTTTCCTCAAAAAACTAAAAATGGAGCTCCCATTTGGCCCAGTGACCCCACTTCTAGGAATATATCCCAAGAAATCAGAAATACCAATGAGAAAGGACATATGCACCCCTATGTTCATAGCAGCACAATTTATAATAGCTAAGATTTGGAAACAGCCTAAGTGCCCATCAGCAGATGAGTGGATTACAAAACTGGGATATACACAATGGAATTCTATGCTGCTGTAAAAAAGAAAGAACTCTTACCATTTTCAACAGCATGGATGGACATGGAGAACATTATGCAAAGTGAAATAAGCTAGTCGAATAAGATAAATATCACATGATCTCATTCATTTGTGGAATATAATAAAAAACATAAACTGTTGAACATAAATAGATTCAGAGAAGCATCAAACAGACCATCAAACTTCAGCAGGAAGGGGGGAGGGTGCGTGTAAGAGATCAACCAAAGGACTTGTATGCATACATAAAGCATAACCAATGGACACAGACATTAGTGGGGGAAGGGTTTATGCGGGAGAGGGGGGTGGCTGGGAAGAGGTCAATGGGGGTGGAAAGGAGGCATATGTAATACTCTATGTAATACTTTAAACAGCAAAGAATTAGACAAAAAGAATGGATTGCAATGTATTTGCTTGGTTATCTTAGGTAAGCCACTAAAATTCTCGGATTTTCAATGTCTTCGTCTGTAAAATGGGGATCCCAACTCTCCTGCTTATCTCGAAAGCTGGCTATAAAGATCAAGAGTTTAAAACATTGGAACTCGTGACGAGCTGTACAGAGGAGGAATCATGCCCCAGGTGGTTGGAAAGGGTTGACTTTCACCCAAGTGGCTAAAGGCAGGACGCCAGAGGCTGGGGTACTGGGTGCAGAGTGTCACCATTTTTGCCATGAAGCACTGGGAACCCTGATATTATACCCATGGGATTGGCAAGGGATCTGCTGGTGAGCGGCGTGTTGGTACCCGCTCAGGCTGCCAGAGCAAACGACCACACACTGGGTGGCGTAAGGAACAGACACGTATTGTCTCTTAGTCCTGGCGACAGAAGCCCGTGGTCAAGGTGCTGGCGGATTGGTTTCTGGGAGGCCTCTCTGGCCTCAAAGTCTCCTCACATGGTCTTTCCTCTGTGCTCATGCAGAGACGCACACGCTGGTGTCTCTTCCTCTTCTTAGAAGGACACCAGTTCTATCCAATGAAGACTCATCCTTATGACACCACGTGACCTATCCTTACAGGGCCTACTGCGGGCTAGGGCTTCACTATATGAACTCTGTGATGGTCAGCGATTCAGTCTGCAACAGGTGGTGTGGGCTGGGATGTGTTATGAAGGTTACAGGAAGACACGGAAATGGACAAGTGGCTGCCCTTCCCTCCCCTTATCCCAAAGGGTATCAGTGGGTCCAGTAAGTTCCCAAAGGGGCCCAGCAATCACTTGGCTCAGTGCCATGTCACCTTCTACCTGGGCTCTGCCAGGTGATTACACCCCACCCTACACCTGCCCTACTCTACTCCATCACTGCTGATGCCAACGTGACGGAGCCACAGACCAGCCCATCACACCCCTAGGCCAAACCATCATCTAAAAAGCCTTCACACCACCAACAGACGGACATTCTAGCTCTCTGTTGGGTCCCAACCTCCTGTCCAGCCTCACCCTTTCTAATTCCCAAACTGGACTCCATGCTCTTGCCAATGGGGACATCATTCTATTTTTCCTTCCTTTTCCTGTCCTCCTCTCAGCTCCAAGTGCTGCCCCAGCCTCCCCTCACCCCCGTTCATCTCATGCTCGCCCCCACCTGTTAATTCTCCAAAGCCCCCCTCGAGAGCCACCTCCCTCACTAGTCAGAAGTGATCGCATCATAGCAGGGAATGTGTGCAATTCACCCTCAGTCATACACTGTATTATACAGTAAATAGGACTGTTGATGACTCATTAGTTCTGTTACAAGCTCCTTAAAGGCGGAAATGGTGTCTTCTTCACCTATCTGTTCCACTTGGCACAGTATCACAGCAAGCACGTAACAGATGTCAGCTAGATGGCTGGCCAGTCTGCCTCGCACATTAAAAAACACAGCCAAAAACAACTAAATTAAGGCACTGTGACAAGAGACAGCCGAGATCCTGGGGCCCAAAGCCCTCATCCAGGTTAAGGAGGGAAAGAGATACAGGCCCACAACAAAACTGAGGAATTCTGAGAGATGACAGATTTTAACCACCCCTCAACAAATAACCATCTATATTTGAAGTATAATTTACATAACGTTAAATGCACCAATTTTAAGCATACAGTTGGATGAGTTTGGACAGATGTATATGCACCTGTAACCGTCACCTCAATAAAAATGTGGAATATTCCCCTCACCCCCCAAAAGTACCTGGTGCTCATGCCAGTCAATCCCCAGTCCCAGGCAACTACTGATCTACTTTCTGAGATTTTGGGTTGTCTGTTGGGAAACTTCATCAGAGTGGCATCTGTTTTTGTAAGAGTGTGTGTGTAGGAACATACAGAATGTCCTCTCTTGTACCTGGCTCCGTTTGCTCACCTGTTTTGGAAACTCACCCATGTCGTGTGTCTTAGTAGTTGGTTATTTTTATTCCTTATTTATATTCCATAGGGTGGATGTACCACTATTTGTCTATCCCTTTATCTGTTGTTGGCTGCTTTGAAGGGGGTATTGAATTTTGTCAATGGCCTTTTCTAGATATATTGAAATAGTCACATGGTTATTCTCCTTTATTCTGCTGATATTGTGAATTACATTGATTTTCAAATGTTAGACCAACCTTGTATTCTGTAGTTATGTGGTATCAGCCTTTCCATATCTTGGTGGATTCAGTTTGCCGATATTTTGTTAAGGATTCTGCATTTATGTTCAAGAGGGCTATTGGTCTGTGGTTTTCTTTTGTCGTGATGTTTTTGTCTGACGTTAGTATCAGGGAAATAATGGCCACGTCAAATGAATTGGGACACATTTCTTTCTCTTCTATTTTCTGAAGAGTTTGTATAATATTGGCATTATATCTTCTTTAATGGTTGGATAGAATTTGCTAGTGAAACTATATGACTTGGATTTTCTTTTCAAGAAGTCATAAATTATAGATTTGATTGCTTTAACAGATACAGGGCTATTCAGATTTTATTTCTTCTTCTGTCTTCCAGGATTGTGTCCATTTCACCTCTGTGGTAGAATTTACTAGTATAAATTGTTCATATGCATTCCCCTTTTCATATTTGTAGAATCTGTACCAGTGTTCCCTCTGTGATTCCTAATACTGATAATTTATATCTTCTCTTTTTTGTCCCTTAACCGTCTAGAGCAGTGGTTCTCAACCTTCCTAATGCCACGACCCTTTAATACAGTTCCTGATGTTGTGGTGACCCTCAACCATAAAATTATTTCCGTTGCTACTTCATAACTGTAATTTTGCTACTGTTATGAACTGTAATGTAAATATCTGATATGCAGGATGTATTTTCATTGTTACAAATTGAAAATAATTAAAGCACAGGGATTAGTCACAAAAACAATATAATTATATATTGTGAAATATTTATTTCTAATTACAAATAAATGAAATTTTGTTTTGAATCGTGGTGTAGCATGGGTAACAGTCTTCATATGACAACAGTAAACTACATTGCTACATTTTGTTACACCGAGGAGCGGTGTGTTGGTTCCTAAGACCATGGGAAATAGGAGTTTTCCAATAGTCTTAGGCGACCCCTGTGAAAGGGTCGTTCTACCCCCAAAGGGGTCGTGACCCACAGGTTGAGAACCGCTGGTCTAGAGCAAGCATGTCAAACTTGCAGCCCACAATGAATATTTTTACAGTCCACCCAATATAATGGTGTGAGCAGTTGTTTACAGTTATGAAAGAAAATAAATCTCCTCTCAGACCCAGAATTACTGACATTCACCTTGGAGCAGTTTTGAAAGTAATCACTGCGAATAAGGTTTCCCTCGAAGTAGGAAAAAGGTAGTAGCAGAGAAGAGATGCCACATGTCAGGAAGAAAACATTAATTTTATCATTGCTCTTGTTCTTTTTTTTATACTATACTTCTCGAAATAAACCTACGTTTCTGTGAGAATGGAAGCTTTTGCTTTTTTGCAGCCCACATCAATTTAAACCTTCTTTATTTGGCCCGTGTTAGCCTTTGAGTTTGACATGCTTGGTCTTGAGTATTTATTGATCTTTTCAAAGAACAAGCTTTTGTTTGGTTTTTCTTCCTGTTGCTTTTCTATTTCACTTACCGTATGTCCACTCTTATTTTTATTCTCTGTGTCTTCTACTTATTTTGGATTTATTTGTTCAAGTTTAAGGTAGAAGCTGAAATCACTGATTTTGTTCTTTCTAATATAAGCACTTCAAGCTACGCATCTTCAAGTACTCCATCCCACACATTTAAATATGTTGTATTTTCATTTCAAGCAGTGCAAAATATTTTTGTGTGTTTTATTAACCCTTGCACTATTTAGAAATGTTATTTAATTTCCACCTATTGGGAATTTCCCCATATAGCTTTTATCGATTTCTGATTTAATTCCATTGTGATCAGAGAGCATTCTTGTGTTTTCATTTCCTCTAAAACTATGCAGACTTATGCTGATGTGGATGCCTTTAGCGTGTTTTCCTTGTAGGTCACATATAATTGCTCTTGCTGTTTAATTCAGAATAATACAATGAAAATGTTTTGCTAGTATTCCATCTCCATATTATCTTATTAGCTTTGCCTTTTTAAAAATGTTTAGTGTCATTTTACAGATCTCTTCCTAACGCACTGGCAACTCCTCAGGCTTCCTTTCTTTCTTCCTCTTTCATCTCTCCTTTTCAATAAATGACAGAGTAATCAGGCCCAGTCCCTTTTCTCCTCTCCACTCAGACTATCTTGGTAATCTAATCTAGTCCTGTGACTCTATATCCCACCTCCATATTCAGTCTTAGCTTTTCCTGTGAGCTCTAGTATGTTTAAATTACTCTATTCCTTACACGTTCAATGGACACCTCAAACCCAGCATGTCTAAAGTAGAGGTCTTGGTCTTCCCTCCCCTCTTCCCTGCCAGTCTGCTATATTTCAGTGAATGGGATCACTCAGTTAGCTGTGAATTCTCTGTTGCTTTAAACTATATTCATCAGCAAACCCAATAGATTCTATGCCCAGTATAACTTCTCCCCGCCTCTGCTGTTACCATCCTCAGCCACCACTGTCTCTCAGATTCCCCAAAGAGCCTCCTGACCCCCCTCCTTTCTTTCTTACTCCTCACAGCCTATTCTCTACACAGTGGCTGAAATGATGTTTAAAAAAAAAAAACCAATCAGCCGAAACTGGTTTGGCTCAGTGGATAGAGCGTTGGCCTGCAGACTGAAAGGTCCCAGGTTCAATTCTGGTCAAGGGCATGTACCTTGGTTTTGGGCACATCTCCAATAGGGGGCATGCAGAAGGCAGCTGATTGGTGTCTCTCTCTCATGGATGTTTCTAACTCTCTGTTCCTCTCCCTTCCTCTCTGTACAAAGTCAATAAAATATATTTAAAAAAACACACACACAATCAGATTGTCATTCCTTTGCTTAAGACCTTTCAGCGTCTTTCCATCACACTCACAATAAAAATTTAGAATCCTTTGGCTACACAGTCCTAACGCAATTTGGTCTTGGCCTGCTTTCCTGCCATCATCTTTACCATGCTCTATACACTGCAGCCACACGGGGGTTCTGGCTGTTCTGAACCCAAGCTCAGCTTGTGCCTGCCCAAACGCTTTCATACTAACCCTTTCCTCTGCCTGGAATCCTCAAGGTCCACTCTAACATTTAGATCTCTGCTGAAATGTCGCTTCTGCCTGACCCATCCGAAATACCTCCTCGTGCCCAAGTCAGCACCTGCCTCCCTTAAACTCTGCTTCACTTTTGTGGTGGCGATCATCCTTTGACGTTATAGTCACTTGTTTTGGTTGTTTTCCTTCTTAGAATGCATATTTAATGAGAGCAAGTATACTTTGTTTTGTTCAATGCAACACCCTCACACCAAGACCCATATCTGGCATACAGTAAGCGCTCAATAAATACTTATTAAGTGAATCCATCACATCAAGTTCTGCGAGTCAATAGACTAAAATTTTCACCCGAGTGAACATTTACTTTCACCTGATCCTTTCTCTAAGCAATCTAAATCTGGTTGTTATTTTCACTTCTCTTCATTAATAGACTTCAGGGCCCAGGTTGTGTCCACAAAGATGTTGCTACTGAGTGACTCACCAGGCTAACCCATGCTGAGAATATAGCGATCCCTATCCCAAGGTCAAATCGACAACGGATGCTGTGTCCAGCTCACGGTCTCCCTGGACCCTCTCGACGTGTCCCCAAAGCCTGGAGAAGCAGAAACCACGCCTTAGAGAGGCCTAACTTGGAGCACGTCCCAGTGTCCAGGCTTCCCCACGGTATATAAGACACGGCACCGGGCAGTCAGCTGGTTCCTTTTTCTCCCAAGGTTGTCTTAGGTCAACCATTGAGGTGGAGTAGCCATGGGACCAAAGGAGCATCTATCTGTTATTAATGGATATCCCCACCTGGTGACTTCTAAAAAAGGGCCAGGGTACAACTGGCAACTGGAAGTTGCTACGAGGGGGGCGGGGGGTGGGGGGAGGAATCATTGCATCTTCCAGGCCTTGGAGAAGGTGGAGTTAATGCAGTCCTCATTTGCCCAAGCTGTCAGCATACCAAACCCACCTGGTAACCAGAACAAGCCTCAGGGCTGTCCGGAGAGGCATTACTGGGACTACCTCCGGCAAACCGGGACAGAGATCAGGTGCAGGGGAGGCAGGAGGCAGGAGATGAAGGCAAGCCCCTCAGGATCTCCCAGAGAAAGGCTATGGGAAATCTTATCGGCGCTGCTGCCACCAACGCACAATTTTCGTTAATTACCTCAATTGTGGCTGTTATCCCCTTAATGAGAAACACAACTTCACTTCTAAGCAGGCGCTGAGGCTGGAAGAAAGCTGAAACCTGAAAATCAGCAGATACGGGGCTGCGTACAGCCCTTCCTATTGAAATTAAGCCACATCCCAAACATAGGGGCGGACTCCAAATAGCTTCAGACAGCAGCCAGGCAGGCCGGGCCCTCACCAGGCCCCGGATGGACGCTCCCCTGACTCGTCAAGAGGCCCAAATCCCAAGTTCTCATTTCAATAACATAAGAAAATAAACATGGGGCTTATTTATAGCACAGGAAAGGGACTTGGGCAAAAGAACTGCTCATTCGGTAATCCACCCTGACGGGGCCAGATAGGATCCAGACCCCCACGCTCTCTGGTAACAGAAATAGGGGCCGGAAGAGGGCTGGCTGCCAGCATCATCAGGTACAATCTGGTAAAGGTCCTGGCTAGGAGACAGAGGAGCGATCCGATAGGTCATTCCCTCTCATCAACCAGAACCTGAGTGCTCTTGCTGCCTCCAATTTCTGGTTGAGGAAACTAAGGCCCTGAGTGGACTCTCTCAAGGCCACGGAAGGGCCAGGATACAACTCAAGGGCAGGTGTTATGAGAAAAGGAAATATAAAAAATCCTTGAGCCCTAGCTGGTTTGGCTCAGTAGATAAAGCATTGGCCCATGGACTAAAAGGTCCAGGGTTCAAGTCAAAGGTATGTATCTTTGTTGCAGGCTTATCCCAGCCCCGGCCAAGGTATGTGTAGGAGGCAACCAATTAATGCATCTTTCTCACCTGGATGTTTCTGTCTCTCTCTCTCTCTCCCTCCCACTCTCTAAAAATCAATGGGAAAAATATCCTCAGGTGAGGATTAACAACAAAAAATGTAAAAAAAATTCAAAATCCTGAATCCTCCAGGCACCAAAGGAGATGGTGTTATTAACTAATGTATAGTGGGACTAAAACGTATGTGTGTGGAGTCCTCAGCCACTAACAGGCTCATCCTACAGAACTCAAGAGCTGCGGCTACAATCAGAGCTCCTTTGTATCTGCTTAGTCTTGTTCAATTCTACCTCCTAGACCAGTGGTTCTCAACCTTCCTAAGGCCTGACCCTTGCATACAGTTCCTCATGTGGTGGTGACCCCCAACCATGAAATTTTGCTACTGTTATGCATTGTGATGTATCTGCATTTTCCGATGGTCTTAGGCGACCCCTGTGAATGGGTCGTTCGACCCCCAAAGGGGTCGCGACCCATAGGTTGAGAACCGCTGTCCTAGATCTAGTACAGAGCCTGGCGCAGAGTGTATGTTGGTGAATGACTGAATAAATGCTCTTATCTCACCTGGATCCGTGACTAGTTGGCTATTCTTCAGCTGTGATGCCAAAACATCAGACGTTCATTGAGAATATCCTTGGGTTTAGGAGCTAATGTTGTTGTGTTGGCAGTTATACATAAAAGCCCAAATAGATACTCGGATGATCCTCAACTCACAGTGGGGTTACGTCCTGATAAAGGCACGGGAAATGGAAAGTGTGGTAAGCTGAGAATGCATTTCAATCACACAGCCTAGTGACTATCAGAGCTTAGCCTCGCCCCTCTTACCGGTGCCAGCCTGGGAGAAGATCCAAATTCAAAACGTGGACTATGGTTTCTACTGAGTGGGTATAACTCCACACCAGGTGAAGTGGGAGAATCGTAGATCGAAGACTGTATTCTGAAGGCGAGGCTCTGTGAACTGACTGGGGGCCTGGGTCTGAGATGAGAGGTCCAGTCCCTGCTGGGCAGGCAGCTCTCACCCTCTGCAGCTCCTGAGGCTGCAAATTGGTGCTTTGCGGAGGAAACGCCCAGCGGGCGCAGCTGCCTGGTACCTCTCGAAAACCACCTACACCTTTCCCTTCCTCCGTCTTCTACCGGACAGCCTGTGCCCTCAGGGGAACGGGAAGAAAGGCAATCTGAGGCCCAATCAGTTGGGAGAAGAAGGAAGGAAAAAGCTCTCTTCCCACAAGGTTGTAAACTAGAAAATAACAAAATGGCAGACACAGAGAAGTGGTCACCCTTTTCTTTTTATTTAATTTTTAAATATATTTTTATTGATTTTAGAGAGGAAGGGGGAGAGAAAAAGAGATAGAAACATCAATGATGAGAGAGAATAATTGATCGGCTGCCTCCTGCATGTCCCTCATTGGGGATCATCGAGCCTACAAACCCTGGCATGTGCCCTGACTGGGAACTGAACCAGGACCTCCTGGTTCGTAATTCGATGCTCAACCACTGAGCCACGCTGACCAGACAGTCACCCTTTTCTGGAAAGAAAGCTTGGAAAGCCAGAAGAGAGGGTCAGACTCTCCTGTCACCTTCCCTGCATTGCCAGGAGCTGAGCCTGACATTAAAAATCCAAGGCCCAAAGCTGCCCACACAGACACCCACACATCTTCCTGGGAACCTGGATGCCACAAAGCCTGAAGCTGGGGGTCCCTGAGAGTCCACTAATGGAGGGGGAGGAGAGGCCGTGAGTTGCACTGTCCTAGAGAGAGGGGGGAATCGTAGACGGAGAGTGGAGTTCCGCTTGCCCACTCCCCCCTGCCAGGAGCTCGGACTGTGCAGGGCTGGCCTAACGGGCCAGAAGCTGTCCCGGACACTCCTCGGAAGCAGAAAAGGTGAGGACCAAACGCTGGCCTGGGCCGGGACCCAGGGCCTGGGAAGAGCTCTGGGCACGGTGAGCAGACAGGCCCGCAGTCTCACGGCCTCGGGCCTTCCTGGAGGGCACCGCCTCCCAGCCTGGGTGCTGAGCCAGGGCTGCGCCTCCCTAGGGATGGGGCTGGGAGAGGCGGGCCCGTTAGCTCTGTGCCCGCCTCTCTGTGCCAGGGCTGCTTGGGGTACCGCCTGCTGGCTTCTTTCACTGCAGCCGATTACCTAGGCCCGTGGTCGGCAAACTGCGGCTCTCGAGCCACATGCGGCTCTTTGGCCCCTTGAGTGTGGCTCTTCCACAAAATACCAAGGCCTGGGTGAGTCTATTTTGAAGAAGTGGCGTTAGAAGAAGTTTAAGTTTAAAAAACGTGGCTCTCAAAAGAAATCTCCATTGTCGTTCTGTTGATATTTGGCTCTGTTGACGGCGTTTGCCGACCAGGCCAAGAGAAATGGAAAAAGCCGCCTACTCAAAAAGAAGCTACTGTCCCCGAAGCTAAAGAACCCCCCAGGCTCGGAATGGGTGGTTGATGGGAAACTTCCAACACCCCAAACCTCTCCCCTCGCAGCTGGGTTCCCACGGATCTCCCAGATGCAGCGCCAGGGCGTCTCGCCGGAACGAAACACCTCCCAAGCCCCGTCCCCGCTGTCTCCCCCTTCATTCTGCCTTGGCGGGAAGCCACCAGAGCGCCTGGGACTTTCACCCACGGTCATGTCTTTAGAATTGTAGCGAGAAACCACCTCGCTTTCAATGATCAGAGCGCTCCACCCTCCAATCAGAGACCTCCGTGCTAGGAAGCGGCTGAAATCATGGCATGTTGGCAACTCCTTCGGTGAATGAGACAAAGAGGCAGCTGCCCCCCTCCGGCTCCCCATCCTGGTCAACACAACCCAGGAGGATGGCCACTTCTTCCAAAGAGAAACGAGCCCCGAAGAACCTCAGGTTGGAAGCCCGGCGGGAGGCAGGCAGGCTGTGGCAGAAGCCAGAGCGGTTGGAACGTCATGACACTGAGTATCAAGAGGACACAGCACAGCATCGTGTGCAGCAAAGAACCAGACATCCTGAGAACAAAAATCTTTTCCCAGAAATGGAGGTTCCTGCCTAAATGTGAGGCTTGGTAAAACACACGACATGAGAAACAGTAGCACTTTCTCTAACGTCAGCCGGCAAAACGTGCTCCCAATCTTGCCCTCCGAGGGACAAAGGCAGTGGCCGAGGGCACATGTGGACCGGGGCCAGCTCAGGCTTATCTTCTGTATAGGCCAGGAGGATGCGCTTTCTTAAAAAAGATTTCTTAATTTAAAACCAGCTGTTGCCTGCTGTAGGCCAGGACATGACATTTTAATCAGCATCATTGTTCCGCTTCTGAAACCAGGCCCAATGGCATCCCAAGGGCAGAGGATCCCGACCCGGGCTCTCGGGTGAGGCTGGCTGGTGAGCAGCGCAGGAATCCGCTCACGAGGGGGTGGAGCTAGCCCTGCTGAGTCCCTGAATCATGGCCACGGCTTGTGAGCCTGTCCTGAACTTCCCTGGGACCTGGGACAACCGGTCTGCTTGCAGGAGAGAGCCTTCGAGGTTAGTTTCAAGCGCCTGGGATATGACAGTCATTCTGTAATATGCATTCTTTAATGCTGTGCTGTAAGATCCAACCCCAGTCTTTCTGGGAGTAGTGAGGTACTTTAAATGAAGGTTTAACATCCTTAAGAGGCCAATGACTCCTAAGAAGGTGATAAAATCACACTAATACAGCTCTCTGGGGCTCCTATGATCCCAGATTGAAGAGCTCCTATTCCAAAATCAAAGGGTAACAAGGTTTGGAAAAATAAAATAAAATAAAATGTACCCAATGGGGCGGGAGCACCGGATGAGAAAGCAGCCACTAAGGCAGTGCATGCGGTGATGAGGAAAAGGACAGACACTGGAGGAGCGGGGTGAGCAGAGCACAGGGAGATGGAGAAGACGTAACGTCAGCACAGCTTTGGCCTTTATCAGGGACGTGGTGTGATGCTCTTCCCCTCTACCTGCCCCCAATTTGAAGGGACTCCTGTCTGTGCCAGCTCCTAGTATCTGGGTGACATTCCCAGATGCTAGGTTTCTACCATGCCATTCCCCCGTGTTAGGAATGAGACCAAAATGCCTTCCACTGCGCCCTCCTGACTGGCATGTAATGAATCACAAGTATGCAGTAGGCAAGTCCCAGCCGCAGCGTCTGCCTCGCTCAATGACCTGAATGAGGGCTCTCATCCCTCCACCTGTGGGAGTCCACGGTTCTTTCACTCCTTCACATGAAAGATGAAGCTCTCTAGACTTCCAATTTTACTTCTCCTGAAATTTCTCCAATCTCTCGAAAGTCTGTCTGGACACACGTGAAGGGACTCGTGAAAACAACCAGATGACACAGACATCGTAATCACCACTCACCTGTGTCACTCAACAGAACGGTGGGATGTCTTAGTGACTTCGATTGGCACACAACTAGGCCTCGGTAATTATATCCATATTCCAGGCAAATTGTTATGTATTTTGTGTTCTAGGGACATATGTTATGGCTAAAGCCCAAACTGTGGCTAATCTTAATATTAGAGCCAGATAAATCTGTTTCGAATCCATAACATCTAACATTTGCCAGAGTAGATTTGTTCATCAACCGGGCTTAAAGAGGTATAATTCACACATGTGCAGTATTACTAAATGCTGAAACTTAATGATTTAAATATACCAGCAACCATTGCAAAGCAGTGGTTACAGCAGCATTTAACATTAGCCAGAACCTCCCTGGCTAATGTTACGTTTATACCAAGAGAATGAGGGAAAGTCTGGCAACCCCTCAATTTTCACAGTGTGGTACTTGCTAGAGGAACTCAGTGCATGGCTATCGGATGCCCCTTGTTTTTCCCTGAGAAAACTGACAAAAGACTCATTGGACCTAATGAGGGAAAAAACAAAACCTTTGGAGGTTTGGGAGACATCTTCTCTTACAATGGTTAGTTTGGGGATCTTACTCTGCTTGGTACACATGGCATCCATATCCCAGACATGGATGTAGATTGGCATTAGGAGAAGATGCAGTTAAATACACACAAAAAAGAAAGATGTTCCTTAGCCACCCATAATCAATGCGTTAGACATAGTTGAAAAAGGAATAAAAATTATTTTAATCGCATTAAAAAGCCAAATCAAACAGGAATAGTTATGGAGCTTAGAAGCTCCCTGCTCGGCCGCCGATGCTCTTCTGTGCCAGAGTCCAGTGCCCCAGGTCCAGGCAAACAGGGTGGGGCAAGAGTAGGTCTGCAGTTGTATGTGAAAGAGCTTATTCTTGTATCTTATTTATTAATTATTGTATTCTTTTCCATGCGAACTGTAAACCGACTTCTATCCATCCTGAGCTGCACCTGAACCTGGAGTGCCACGAAGGCTTCATTCGGCATCTTCAAAGAAAAGCCACCGGAGACCACGGAGCACCAGAACAGAGGATGCCCTCAATGCTCAGGCATCCTCCTGAGCTTCCCGTTCTTGCGGAAGTAGGTCAGCATGTCAGTCTTCCACTGACATCCCCCTGCTGTCAGAAGTGCTGGGGGGCGTGTGCTCCCCCCTGGCCCAAGCTTAGTGTTCAGGCCCCGCCTGTGGCGGGTTTATAAGCTGCCGATGTTGGGGAAACTCTTCAGTTTCTCAGGGAAGTCGTCTTTGTACAGCACAGGGTCGGCTCGGTGCTCCACCACCTTGAGCGGCATCGTCCCAAAGACCGAAGCGAACTTGTTGATGCACTCAGACCTGTGGGGTTCAGGGAGCAGGAGGGCAGGTGAGCAGATGAGAGGGACAGACGGGGGTGGGGGAAAGAGAGAAAATGATCAAGAGGCTGAGAGATGATAGCAAAATATATAATATTCAACATCAACAGAAGAAATCCCAGGAGGCTCAGCCTGCTCCCAGGTCTGAAAGGTTGGAGGGTGTGGACACGGAGATGTGGCGTGCTCCATGAGCTCAGGGGGAGAAAGTGAACAGGGACTGCAGCCTGGAGGGCCTGCAGAGGTCAGAGTCTCTCTTCCCCTCCCCCTAAATTCCAGTCATTCTTCCAGAGCAGCACAAGCAGGCCTCAAACCAAGGTGGATTAGCTGCCAACAACCTTAACCCCGTCTCTGCCAGCTGAAGAGAAGGCAACCAGGGGAGAGGAAAAAGCCACTGGGCTCTGAGCTCACTGAAGTTTCACAGGCAGAGAGTCCCCTACCACGGAGCAACGGAAGGCCAAAGAAGCTAATGGGGGGGTAGTGAACCTCAATTTCAAACAATAAACACTTTGCCCATTCAACCAGCATTGGCTAAATGCTCTAAGAGGCAATCTCTGGGAATCACCAGTCCATGCTGAGTTTGGGGATCTTACAGCTGCCAGGATGGGAGCCACAGCCACGTGAGAATCAGCAGTCCACAGCCCACTGGCTGACGGGACAGTCGGGCCTTGGGGCAGGGAAGAGTCCGTTTCTCCCCATCACTCCCCGCCCCCAGCCTGGCGAGCAACCTCCTAGGAGGTGAGCGGGTCAGGCAGGCTGGCGGGAAAAGGTTCTGGCCATCAGGCCAACTGAGTGTGACAGCTGGCAGTGAGGACGCCTCAGCCTCGGACCAGGGAGAATAACGAGCCTGTAAAACGGCGTTTGAAGTTGAGGGGAGCTCCAAGATGGATTTCAGAAAGGTCAACGTGCTCTCTGCTCAGTCAGGCCTATGGCACCGGAGAGCTACAACAAGAACAAACTAATCAGAGGCAGGACCATTACAAGGGGCTACGTTTCAAGACACAGCCTGGGAGTCTCTTCTGTCCTCAGAGGTACTGTCAGATTTATTTCAAAGTATTTTCATCAACAAGTTTTTACTGGAGCACTCTGAGCTTTAGAAAGAAATCAATAAAGAAGCCAGGTATTATTAATTCTTTTCACTTGGTCATTATGTTTCTAGAAAAATGTGTTACTACCACATTTGGGCTCTTCTAATAACTTCACTGTGTCCACCAGCTCCACCAATCACCAACCGATACTGTGTTAAGAGTGCTTTCACATAGCCCAGCCAGCATGGCTCAGTGAGTGAGCATCGACTTATGAGCTCAGAGTTCAATTTCCAATCAGGGCACATGCCTGGGTGTTGTGCTCGATCCTCAGTAGGAGGCATGCAGGAGGCAGCCAATCAATGATTCTCTCTCATGAATGATGTTTCTCGCTCTCTCTCCTTCCCTCCCTCCTTCCCTTCTGAAATCAACAAATATATACTAGGTGTACCAGTTAATAATGTGGATTTTTTCCAACAGAGTTACACATATGTTCATATATATCCAATTTGATATGTATGTTATTTTGTTGTATTGACAAAAAGCTTCAAAACTTCACATGTCAAATTTGCTGAAGGTGTTAACATCATAGATATTTTTACACTTAAAAATGTCAAATTTCGTGCTAAAAAAAGAGCATTTGAGGAAAGTTTTAATTCATTATTTTGAAGAAAAGTGCTGCTGAATACTTCAGGAAGCTCATGGTGAACATGCTCCATCTCAAGATACTTGTGAACGCTGGTTTAAATGCTTTAAAAATGATTTCAATGTGTAAGACAAAGAACATCCAGATCAACCGAAAAAGTTTGAAGACCAACAATAACAAACATTATTGGATGGAGATATGTGTCAAACTCAAAAACAACTTGCAGAAAGATTAAATGTTGCTCAGCAAACAATTTCTGATTGTTTACAAGCAACGGGTAAGATTTTAAAGGAAGGAAAATGGGTGCCACATCAACTGAATGAAAGATAAATGGAAAACTGAGAAGTCATCAGTAAAATGTTGCTTCAATGGCACATAAGTCTTTTTTGCATCAAACTGTGACTGGCGATGGAAAGTGGATTTATTTTGAGAATCCTAAATGCACAAAATCCTGGGTTGATCCAGGTCAACCATCAATATCGACTGTAAAGCCAAATCGCTTCAGAAAGAAAACAATGCTATGCGTTTGGTGGGATCAGGAAGGTGTGGTGTATTATGAGCTTCTTCTAAAACCAGGTGAAACCATTAATACTGATCATTACTGACAACAAATAATCAATTTGAACCACGCTTTGATCGTGAAATGACTAGAACGTGCCAGAAGACATGGCGAAGTAATTTTGCTTCATGATGACGCACCATCACACACTTCAAAACCAGTTAAAGACACATTAAAAGCTATTGCCTGGGAAGTATTAACCCACCCGCCGTATTCACCAGATCTTGCTCCTTCAGATGACCACTTGTTCCAATTGATGGCACACACACTTTCCGAGCAGCACTTCAAAACGTACAAAGTGGAAAATTAGGTCTCTGAATGCAGTTTGCCTCAAAATAAGAAAAGTTCTATTGGGATGGTATCCACAAATTACCTGAAAGATGGGGAAATGTGTAGCTAGCTAGCAATGGACATTACTTTGAATATTTTTGATGTTTCTCTTGAAATCATCGTGTTTTCTTTGATTACAAAATCTATTATTAAATGGTACACCTAGTATGCTAGTGTGTGTGTGTGTAATTTTTTTTTTTTAAAGAGTGCTTTCATGTAGTAGTAACCCATTTCATCCTCACAACAACCCTATAGGGCAGGTGCTAACTTATCCCCAATCTCACATTGGGAAGGCGGGGACACAGAGAAGCTCAGGAACATGTACAAACGTCAAGTAACTAGTAACAGGCAGGGCCAAACCCAGGCATGGCGGCTCCTAAGGCTAAAGTCTTACTGATGAGACGACACACATTCATTTATTAGCACAATTCTAGGATCCCAGGGGAGGAGCCGGAAATGAGTAACTGCTGAGTACCTGTTACATGCCAAGTCACTGACATCCATGATCTTACTGCTTCCTTAAAGTGCCCCCTCTACGTGCCCAGGGCAGGGTTGTCATAACTTCGTGATGCGGGTCAGACATGAGGACACAGAGCTTAAATAACCTGGACAAGAGCTGGAGTGGAGCGGTTTCAGCCCAGGCTTCCACCAGCAACAGAGCCGTCACTCTTCATCATCCTCAATCACGACTCGGAAGGAACGGAGCTTCCCTTCTGCGGCAGTCTTTTGAAACTCGGGAGGCAGTCAGAGGTCCCAAATTGACGAGAAATTGGGCAAAAAGACTGAGCATTTTCCACAAAATGGTAGGAAGCGAGCATCAGACAACAGCTTCCCCCTCCTCAAATAACGGGGTCAAGGCAGTGGCAAAGACAAATCTCTGCAAGGCCTTCCTTTGGACAGTTCTGCCTGAAATTGTGTACCGGCTCTGCACTTTCCATTATTACGCCTGTAGACTCTGGCTAGCGGAGCCCAGCGGTGCCAGGATAGGTACCAGCGAGCATGTACTAACCAAGAATCATGGCTCTTGGCAGAGCAGAGAGGCTCCACGGCCCCCTGGGCAACACCGAGGACAATGTCTCCTCTGTAACTAGATCTGCCAACAGGGCCGGGCCACCGGCAAGAGGCCAGGGGCTCCGGCCAGGCCGACTTGCTGACAGCTGCCCTGGCTAATTCAGGCTGCGTGCGTACCTCTCTCTCCACACAGCGTGCCCTGGAGAAGGGGCAGGCGGCTCTGAATGGCAAAGGTTCTGAAGTCTCCCGCCAGGTACTGACAACACTTCCTCCTTTCTCTTCAGGGCATCTGGTTTGGAGAACTGGTTAGGGTGAAGGAGGAGCTTGGCTTATTGCTGGTCGCCCTGGTGTCCAGCTACTCCATCAGTAACTGTCCCCCGGGGTCCGTTTTCTAATTGAAGGTAAACAGGCTAAGAACTGCCAATGTCTACCTCTGAAGTCTAGAGGCATCTGGGTGGCGGGGCCGGGGGAGAGAATAAGGACTAATGGTGTTCTGTTTTCCTTTCAAATCCATACAATTACCTAAACAACCAGGGACCTTTAGGACTGACTAATGCTGGGGAAATTGGGAAGAAAGCGAATCTGCCAGGCACTGTGCTACAAGCTTTCTTGTATTATTATTTTACTTCCAGCATGTAATATGGTGCTTGGTACAAAGATGCTCAATAAATATTTGTTGAACAAATGAATGAACACTGTATTTATACCCCCATTTTAGGAGGTGAAAAGATTGAACTGCAGATAAGGGAAGTTGTTTTCTTTAAATCAGACAGCTAACAAGTGGCAAACTCATAATCTGAACAAAGATTGGCCTGAATCAAAATACTATGTTCTTTTCCTTAAATCAACACTGTCTGCCTGCCATACTGCCTTGACCTCATTGAAGATATTTGGTCAAAATGAGCAACTTAAAGAAGTTAACAGCAGATCCTGGAAGAAATGGATGCTGCGTAGTGCAACTGAGATTTCTGATTCTAGAACCCAAAAATAGAATAAGTAAGCTTATTGAACCACAAAACCCAACACAAGGTTCATAACTTGCGAAGTGGTTAACCCCTTTCACTATTGTGTGCAAAATGTGATTCTGCAAAGGGGACAATTACAAAAAGAAAAACCAATGAACACTCTACAGTCCACCTCTGGGCTTACACAAGAGGCTTAAATCATGTCTTCCCTCATTATCTAAGGACCTTATTTAATAATTCAGTGATCTAGTCTTTAATCCATATAGTTTTACTCCCAGTTTCTAACTGATTTCAAGACTTATTCCCTATCACATTTCTCAAAAGGGTAATCTAGATTCACTAACTCTACTTCCTCACCACAGGCGCAGGCCCTATGCCTTGGGGCTCACCACTCTGTGGCATTATTTTTTCAAAGTCACCAATGACCATTCACTTCAAAGGCCCTTTCCGGGTCTGCATGGTCCCTGCTGCTCTCCTGCTTCAGAGCACTGCAGGTCCTGGTTCTCTCCTGGCCTCTCCTCCGTTTTCGGTTATTCTTTCTTTCTCCTAAATGTCAGAATTTGTCAAGATTCTGCCCTGGGCCCTTCTTCAGTCAACTGCCATCTCTGGGCAGATGCCTTTAAATAGCTTTGTTTTAATCTTCTTTCTAGAGTTCTAGATCCACATTTCCACCTGCCTACCCCATAATCTACACCTGCACATAGAGAGGACGAAAGCCCCCAAATCACATACCTTACTGCTCTCCAGCTTCGGCATGATTAAGATCTCTTCCTGTCCTCATGATTATACAGTTAAAGGTGTGACTACTCACCCCATCCTCCTAACTATATTATTTACACTCTTCCGGACTGGAAATCCAGAAATTATCTTTCTCAACTCCTTCTCCATAACCTTCTCACACCTATCCAGCTAGAAATAAGTTCTAATATATCTCTCTTTGTCTCTTTTTTTTTTTTTTGGGGGGGGGAGTGGTGGTTAGGATCTCTTGCAATTTAATTCCTTCTTTCCTTTCCACACTCAATTTAGTTCAAGCCTTCTGACTGTTCCTTCTTTAATCCCTTTATTTCATTCCATCCTATGCACTTCTTCCAAGTTAATCTCAAAACAATTCTTATATCAAGCTATTACCTTTTTGCATGTAAAGAACAGACTGGGAATAAAAAAAAAAATCTACCCCCCTGTTCAAAACACTTCTATGGCTTACCAGAGTCTGGAGAGAAACATCCAGGTTCCTTAATTGAGGATTCAAGGCAGTTTGGAACTAACAGGCCAGAACTTGATGCTCCAAAGTCAACTTCTTCTTCCTAAGTTAACTCATAATTTTATTTCTCCTACAATTTTTGATTCAGGATCCAAATGAGTTCCACAGGTTGCCATTGACTGATTTAGTCTGTAGATCACCCTCCTCTTATTTTACTCCAGCTAGTCACTGGTTGAAGAAACTGAATTGTTCACCCTGTCCCCACATGTGAACTTCGCTGACTGCATCCCATGGTGTCCTCTGATATGTTCATCTGTCCCTTGTATGTCTTGTCTATCAGTAGCTAAATTTAGAGTCTTCATCAGTTTTGATGTGGGGATAAGAATACTTCAGAGGTGAACATTTATCAGGAGACACAAAATGGGTAATTGTCATGTGTAATTTTGTTGTTAGCAGCCACTGACAATCATTGCCTAGATCTATTTTCCAGAGCTTGTATAATAGTGATATTCTAATCCTATCTTTTCCCCCTAATTATCTGGACTTCTATAAAGACTAAAATAACCTCATGAACTATTTGAATGCCTGAAGTACTACAGCTGACATTAGAATGAACTTAACTGCTAGCCAAATACACCTTGAACTTGCTGATGGACACTTGGTTACACAGTTCCCCTGCCTGGAATCCTCTCTTGCCCAGGCCATCATTGGTTGGGATCCTAGTAGTCTTTGAAGACTCACTTCAAATGCCATCTCTTTTACAAAATTATTCCTAATAATTGACCTAGCAAGATGTCACTTCTCTTTCCTCTGATCAATTATAACTTTTTTTTTTTTTAAATCTCACCTGAAGATATTTTTACCATTGATTTTTGGAGAAAGTGAAAGGGAGGGAGGGTTGAGGGGAGAGAGAGAAGCATCGATTCGAAACAGACAGATCAATTGTTTGCCTCCTGAACACATCCCAACAGGGAATTGAACCTGCAACCTTTGGTGGGCCAATATTCTAACCCAGTGGTCGGCAAACTCATTAGTCTACAGAGCCAAATATCAACAGTACAACGATTGAATGTTCTTTTGAGAGCCAAATTCTTTAAACTTAAACGTCTTCTAACACCACTTCTTCAAAACAGACTCACCCAGGCCATGGTATTTTGCCGAAGAGCCATACTCAACCACATGTGGCTCGTGAGCCGCCGTTTGCCGCCACGGCTCTAACCACTGAACATACAAGCCAGGGCTCAATTATAACATTTTGAACCTCCCTTATGTTACTTATTCCATATAATTTTAGATTAACTTTGATGTGTGTGTGTGTGTGTGTGTGTGTGTGTGTGTGTCTGTGCGCGCGCTCATATGCATTTGTTGTTGTTAATTGTAAAGTCCGATATAATTTGACTTAAGCCTAACAGTATCTGGGAAGTTGCCTTTTCTACTTTCAAAAGCCTTTTTCTGATTGGAAGCCTCCACATACATCTCCCTTACTTACTTTCTTCAGTGTATTGTAATGAGTACATCCAACTTAAATCTCTCTCATTGCATTTTATAGGTTGCTTTACATTTGTAATGATCAATAATTTCTCATTGCATTTTAAGTTGCTTTGCATTTGTAATGATCTCAGTGGTGCTAGAGGAGAGATGTTTAGCCTTAGCGCATGCTTCAAGGCCATTATCAGATCAACTTTTCTCTCTATAATTCATTTCTTGGACCATATAACCCCATCATTTTAACTTAACTCTATCAACATCCAATTGCTTAATGCTGTAAGTTCTCTCAGACACAGAGAATAGTGGTAGGTTTAAAGGAACAATTTCATATACTCCAAATAGAACTATAATTGGGGTCTCTCTTCCAAATGAGCTATGACAGTTAATGTCACTGCCTTTGACAGTGATAGATATTTCCAAAATCACAATAATGTATTAACAGTTGATAAAAGTCCTGTCATTTGGGTAAGATATTTATATATGAAAGAGATAGAGAGACTATTGAGAGAATAAGAGAAAGGAGTAAAGAATTATATAAAAGAATCCAGGACAACTGAAGAGAAACACTGGTCTGTGCAGAAAAATCCTCCAGGCTTGAAGGATGCTAATATGGCTGACAGATTTCAGAAATGAATGTTGCAAGTAGAAGCATGAGACCTGCAGAAACTTAAACTAGATATCTCATTCTCCTACTGTTGCTTCTCCCAGTGAATTGTGGTCCCACAACAGTGCTACTGGATGCCAGAGCATGCTGCCTTTTGATTTGGATTTGATTCAAGAGATTTGAAGCTTTAGTACCTTTGAGTTACAAGTGAGAACTACTAGGTTTACTGTAAGATTATAACGGTCTCCACTTGTTTTATATGCACTACAAGGCCTGGTGTTACAGTCGCACAAAGGTGTGCTTGTTGAGGAGCTGACTGCATCGAACTAAAGGAGTATTTCAGAGCTGCCCGCTCCCGCTCTCTAATGTAGAGCTGTGCTCTCAGTTCTGTTGTTGGTAGGTGCGTTGGTAGTATCAGCACAGGTAATGTGTCCCTGGTGGGTTTGGTTTAATGCTTTCTGATCAGGCTTCTACTGTAACATGGAGGCATTGCCCTGAAAAACAATCCAGTATTTCCTTAAAATTAACTAACTTCCACTCAAATGACTGTGGATGGTTAACTGCTTAGTCTAAATGGAGAATCTGGCTTCTGGAGCTTAAGGCCAGCAATATTTTTAAGACCCTTCCAGCCATTACAAATTGAGTAAGTAGCATTCCAAATTAATTCTTTGGGTGACCTGGGCTTGAACTAACCCAACTCCCACGGTGCAAAAGGAGGTGACTATGGCTACCAGCTGCTGTCCTTATATTTCCCAAAAAGTCCCATAAACAGCCCCAAGGCAGGAAATGGGGATCAGGGGCCAGGGCAGACTTTTGGTAAGAGGCTCACTCACCTCTCCACCATGTGCGTCTGATCCAGAGAAAGCCCATCAATGGCTGTGCACTCTGGACACTTGAATTTCTTCCGCGGTGTTACCTACCAGATGAACACAAACATACCCGGCTGTCAGCGCCCAGGACAATAAAACCATGCTTGTGACACCATTCTGCATGCTTCTGTTCGGTAAGTGGAGGTGCCTGTTCCCTCCATACACACATGCACACACCTCGCCATTTCTCCATTCAATTCTGTCTGGCTCGGCCAACGGCAAACTCACAAGGGCCCAATAAAAAAGGCTTGGAGGGCTTTCGCCTTCTGTAGCTGGAAAGAAGTGGTGATGACAAGCTCCTTAATTCCTGTTTAATGACTGTTTTCTCACTGCCAAGGTCCTTGTATAAACACCATTTGTTCTTGCAGCCATAAGGGCGATGAAATACAGCTTCCCATAACTTTCACCGTAACCTTAGTTCCAACAGGCGCTTTCTCCTCCTTCCAGCTCATGGCAAATGCTCTGAGCTGCACAAGGCTCTTGAAGATGCCAGGTTATTTTGCAATTCCCTTGGATCAGAAAAAAAACAATCCAATGGTCCCTCAGCCTCTGAATCCTTTTCCCCGATTCTGCCTTATCCTCCCAAACCTTAAACTTCCGGTGCTTTTCTAGCACCCTCGGGAAGCTGCTATCCTAACCTAGTGAAGGTAAGTAAACAGCAGAGGGACTGAGGGGGGAATCGGATGACTAACTAGGTCAGGTTAAGAAGTATAGGCACCAGTTATTACTTCCAGAGTAAGCAGGCACAGCCAAAACATCTTGTCAAAAAGCAGATTAGGAGATACACTTCCTTTAAAATGAATTTCACAATTCACACTCGCACTTTCCTTGCAGTGAACTGTCCCTGGAGTTATTTAGAGAGCTGGGAGAGAGGATGAGGACTGCAGGGTTAGGAGACCAGCAGTGACCCTTCCTCTCTCCTAGTCACTGTGGTTTAACTTGGCTTCTCTCATCCATTAATAGTATGAGTCGGCCGGGAATGTCCCACTATATTTCCAATATAAGCTCCCAGTACTGGAAGATCCCAGGGTCAGGAATCTGGCCTAGCAGTAGTGCCCATTGTCACACACAGAATTCTGACCCAGAATGAAAGAAGGTTGAGATGACTCCACTCATATAAAAAAGTGTGTGCTCTCTACATATCCAGGGATTTAATTTGAGAAAAACCTACATTTCAAGAATAGATATCAATCTAATATAATAGATGTAATTGTTAATTGATATATTAATATATCAATTAATAATAGCTATAATATAATTAATATATCAATATATTATAGGAAAGGTAATTTTTAACATTCGGTAATCAATATTTACAAACATCATTTAGGGCAACTATAGTTATAATTTACAAAGTGTACTATCTTTTCAATGTCTATATAAAAAAAGACTGTAGCTTTTACCTAACAGAACTAGATTTCAAATCAGCTTTGAGATTAAAATTATTTTTTAAAAAAAACATGATTTGTAGATGGACCATCACAGCCTTTACTTTACCTCTGACACTGAAGTTTAAAACCAGTAACCAAAGAAATTGCATAACAAAAGAAAGTATGTTTAAATTGCCAAAGCCTATCCTTCAACAATGTGCCAATGTTAATCATAGAATCTTAAAGAGTGAAAAGGGAGCTCCAAGTTCATCTAGTCCAGCGGTTCTCAACCTGTGGGTCATGACACCTTTGGGGGTCGAATAACCCTTTCACAGGGGTCGCCTAAGACATCCTGCATATCAGATATTTACATTACGATTAACAACAGTGGCAAAATTACAGTTATGAAGTAGCAACAAAAATAATTTTATGGTTGGGGGTCACCACTACATGAAGAACTGTACTAAAGGGTCACGGCATTAGGAAGGTTGAAAACCACTGATCTAGTCCAACACTTCATTTCATCCAGTGAGGAGAACTTCTCAGGCTCAGGGAAAAGAGAGTTGCTCAAGATCACAGAGCAAGTCAGCAGCAGAGCTGGACCAGGATGCGTCCTACCTTGATGACAGCTTTCCCCGTGACATTAGCCACCAGGAAATTCATGGCAATGTCTTCACAGTTCATATGAGCGTCCACCCAGTTCTTGATGTCCCCGGGCATTTTGTAGGTATACAGGTAATTAAAATACTATCAGGTGAAGAAACAAAAAGAAGAAACATTCAAATAGCAGTTCCCTCTGGCTGATACATAAAGTGCAACTCCATCAAGGCATGGGGACAGCTTTCTCTCATAAGGTTAATCACAAGGCTGTAGCCACAGAAAGGGCAAAGGAAGTATTAGGATGCAGTTGGCCCGGTGACCAAAAGCTTTAATATTGTCCTTCCTTTCAAACCCACCCATTGAGAGCAGAAGAGAGGTACAACATGAAGCCCTTGTAGGATTCGGACTGATTAAGTGTTTTATAAATATTGTTCAGAGACAAACTATACATTCATCTTTACTAAATCCTTCCCTGGAGTCACAATGCCCAATCCTGTTTTCTCTGTTGTTCCCATAGATTGCAAAGGGAAACAGAGATAAATTACAATGGGTTGCAAAGGTATATGCTTTTTACAGTAAAACAAAAATGAGGCAATTCTGGAACCACCATAATCTACCTACATATGAAATAGTACAGACATTCACAGCCAAAAATAAAAGTATGTACAATCTACTGACACAAACCTCCCAAATTATAAAAATTATTTATTATCTGTTAATAAGAACAAAAAAAAACATTTCTGGGCCTGGAGCGCTGAAAACTACGAGGGCAGCAGTGCCAAGATAACGACAGCAATCCGTGCAGACACGGCTGAGCTATCTAACTGCGCCAGGCTGAACAGACCTTGCTCCTGCATCATGCCTCACGCCATTGCTGACAGTGGACAAGTTGTTACTATTTAATTAAACCATACACTTCCAGGGAACTCTCTATTACCAAACCGAATATTCTGAAGTCCAACACATACCCTTCAAACACTCCTCAATTAAGAATCAAAAAACATGAAGTAATAATTCTCAGAGAAGGGAAATACAAAAGGCTCATAAATAAACAAAAGGAATTTCAATCTCACTAGTAATCAAATCAGTTGAAAAACTGAGTTCCATTTTCATGGGCATTTCATGCAAGGGAGGCTATGGTAAATAGTTTTATATTTTGCTGGTGGGAGTGTCTATTGACACAAATGATACTGAAAACAATAGACAAAAATGTATATCAAAACCTTCACAAAATGTTCAGTCCCTGTGATAGAATCTATCATAATGCTCAAAAGTATAAATGATTATGGATATTAATCATTAAACATTAGATATTAAACATTATTTAAAATAGCAAAAAAGTTAGAAACGATCTAAATAATCAATGACAGAATAATAGTTACACAGAATTTATGGAATACCAATATAATGGTATATTAGCAACTCTGTTCAGAAAAAAATTATGGAGGAATGTTAATGACATGAGAAAATGCTCACAATATAATACATGAAAATAGCAGACTAATTCAAATATTTGTAACATTATGTGTGTATATATGCATAAGTAAATAAAAGGCAAAGTGGGAAAACATCTAAACAAAAATAACGGTTATAAGTGATATACAAGAGACTTTTCTTATACAATAAATTTTGTTCTGAATTTTCCACATTTTCTATTATAAGCATTTATTATTTCACAAGTAGAAAAGTAATAACTATATTCTTTAAAAAGTATCATACAACATGGCCTTTCAAGATCTCTGAATAGAACATTATTCATAAACTCAGCAAAAATTAAATTGGGCCAAATAAAACCAGTATCATACTCTGCTTTGTCAACTCAGACCCACCTGCCCCAAGCCTGCCCACACCTTACCTTGTGATAAAAAGCTGCTCCTGTAAGCACCATGGACACCTCATTGGTCCACTCGGACTCATACTTCCACTTACTCATCTCATGGTCCCAGAGATGCAGGCGACCTGGGTAACCCACCAACCGGTCAGGAAACTCCCGCCAGACCTAAGGACAGAAGGACACCAACAGTCCAGTCTCAGTTCACACACAACCAAGCATAGTTACCAACAAACAGACTCTGGAGGATCAAGTTTTCACAAACTAAGGTCAGAAGGCACTTCTGAAGATGTTAATTTGAACAGGTGTTAGCTCTTCTGCCAATATTCAAAGACAGATGTTGACTCTTATTTCCTCCAATACTTCCTGCGCTTGCTTAGAAATTTCAAATAATGTGGAAAAATAACTTACTGAATTGAGTCAAGGTAGGTAATCTCTTAACATATGATTAATGAAATAGATTCTGTCCTTAAAGAACATACAAATGAAGACTAAATAGAACCCTGCAACTAACGCACCTGTTCTGATTTATATTAAATTTTGGCAATTGTGAAAACTTGCAACATCTCTGTTTCTAAAAAAAATTAAAATTAAAAACAAAAACAAGATGAGAAAAATGGCGGCGGAATAGACGGACATGTCCCAAGCCTTGTCCTGGAGCAGCTAGAGAGAACAGCGTAGAATTACACAGGAGTGTCTGTTGAGGGACAGCTGTACTTCAGGAGATGGTGGGGGACTGCTGGATGGGGCTCCCCTGACTGGACAGCCCCCACTGCTGCTGGGTTTCTTTCTGGAGCAACCAGCTCAGATGTGGAGACCGCGCCATCTTGAAGGGGAAAGTGGATGTTTCGGAAGCCTGAAAATCTACAACTATGGCACCCACCAAACAGCTGCAAACCCCAGAACAATGGTCCCCAATTGGCGCAAACACACGGATTCAGAGGAGCTCTACACTCCAGCACAGAAAGGTCAGATTTCACCTGAGATAAGGAGAGAGAGATCTACATAACCAGACACCTTGAGAAGAGAGACCATGGGGAGACAAAGAAACAGCCCACACATAAAAGAAAAGCAGGCATCACCAAAAAAGAAAGTAATCAAAATGGAGGCAAGCAACCTGTCAGAGAAAGAATTCAGAGAAATGATCATAAGGTGGTTGAAAAGAATGAAAGAAATTTGACAATATGAATAAGAACCAAGAGAAAATGAAGAACCAAGAAGAAATAAAAAATGACATCGCTGCTATAAAGAACTCAATAGAAAGCATCAAGAGTAGACTAGAAGAAGCAGAGGATAGCATCAGTGAGCTAGATAGGAAGAAATACCCAAATAGAGGAGCTTCTAGAAAAAAAAATTAAAAAGTAGGAGAGCCTAAGGGAACTTTGGGACAACATGAAACA
The DNA here is from genome assembly GCA_011751065.1 of Lasiurus cinereus. Taxonomy (NCBI): domain Eukaryota; kingdom Metazoa; phylum Chordata; class Mammalia; order Chiroptera; family Vespertilionidae; genus Lasiurus; species Lasiurus cinereus. The sequence continues at coordinate 10,508,148 of JAAGEH010000043.1, read as the reverse complement.
AAACAACATCTGCATCATAGGGGAACCAGAAGGAGAGGAAACTGAGCAAGGAAGAGAAAACTTGTTTGAAGAAATAATGACAGAAAACTTCCCTGATATAGGGAGGAAAAACCCCACACAAATCCAAGAAGCTCACAGAGTCCCAAGCAAAATGAACCCCAAAAGACCAATATCAAGGCACATTATAATTAAATTGGCAAACACCAACGAAAAAGTAAGAATCTTAAAAGCAGCCAGAGAGAGACAGAAAGTTACCTACAAAGGAACCCCCATCAGACTAGTGACTGATTTATCAACAGAAACTCATCAGACCAGAAGGAAATGGAATGAAATATATAGTCATACAAAGGAAGGATCTGAATCCATGTATCCTGTACCCAGCAAGGCTATTAATCAAAACTGAAGGTGAAATCAGGAGCTTCACAGACAAAAAAAGGACTAAGAGAATTTATTACCACCAAACCAGCAATGCAAAAAATGCTAACGGGTCTGTTGTAAAAAAAAAAAAAGAAAGAAAGAAAGGAAATAGGAAGCGAAGAAGTAACAAAGGGGTAAAGAATAAAAATGGCGACAAGTACCTATCAATAATAACTTTAAATGTAAATGGATTAAATGACCCAATCAAAAGACATAGGTTAATGTATTGGATAAGAAAACATGACCCATATATTATTGTCTACAAGAAACTCACCTCAGGAAAAAAAAATGCACACAGACTGAGAGTGAAGGGATGGAAAAGGGTTTTCAGGTGAATGGAAATAAAAAAAAAAGAGCTGGAGTAGCAATACTTATATCTAAGAAATTAGATCTCAAAGTAAAGGGCATAAAAAGGGACTGCATAATACTAAAGGGAACAATCCAACAAGAAGAAATAATTCTGGTAAACATATACACACCCAATACAGGAGCACCCAAATACACACACACACACACACACACACACACACACACACAAAAAAAAAAAAACTCCTGCAGGATATCAAGGGAGAGATTGACAGTAATACAATCAATCATAGTAGGAGATTTTAATACCCCACTATTATCACTGCACAAATTGACTAAACAAAAAATCAGAAAAGAAACATCAATCCTAAATGACTCAATAGACCAGATGGAATTAATTGACATCTTCAAAACATTTCACCCCAAAGCCACAGAATATATATTCTTCTCAAGTGCACATGGGTCATTTTCAAAGATAGACCATATGTTGGGTCATAGGCAAAGTCTCTTCAAATTCAAGAAGATAGAAATCAAATCAAGCATTTTCTCAGATCACAGTGGCATAAAACTAGAAATCAACTACAATAAAAACAATTCAAAGAAATCAAACAGATGGAGACTAAACAGCATGGTATTAAACAATGACCAGGTTACCAGAGATATCATAGCAATAAATGACAATGAAATTGTCATAGCAATAAATGACAATGAAAATACAATAATACAAAATCTATGGAACACAGTGAAAGTAGTCTTGAGAGGGAAGTTCATAGCTCTACAAGCCTACTGCAAAAAAAACAAGAAACAATGGTAATAAATTATCTAACCCTACAACTCAAAGAGTTAGAAAGAGAGCAACAACAAAAGCCCACAGTAACTAGAAGGAAGGAAATAATAAAGATCAGGGTGGAGATAAATGACATAAAGACCAAAAAAAAAAAAAATACAAAAGACCAACAAAACCAAGAACTGGTTCTTTGAAAGGATAAACAAGATTGAAGAACCTCTAGGCAGGCTCACCAAAAAGCAGAGAGAGGATCCAAATAAACAAAATCAGAAATGAAAGAGGTAAAATAATAACAAACCCCACCAAAATACAAAGGGTTGTTAAAAAATACTATGAACAACTCTATTGCAACAAACTGGACAACCTAGAAGAAATGGACATATTCCTAGAAAAATATAATCTTCCAAAACTCAATCAGGAAGAATCTAAACAACTCAATAGGCCAATAACTATGGAAGAAATTGAAGCAGTCATCAAAAAGCTTCCAGCAAACAAAAGCTCTCAGCCAGATGGCTTTCCAGAGGAGTTTTACCAAACATTCAAGGAAGAATTAAAACCTATCCTCCTCAGACTATTCCAAAAAATTCAAGAAGAAGGAACATTTCCAAGCTCCTTCTATGAAGCCAGCATCATCCTAATATCAAAACCAGATAGAGACTACACAATGAAAGAGAATTATAGGCCAATATCCCTCATGAAGACAGATGCCAAAATCCTCAACAAAATTCTAGCAAATTGGATCCAGCAGCATACACCATAACCAGAAATGCAAGGATGGTACAATGTCCACAAATCGATGTGGTACATCACACAAATAAATTGAGAGATAAAAATCATATAGTCATATCAATTGATGCAGAAAAAAACATTTGACAAGATCCAACACCTTTTATTGATAAAAACTCTAAACAAGGTGGGAATAGAAGGATCATACCTCAACATAATACAAGCTATATATGATAAACCCACAGCTAACACCATACTCAATGGGCAAAAACTAAAACCATTTTCCTGAAGAATAGGAACAAGACAGGGATGCCCACTCTCACCACTTCTGTTCGACATAGTACTGGCAGTATTAGCCACTGCAATTAGACAAGAAGAAGAAATAAAAGGCATCCAAATTGGAAAAGAAGAAGTACAGCTGTCCTTATTTGCAGATGACATGATACTGTACATAAAAAATCCAAAAGACTGCATCAAAAAACTAACAGACTTAATAAATGAATTTGGCAATGTAGCAGCATACAAAATTAATGACAAGAAATCTGGCATTTCTATACACCAATAGTAAACTTACAGAAAAAGAGACTGAAAAAGCAATCCTATTTACCATTGCACCAAAAAAAATTAAGATACCTAGGAATAAACTTAACTAAGGAGGTTAAAGACCTATATGCAGAAAACTACAGGACACTGAAAAAAGAGATAGAGGAAGACATAAACAGATGGAAGAACATACCATGTTCATGGGTTGAAAGAATCAACATCATTAAAATGTCCAAAACATCCAAAGTAATCTATAGATTCAATACACCCCCCATTAAAATACCAATGGCATATTTCACAGACCTAAAAAGAACTCTTCAAAAATTTATCTGGAATAATAAAAAGATCCTGAATAGCCACAGCAATCCTAAGAAAGAAGAATAAAGTAGGTGGGATCTCAATACCAGATTTCAAGCTGTATTACAAAGCTACTGTTCTCAAAACAGCCTGGTACTGGCACAAGAGCAGATATACAGACCAATGGAATAGAGAATCCAGATATTGACCCAAACCACTATGCTCAATTAATATTTGACAAAGGAGGCATGAACATACAATGGAGTCAAGACAGTCTCTTCAATAAATGGTGCTGGGAAAATTGTGGACAGATACATGCAAAACAATGAAACTAGACCACCAACTTACACCATACACAAAAATAAACTCCAAATGGATACAGGACTTAAACATAAGATGGGAAACCATAAAAATACTAGAGGAATCCACAGGCAGCAAAATCTCAGATATATGCCAAAGGAACTTCTTCACTGATACTCCTAGGGCAATGGAAGCTAAAGAGAATATAAACAAATATTTGACTACATCAAAATAAAAAGCTTTTGCACAGCAAAAGAAATCATCAACAAAACAACAAGAAAGCCCACTGTATGGGAGAACATATTTGCAAATGTTATCACTGATAAAGGTTTAATCTCCAACATCTACAGCCAACTTATACAACTTAATAAAATGAAGATAAATGATCCAATAAAAAAAATGGACAACAGACCTAAATAGAATCTTTTCGAAAGAAGACAGAAGGAAGGCCAAGAGACACGTGAAAACATGCTCAAACTCACTAATTATCCGAGAGATGCAAATCAAAATGACAATGCGATACCATCTCACACCTGTCAGAATGGCTAGCATCAACTAATCAGCAAACGACAATTGCTGGTGAGGATGCGGAGAAAAAGGAACCCTCGTGCACTGCAGACTGGTGGAGCCACTGTGGAGAGCAGCATGGAGTTTCCTCAAAAACTAAAAATGGAATTCCCATTTGACCCAACAATCCCACTCCTAGGAATATATCCTAAGAAACTAGAAACACCAATCAGAAAGAATTTATGCACCCCTTTGTTCACAGCAGCACAATTTACAATAGCTAAGATTTGGAAACAGCCTAAGTGCCCATCAGATGACTGGCTCAGAAAACTATGGTACATCTACAAAATGGAATACTATGCTGCCATAAAAAAGCAGGAATTCTTACCATTTGCAGCAACCTGGGTGGAACTGGAGAGCCTTATGCTTAGTGAAATAAGCCAGTCAATGAAAGAAAAACACCACATGATCTCACTCATTTGTGGATAATAAAGAACATTATAAACTGATGAACAAAAAGGAAAATACAAAGGCAGTAAAGCATCAAAAGACTGTCAAATTCCCTCGGGAAGGTTAGGGAAAGGTGGGGTAGATAAGAGATCAACCGAAGGACTTGTATGCATGCATATAAGCGTAACCAATGAATGCAAGACACCGGGGGGTGAGGGCATATATGGGAGTCGGGGGTGGGAAAGGGACAATGGGAAGATATATACCTATGTAGTACCTTAATAAAAAAACGGAAAAAAAGAAATGAAATGGAAACAATTCAGACAGAAAAAAAAACAAAAACCATGATTTCTCTGGAGCACACAGCCAGCCATTCTTATGAACTTTTAGAAGCCATAATTTAAGTATAAACAAATAATCTGTGACATATTGAAAACAAAAATGTTCTTAGCTACAGTTTTGTTAAAAAGAATTTGGTAATTTAGGAGTGAGGTACTTCTAATACCTTTCCCCATGTATTTCTGTGTAATTTAGTTTAACCATTAATGAGTATTGACAATTTGCCTGCTGTTCATGGGGCGCTGCTTTTCAGCATCAGGATTCCTTACCCTTTACCAGACCTCTAGACAGCAGAGTTCCTGAGGACGCAGCCCTGGGCCCTCTGATCTTCTTTAAACTCTTGAAGTTGTCTCATCTAGCTTCAAACACTAAAACCACCTTTAATCTGATGTCTTATAAATTTATGTTTGACCCTGAAAGTTCCTGAGATAACCAACTATTTAATATCTTCAGCTGAATAAACAATAGACATCCCAAACTTAACATGTCCAAAGCATAACTCTTATTTTTAAAATATATTTTATTGATTTTTTACAGAGAGGAAGGGGGAGAGAAAGTCAGAAACATCGATGAGAGAGAGAGACATCGATCAGCTGCCTCCTGCATGCCCCACAGTGGAGATGTGCCCGCAAGCAAGGTACATGCCCCCGACCAGAATCGAACCTGGGAACTTTCAGTCCGCAAGCCGACGCTCTATCCACTGAGCCAAACCGGTCTCGGCCAAAGCATAACTCTTGATTCCATATCTCCAGATAAGCCATTCTCTCAATCATCTCCATCTAAATAAACCATCTACCCAACTGTCCAAGCCCAAAAGCTAGAAGTCAGCCTTTATTCCTTCCTTCTCTTCCTCCACTTTTCCCATATCCAATCCATTACAAGTCCTCTGACTTTACTGACTACCTGTTACCAGCTGTACTACCTCTCTCTACTTCTTACCACACTCATCTCTCACCTAGACTGTCACAGACTTCTTCCTTATCTCCTTCCTTCCACTCTTGCTCTTCCAAATTATTCAAGAGCATTCCTAAAAAGACCATTCCTAAAACAATATTAGGGTATGCTGTACAGGATAATTCAACCAATGGGCTCTATCCTAGAATTTTAAAATTTATATTATTTTCATTATATTTTTACCCACATACAGGGGTAGACAAAAGTAGGTTTACAGTTGTTCATGTGGAAAATACAATCCTATCTAATAAAACAGTAAATGCAAGTAGACATACCTCATCTACACCCACAAGCCACGCCCATAAGCCAATCAGAGTGAGTATGCAAATTAACCCAACCAAGATGGCTATAGCCACTGAGAGAGCAGGAGGGAGGCTTGGGTTGTCCCTGGCGATGGAGAAAGCCAAGCTTTCTGCAAACCCTGGCCGCCCAGGTCTCCTTAAGGCAACAAAGTTGCAATTGTAAATGATAAATAAATCCCAGATACCAGGGCCTCTGCTTGGGTCATGGGGGGGAGAGGAGGGCATGGGTCCAGCCTGCAAACCACCACAGGCCCCTTGCCCAGGCCACCCTATGCCCCAAAGAAACCCCCACCCTGATCTGGAACATCCTCAGGGCAAACCAGCTGGCCCCCACCCGTGCACCAGGCCTCTATTCTACCTAATAAAAGAGTAATATGCAGACTGACCATCACTCCAACACACAAGATGACTGCCTCCATGTGGTCAAAAGATCCTTTCCCCATGTAGACACAAGATGGCCACCACAAGATGACCAGCAGGGGAGGGCTGTTGGCAGGGACCAGGCCTGCAAGGGAGGACAGTTGTGGGCAATCAGGCCAGCAGGGGAGGGCAGTTGGGAGTGACCGGGCCTGCAGGGAAGAGCAGTTGGGGGGAACCCAGGCCTGCAGGGGAGGGCAGTTAGGGGCAAACAGGCTGACAGGGGAGTGGTTAGGGGGTGATCAGGCTGGCAGGCAGAAGTGGTTAGAGGCCATCAGGAAGGCAGGTAGGTGAGCAGTTGGGAGCTAGCAGTCCTGGGTTGTGAGAGGGATGTCCGACTGCCCACTTAGGCCCCATCCAGGTTTGATCAAGCCTAAATGGACAGTCGGACATCCCTCAAGCGGTCCCAGATTGAAGAGGGAGCAGGCTGAGCTGAAGGACAGCCCCCCACCATGCACCAATTTCGTGCACCAGGCCTCTAGTAATTAATAAATAATAATACAAGAATAAGCTATTTTACATACTCACAACTGTAAACCTACTTTTGCCCCACCCTGTATATGTCCTATGGTCATACTGCTACAGCAACTGGAGGCTTCCCCAATCCCCAAGTGCCCCTGCGCCCAGGGAGGATGCTCCTTGCTTTCCCAAAGACAGAGCCAGTGAGCTAGCTCTTCTCTTTTCTGGTTTACTAAGACTGTTGTAACACAGTAACACAAACCAGTGGCTGAAAATAATAGGAACCCACAAGTCCAAGATCAAGGTGTTGGCAGGGCCATGCTCCCTCTGAAACCAGTGGGGGAAGGAGCCTTCCCTGACTCCTCCGAGTTCTGGTGGCTGGCTGTCAGTCTTTGGCATTCCTCGGCTTGTACATGCATCCCTCCAAACCTGTCTTCCCTCCATGTCTTTGTGGCCAAGTTTCCTTTTATAAGGATACTAGTCAAAATGGATTAGGGCCCACCCAATGACCTCATTTGAACTGAATTACCTCTGAAAAGACCCTATCTACACTAATAAAAGATACAGATGCAAATTGACTGTACTTTTGTGATGCCCACCAGCCAATCAAGAGTATGCAAATTAACCCAACAAAGATGGTGGGTTAATTTGCATACACAGGCTCCAAGTGCAGGTGTGTCACACCGCACCACCCGCACAGGGCCTCTGGGCAGCGTGGGAAGGCGGGAAGGCGACGCCAGCAGCCAGAGGAAGGAAGGCCCATTCTTGCATGAATCTTCATGCATCAGGCCTCTAGTCCTATATAATAAAAGGCTAATATGCAAATTGATCAAATGGTGGAACAACCGGTCGCTATGACATGCACTGACCACCAGGGGGCAGATGCTCAATGCAGGAGCTGCCCCCTGGTGGTCAGTGCGCTCCCACAGGGGGAGCACCGCTCAGCCAAAAGCCCAGCTCAAGACTGGAGAGCACAGCAAAAGGGGCGTGAACCTCTCTTGCCTCCGTAACAGCGCTAAGGATCCCTCGGGAGTCCTGGACTGCAAGAGGGCACAGGCCAGGCTGAGGGAACCCCTGCCCCGGCCCCCAATGTCATACACCGGGCCTCTAGTTTCCAAATAAAATTACTAAGAGTTACAATTTCAACATTTTTTTTTTGAGGGACACACCAAGCAATAACATCTCCCGAAAATCTTTAAATGTTTCACCCCCAAAACAAAACAAAACAAAATGTGGCTTTCTGTTAACTAAGAACATCTAAACTCTGCAGCCTGTTCTAAAGGGTCTGCCACTCTTCAACCTCTTCTCTCACCACCTCTCTCAGACTGCAGTGTGGCTTTCTGTTCCTGAACCACAACCGACCTCAAGCCCTTTGTGCTTGCTGTTCCTCCTGTCTGCCCTTCAGCAGGCTGGCTCCTGCTCAGCAGTCAGGTCTCTGCGTGTGTACCTCCTCTGAAAGCCTTTTCACACCTTCCTGAGGAAAACACTGTCCCCCAACCAGCCCGTCTTCATCACATCCCCTCAACCCCATGCTTTTCTTCGCCAAACTATCATTCTTCTAAATTGTCCTGATTATTTATTGTTTCTTATTTATTATCTATTTTCCTCCCAGCATTTAAAGTCTGTGAGGACAGAGAATCTGTCTTATTCACTGTGGTGTCTGAGGCACAAAGAAAAGGGGCGGCACACGCCGGCATTCCATGCACACGTGTTGAATGCATGAACGGGCAGAATCTCAGCAGGCAATTGCTGAGAATGAAAGAATGGAACCAAAGAGCCTTTCTCTGTTCTTCACAGCCAGAGCCATTATATTCCTTAATTCAGAAAGGATGTCTGCAACAGTATTGATCAAGCGGCACCATTAATAATAATGTGATATCCTTTGTGTGTGAAGATCACAGTCATAATTCACCATCACTAAAGCACATGGTTCAAATTGCTTTTCCAGAAGCGGGTGAAGGGATATTTGCTGAGTCATTACACTCTCTTGCCCAGTCCTCCTTGTGATCATCGACTACATGCTTTTTATGTGATGTCTGCCCTGGGTCTTGAGCATGGTCTGGAGCTGTGAAAAGAACTTTCCTTTGTGTGAAACCGGCTCACCTAACAGGCACTCAAACCCCACAACCTTGGCCTCATTAACACCATGTTGTAACCAACAGAGTTAACTGGCCACAGGCATCATCCTAATAGCTGCAGACAAACGAATCCATGTCAAACATTTCCTCAGATGTGTAATGCTGCTGTGGTCCCTACTCTGGGGTTTGTATTTCATCAGATTAAAATATGATACTATTACAGTTTTATAGAGCCCAGAGCAACAACGGAGTACAAGAGCCATAACTTCGGTTTGGTTTGAGGGCCTGGGGCAGGCCCCGTTAAAAATACACGGCCAGTTTCCTCTTCCCGGCCCCCGGCACCTGTCTTTGCAAGTCACACCAGCACAACACCCACTGATTCACTTCAACAGAATGAGAGAGATTTCTAATAAATAAACGCCAGGATGGACAAAGTGGAGGAAAAGGGGTAAGGTGAGGGGAGAGGGCGGTGCCCATTCAGTGGGAACCTCTGCTAGATGGAAGTTGCACCCCCGTTTACTGTGAGTCAGCACAGCTCTGAAATCCACGCAAAGGAAGTTTGAAATCACTTTCCCAAGGGGTTCTTCTTTTCAAGCCCCCGTTTCCAGCAATAACAGCAATACTGGCTGAGTCTTAGGGTTGCGTGCTGTTAAGATTGCAGTCCTCTTCCTGTTAGCTGAAGCCACTTACCAGCACTCTCTCCAGAGGGACTTAATTGGTGACACTGGGCTGCAGAGTGCTAAGCTGGGCTGCTTTGAAAGCATCGGAGGTGGCCCCCGTTTCAGATTCCTTTGGAGCCCGTAGTGAGCGCTGCTCCTCACGCGGGGCCTCTCTGCCCTTGACTTATTCCCGGCAGCTGGATACAATCAAGATACCATCCTTGTCACTTCATCTATAACTCTGCAGCTGACTACAGGATCAAAACCGAGTGGAGCAGAAGGGGATGGGCCCTCTCTAATCGAGCCCCAGTGTAGCACAGAGTCGATTATGTACACAGTAAAGCATTTTCCCAGTCAGAAGAGTGAGAACTCAAACTCTACCCCCCCTCTCCTCTTGACTACCACCTCCCACTCTAATTCAGCTTTTTTTCTTCTTCTCTCAGGAGACCGCTGCGGGGTCAGCCTCTGACATTACTAGCAAATGCCTTCATACACCGTGCAGTGCAGGCTTTTCAGGCTTCACACTCCCCCCTGCGGGCCGAGGAGCAGTGCTGCGAAGTCACAAAGCCCCGGCTCCACTGCTGGCCCAGACTACGGTGGCGCTCCGCATACTGTGTCCTCCTCTACGTTTGTTTGTTTATTTTTAATATATTTTATCGATTTTTTACAGAGAGGAAGGGAGAGAAACAGAGAGTTAGAAACATCGATGAGAGAGAGACATCGATCAGCCGCCTCCTGCACGCCCCCTACTGGGGACGTGCCCGCAACCAGAATACATGCCCTTGACCGGAATCGAACCTGGGACCTTCCAGTCCGCAGGCTGACGCTCTATCCACTGAGCCAAACCGGTTTCGGCCTCCTCTATGTTTAATTGCTCACGTCTTTGAAGACAAAAGCCAACGTGTCTTATAATCAATTCCATGGCTTCGTTAGGGGCTCAGCAATAATCTGAACAGTCCTTATATTTGGGGCCAGAGATTATAACATCAGACCATCCTCCAACTGTTTCCTTCCCATCTAATTTTCATATATTTGGTCCTAACCACCTCTTTCCAGGATTATGAAAACTTCCTCGTCTGGACTCCCAGCTGCGATCACGTGACTGCTCTCAGAGTTGCTGATTTTGTTTTTTAATTTTTAAGCTTCTGAGGTCTTTGTGGTTTCCCATCACTAGAAGGTCCAACTAAGCTCTACCTTTGTTTAAAAGGCACAGGGGCAGCCTACATCACTTCCTACAGAAAGACAACGGGGGACATGGCTTAAAGCAGCTCCAGAACCGGCTCCACCGCATCGTGCAAATGACCTACTCCAGTTGTCCCTTTCATTTGCCATCTGCACAATGAGGGGCTGGATCAGGTGACCTCTAGTGTCCTTTTAGAGCTAAAATCATTTACCTTCTCCTTTACTAAGCTTTTCCCAAGGAAACTGACCCATTAATTGCAATCGGCTGCAAGTTATAGGTTTCTAAATAGCATGGCCTGCATTATTTAACTTTGTTTAAAATGCCATACACATATGGATACCTAATAAATGTTCCTAAAAAGAGGATAATGCACTGTATTCTAAGCCAGCTTAGAGAATGCATTTGAAACTCAGGGTGTGAGCTAACCACAGTCACATTCAGGAAACTGGCTGGGGGGAGAAGGGGAAGGTGCAGCCACAGGTGGTGCCCATGTGGGATATTCAATTAGGAAATCATGGGTCAGCTCCAGGAGAAAAGTAACTCTCTGAAGTGGCTGCTCCAGTTACCACACTTTCAAAGGCCCAGCTCCACGGGGATATTGCTACTGGGTGAGAAGATGCCACATGTGTTAGGATGCAAGAGCCAGGAGAGGGACCGAGAAGCGGTGAGGTAAGTATGGATCCAAGGTGCACCGAACAGGCCAGGGTTTCATCTCTCTCCTTGTACACGCCCCCGAGTGCTGGCAACCCCTAGCCATCAAAGTGGATCAGAGCTCTGTGAACCAGGCCAGCCCTGTGGTCACATGCTGGGCTCGGCCAGGGCCGAGCTGCAAGGAACCCAACTTGCAAACGTCTTTGAATTACTGGCCCTTCAGGCTTGCGCTGCATGCTACCCAGATGGGAGAGGGGTAGCTGGCTGGATTCCAACTCCGAGCTGGTTTCCACAGAGGAGCCAGTGATCGGATTCACTCTCGGCCCTCTGGGAACAAAGCTCACCTTTTATATTTGGAATTTCCTGAAATGAGAATGGAGGACTGATTGGCTTCATTTTCGGCTCATGCTTTTCATTACACTGGTGGCTGGCAGTTTTTGTCAAGGGGGGTACCTGAGACACAATTAAATGCTAATGTGAGACATTTGAGAGGAAAGGAGCCCTAAGTTATCACCTGGAGTTCGCTAGTGCTGACTGGTTTTGACAAATACATGCGCGTGCTGTGTTATGAATTAAGATCTACCTGTTGGATCACACCAATCTACTTGAGAGACCTTTCCAACTCAAGGCAGGATGCTGCTTAAAATAAGCCCAGCAGAGCCCTGGCTGGTTTGATTCCCAGGCAAGGCACACACCTGGGTGGTGGGTTCGATCCCCGGTGAGGGCGCCTACAGGAGGCAACCGATCAACGTTTGTCTCTCACATGGATGTTTCTCTTTCTCTTCCTTCTCTTCTCAAAAACAAACAAACCACAAAACAAAACAAAAAACCACGCGGGAAAAACAGCATCACGGGAAGGCTCTGGGACCTTGGCAGCGATCGTCCTTTGCCCAGGCTGGCTGGAGGTTAGCGCCTTGGTGCTGGGGGACACCATCGCCAATCCCCCCCCAGGCCCCGGCTTCGGGAAGCCTGGGGCAGTGACGAAGGCAGAGAGGCCTCCGGAGCTGGCCACAGCTGACAGAGGAATGTGCGCTGCTAAATCTTTCAGCAGTTCCCACTAGCAGGAAGGCACAGCCGCAGAAGGCGGCTTTCGAACTCTCTGTGCCTGCTGCGGGTGGCATGGAGAAGAGGCTTGCTTTGATGGTCCTGCCGACACCCTCTCAGGCACAGGCCCTCTGACCAGTCCCCTCACCACACAATGAGAAGACTGAGAGCCGGAGAGGAAGTGGCTATCCCAAGGTGACACTGCCTCTTCCAGCTAGGTCCTATCTGCCAGTCCAGTCGTCTCTTCGTGACGTCATGATCTCCCACTCTTCTGATTCTGAAAAGCACCCCATCTCCCCATGCTCCATCCTCGCTCATAAACAAAGAAGTCAGACGTCAGACACTGTCTTAAATCACACGCAGTGTCCTCAGGGCAGAGATGGCAAAGTCACCCGTGCATGCTGATGACCAAGTTGAAAATAGAAAAGGGAGGGGCGGAGGGGGGGAGGTGGAGAAAATGACAAAACCCTTCGCTCTCAGCAGTACTCATCTTCTGAAAGCTGAAGGCTCTTCACGAATGTGGTTTCCATTTAGCAAAGAGAGCCACATGCTCACACCAGTACAAGAAGGAACTCCCAGCAGCTATGTAGCGAACTAGAGAGATTCCACATATGACATCCCCAGGACTACTGGAACCTTGTAATCTGTGAGGCTCTGGGGCAGAGAAGGAAATACAAGCAAAGAGCAGCTGAACAAAAGATTAAACTCAACTACTATTTTTCATGAGGCAATGAATCCCTTGAGCGATAATAAAGAAGGAAAGAGGAGACGTGAAACTGAGGGTATGGGAGGAGGAAGAGACGGGTCAGGATAGGGCCATGGATTTTCTAATTTTGTGCTCCTTAAGACCCACTAAACATGCCATCATTTTTATTTCCACAAGCTCAACTCCAATGGGGGCCACACCAATTTAAGTCTGGGCCCAGGGGATTGCTTAATGAAGTTAAAAGAATAGTGATCGTAAGCCAATGGCTATTCTCGTTAAATCCTGCACGAGTGGAAAAAGAGACGTTAGTTTTATAAATAACCATTATCAAGTCTTCAAAATATCAAGTGGATTTTGTTTTCTTCTCACTGAGGAAAGGGAGGAAGTGGCACTGACCACAAACTCTGTAATCCTGGCTGAATTCAAAGCATAAAAGTGGTTCAAAATAACTCCTTAGTGAGTAAATGCATCACAGTGCCCTGTATGTGTGCATAAACCCCAAAATCTCTTGGTGGAGAATCAAACGGCAGAGGGACTCTTTCGAATTATTTCTTTATATCCCATCTATTCCACCCCTCTCCCCAAATGACTTGTGGTGTCTTAAAAGAAAAGATAAAAAGTACAATAAAGTCCAAACTTTCAAAACAGATGATGTCCTCAACAGCATTAAAAAAAAAAAAAAATCCCCCCTGGCCGGGTGGCTCAGTTGGTTGGAGCATCATCCCATACACCAAAAGGTTGCAGGTTCAATCCCAGTCAGGGCAGGTATGGAAGGCAACCAACAGAGAGTTCTCTCTCACATCCATGGGGGGCTGGTTGGCTTGCTCTCCCCTCCCCCTTTTTCCTCTCTAAAAATCAATAAAACCTATCCTTGGGTGAATTTTTTTTTTCAAAAATCCAGACATTTCCATCTCTTTAAGAAATATTAATCCTGATATCAAGTTCTAGAATGGCAACCCAACAGCAAGCTCAAGTCATGGTGATAGAGAGATTGAGTATCCCTATTAAATCATTCATGCATTCAACTCACAGATACTTTTTGAGTTACCACTATTTTTTAATTAAACATTCTATTATGAGACAACTACGGATGAAAAAGAAGTTGCAATAAAAATGCAGACATTCTGTGTCCTCTTTACCCAGTTTTCTACAAGGGCAACGTCTTGCGAAACAATAGTGTGATCCATACCATCTGCACAGGCAAGGTACAGAGCATTTCTATCACAAGGGTCCCTCCTGTCAATCTTTTCCAGACCTTCCCCCATTCAGGTTCCCATTGGCAACCACTAATCTGTTCTCCATCTCTATATAATTTTGTAATTTCAAAAAGGCTACATGAATGGAATGATCCAGTATGTGATCTTTTGGGATTGGCTTTTTTCACGCAGCACAAGTCCCTGAAGACCCATCTACTAGTACATGTGTTCCCTTTTATTGCCCAGTATTAGTCCACATGTACCTGTACTAGTTGACCATTGCAGGACATCTGGGCTGATTCGTTTTTGGCCATTGCAAATAAAGCTAGTACGAATTTGTGTGTGCACAAATTTTCACTCCTTTGGGATACATGCCCAAGAGTACGACTGCTGGGTCATATGGTAGCTGCGTGTTTTGTTTTATAAGAAACTGCCAAAACTGTTTCTCCAGAGTGGCCTTGCCATTTCACATTCCCGCCAGCAACGTTCAAGTCATCCAATTTCTCGGCATCTTTACCAGCATTTGGCACTGTCACTATTTATTTTCTACTTTAGCCATTCTAATAGGTGTACAGTGATATATAAATTATGGTTTTAATTTGCATTTCCTAATGGCTAACAATGTTGAACATCTCTTCATGTGTGACTTGCCATATGTATATCCTCTTCCGTGAAATGTCTGTTGATGTGTTTACCCATGTTCTAATTGGACTGTTTGTTTTTTAACTGTTGAGTTTTGAAAGTTCCTTATAGATCCTAGATGCCCAGTCCTTCGTTGGACATGTAGTCTGCAAATATTTTCTCTCTCTTTTCATCCTCTTCAAAAGGTCTTTCACAGAGAAGTTTTAAATTTTAATGAGGCCCAATTAATCAATTTTTCTTTTTAGGATTATGCTTTTGTCTTAAGTTTAAGACTCTGTTTAACCTGAGATTTGAAAAATTTTATCCTTAAGTTTTTTTTCCTAAAAGCTTTAAAGCTTTATGTTTACTTTAAATCCATGATTCACTTTCAGGTAGTTTTTCTGTAAGTTGTGAGGTTTAGATCAAGGTTAAATTTTTGCCTCTGGATATCAACTGGTCCAACACCCTTACTGAAAAGGCTATCTTTCCTCCACTGAACTGCATTTGCACTTTTCGTCAAAAATCAGTTGCCCCATCAAATAATTAGAGACTGTATTATACTTCAATGAGTAAATACAAAAGTAAAGCATATATCTTGTTACTAAGAGCTTATCATTTAGAAAAGCTAATAACATATGCATAGAAGCAAGAGATAAAACATAGCAAGGGTACAAGAAAAAGTACAAAACAGAATTAAGAGGATAGTAAGAATTACTTCTGGATTGGGGGTGGGAAAGCAGGGAATAAGGAAAAAGCTTTATGGATTTCATTTCAAGAGAAGAAAGAAAAAGAAAGTTAGTTTGCAACCTCAGGACTGAGATTCTCATTACCCAAAACCAGATAGGTAAGTAGCACAAAATTAGTCTTTTTAAAAAATATATTTTTTTTATTTTCAGAGAGGAAAGGAGAGGGATATAGAAACATCAATGATGAGAAAGAATCATTGACTGGCTGTCTCCTGCATAACCTCAACTGAGGATCAAGCCCGAAACCCAGGCATGTGACCTTGACCAGAATCAAACCGGGGAACCTTCAGTCTGCAGGCCGACACTCTATCCACAGAGCCAAACTAGGTAAGGCACAAAATTACTTTTTGCTGTCTATCTAGTCGGCCAAGAAATGGAAGCCCAGGATTCCCTACCAAATATAGAATAGGAGAGTATTTAACTTTGAACAGCTTCTTATAATTTTACTCATAGAAACTATATAGGAGAAAATTCTATGTCCAAGCACATTAAGTTCACTCTTTAGTCAATAAATATTTTCCGAACATCTACTGTGTGTCAAGCACTAGGCATACAGTAGTGAACAAGGCAGACACACTCCTGTCTGAATGTACAGCTCTAAAGGGGTGTTTTCCAGTCTAGTCCCAGATCTACGCCATGGAAGGCCGTGGATTTCATGATGGCCCTACTTGTAAGTGAGCCCCCTCCTTCCTTCTCTCAGAGCAGAGTGACAGCATTTCATCAAGCCTTCTGACCCTCCCCTCAAATCTTTAGCATAACGCACAGTCTGGCTGGGAACTTAGAAATATTCATTTTAAAGGCTGCCAACTCTTGATCTCAATGAGTCAACAGACAGCAACACATACAGTGCACCATTAATGTGAATCCCAGACACCAATTTTGGGGCCCAAAGCGATGGATGTGATCTGAGAGCTGTAAATATCACACTGACCATTACCTTTCTTTCTAGACTTGCTTTCCCAATCAGGACATTTCTAAGATCGGGGGATTATTCTGATCTTTTAACTTTTCTTTCTCTTTATTCTTACAAATAATGCTACATCTAATGCCTGAGCAATCATCAACCATGGCCTCAAACTCAAGTTTGTAAGCAGTTTCCAATGGGCAATGCATAGCTCGGCTTCATGTTTGGGAACAACAGAGAACTTTCCTCAGAAAGCTCTTTTCCTGAGAGTGTAGCTGGGAGAGTTCAGGGCTGGGGTGCCGCTGTGGCTTCCCTGTTGACTGATGAGTTTGCCGACCACGTCCCTGGCCCGGTGCCGAGCCTGCCCACACACCTCCTTTAAGCATCTCTATCAAAACCAAGGCAGATAAGCAGCCCATGCAAGACAAATCCCCCCCGATCCCCAAATCAGAAGCCAAATCCCGAAGCCTGAATGCCTGGAGAAAAGCCTGTAATCACCCCCAAAGAGACAACAGGCGGCTTTTGGAACAATAACCTCAAACATGTGGATCCTTTCAGGGTCGGAATATCATTGCAGTTATCCCTGCTTGAGGGGGTGGGGGAGGGAAAGTGTGTGCTCTTTAAACCATCAACTGTACCAACACCTCTTTAAAGGAACCGCCCCACATTAGAAGCACGAAGCTAGAAAGCCAGGTGGCCCTGATGGCACGGAGGCAGGAAAGATGCTGAGGCCGGGGGGAGCCCACGGGGCTGCGAGTGGCAGTCGGGAGAGCTCTCTGCTCACCAGCACTGCCTGGCACAGAGTGGGCGCTTCCGGAAAACACTGACACCAGCTCCCCCGACTCGCTCTGCAGGGGAATCTGGGGAGACAGCCTTCGGTGGAAGGTCGTGCCGGCAAGAAACATGCCCCCTTCACTTGGGGAGCCGCAGCCCCCTGCCCCATATTTGAGGCTGCGCTCATGGCGAGGTCAACAAATCCGCAGACTCGGAGCTTGTTACTGTTAATGTGCTCAGCGGGGAAGAAACAAGTGTCGCTCTATTGTCGTTCCCAACTGGGTGCTTGGGAACCGCTCAGATGTTGTTTCACGGTGCCGCGTACGTATTCCATTTCCTTCCCTTAATATTTGTTTGACTTCTTCTCCGACGGGGCCGGGGCGCTTTAGAGAAGCTCGGCGAGGTCAGCCTCCCCGCGGCCTCTCTCTCTCAGCACCTCCGTGGGCTCCTGGCCGCGGCCCGGGCTCTTCTTTCAGCGGTTCGCGCTGCAGCAGCCACACACACCACCTCTTTTCCCGCCGGGTCCCCCGGGTCTGGGGGTGTAAATCAAAGCAAGCTGGGCGTGGGACAGACCGAACAGATTATTCAGTTCCCCCACGGGCTGCGAACAGGGAGCCTGAAGCAACAGGAAGAGGTGCCAGGAACGTTTTAAAAAACAGACTCCGTGTCCTTGTGTCCGTCCCTCTCGGAGCCTCCTGCCGGTGGAAGTGCCACAGATACCGGGTCTGGGGAACGAACAAATGTCCACGCAGCCTTGGCCTGCGTCTGAGAGTGCTCCTTCCCTCTGCTTTCCTCCCTGATGTTAAGCCTCGGAGGCCTAGACGTGAAAACGCGCTGTTCTGTTGGGAATCCAGGAAGCTCTTCTTTGTGATTCATGCAACCACCTATTATCCTGCCATGGACTTGAGAGCAGACTTACCCTTGGAGTTCACCTCGGGCACGAAGAAACTCAGTTCTTGCATAACCAAGACTAATAAAAAGGGAACGTCCCTGAAAGGGGGGTCGAAGGGGGGCAGAAATGAAGGAACATGCCTGGATAGGGATAATCCAGTTATTGGAAGTGTGTCAGCCTTTATGAGAGCCAGAACCTTAGATTTCCATTCCTTGACCTCGTGGCTGACTTGGGTCCTTGAGCCTTCCCTGGATGAATGTATGGATAGCTATACATTTTATTAATTATATTTTAAAATGTGACTGTTATACAGCACCTCGGCTCTGGAATTCTCCAGTTAGCGGGATTATCCAATTCTCTTCATCACAAAACAAATCTAAGCTACCTGTATTTTCTGGCGTAAAAGACGACCCCCAACTTTTCCAGTTAAAATTGAGAGTTTGGGATATACTTGCTCTATAAGACGACCTCTGACTTTTGAGAAGATTTTCCTGGGTTAAAAAGTCATCTTATACGCCGGAAAATACGGTATGTGTAAGCCTTTTTCTTCTCCTTGGTTCTTCAATCCATTTGAACATTCAGTTGATAGATTTTCGACTACCACGGCCTGTTCCTATCTTCACTCTCTGTCATCTCCACTTCCTTCTGTGACCTGACTGCTTTTCCCACACACCTCCCCAAAACCGACAGTTCCCTTTACCACCTTACCCTTCTCAGCTGGCCTCTGAGCCTGTCTGTCAGCTGGGCCTCTACTCCCTGACCGACCTAGCGTCCACTGTTAACCAAAACACAAGTCCCACCCTCAGCACATCAATCTGCCTATGACCTCCCTGTGAGAGTACACATACCAGGCTCATTCTCACGCTGGTGCCTTTCCCCTCCATGTTTCCTACACCAGGAACCCTCAAAGACGAATTTATGTTCTCCCAAAAAATAAAAAAAAAGTGGGGCATTCCAAGCTACTCTGCTGTCTTCCCATGATTCTTTGAGAGTATATACTTGCCATTACCTTGGGTATTGTGAACAAAATAATACAAATAAAGTCTCAAAATTTATTAGCACCCAAGAGGTCTGACCAGCCTCTGCAGCCCCTGGGATACCCAGACATAAATAGGAAGTAAAACGTTAGGCGTTTTGTACACCTAACAAAATACAGTGGGCTCTTAGTGAAGTCCGTTTACCACGTGAAGTACTGACTTTATAGCCAGGATTACTAGCCAAGAGTGTTTCACATCTCTCAGGTGAAAAATGTTCAACACTTAAGTGCTACTAATAATTTTTATGGTTGGAAATGAGGATCAAAGTATGAAAGGAAAAATAAATTCACGGGTTCATACATTCAGCCAAGTCTGCATGGCTCATTTTCTGCCACATGTTTTAAATGGTCTCTCCCTAAGGCGGGGGAGGGGAGGAGGAAAAGTTGCATTTTATTTCCCCGCTCTTTGGGTCTGAAATAAAAGCAGACAGACTGGGAGGGGGGAAAAAAAAAATCAAACACTCGAGTAACACTATACACTGCTACTGTTCCCCCAGGAGTTCCCTGCAAATGAGTATCAAGAACTCAATAGATACTTTCCTGGTAAAATACATAAACAGATAAATAAATTATTCCAGGCTGAAAAGAATTTCAACATCTGGCGGCCCGCTAGAGCTTGTCAAACAAGTCAGAAGCACGCGGGGCCAGAGAAGATCACTCTTAGCTCCTGATTTGGGGCTGGAGAGGGAATGTAACATTTCCCAAAGCTCCTTGCCTTCCAACAGGGAATCTGACCCATTTAAACAGGCAATGACCCCTGTGTTTTCTCCCAATAAAATAAATAATGATACACAGCATTAGGTCTCTGATCCTAATGTCTGTGTGCTCAAGTCATAGACAGTGGAAGAAAAAAGGCCTTTCCTACATGGACTGGCCGTTCGTTCTCAAAAACTGGCTGTGGTATACCTTTCGTGGCTATATGAAATGAAGAGTTAGCACTTTAAAGAAGGAATTTAACCCCGGCTGGTGTGGCTCAGTTGGTTGAGCGCTGTCCCATGCACCAAAGGGTTGTGGGTTCAATTCCAGGTCAGGCACAAACCCAGATTGCGGGTTTGATCCCTGATCAGGGCTCAGGCAGGAGGCAACCAACCAATCGATGTCTTTCTCTCTCTCTCTCTCTCTCTCTCTCTCTCTCTCTCCCCCCCCCTTCTCCCAGAGTCAGTGAAAAAAATCCTATATAATAAAAGGGTAATATGCAAATTGACCAAATATGCAAGTGGAATGAGCGGTCACCATGATGCGTATTGACCACCAAGGGGCTGACGCTCAATGCAGGAGTTGCCCCTTAGTGGTAGTGCTCTCCCACAGGGGGAGGGCTGCTCAGCCTAAAGCCAGGCTCATGGCTAACGAGCACAGCAGAAGTGGCGGGAAGGAACGGGCCTAAGCCATCAGTTGGACATCCCCTGAGAGCTCCCGGACTGTGATAGGGCATAGCCTGGGCTGAGGGGTCCCCCCTCCCCCCAAGTGCATGAATTTCGTGCACAGGGCCTCTATATTATATAATATCCTCAGGTGAGGATTAAAAGAAGGGATTTCACTTCTTTGAACCTCAGTTTCCTCAGCAATGAAGTGGCTGGATATCTCTAGTTCCCTTTATGTCCTGACTTTTGCATGCTTAACAGACATGCTAAGATTCTGATCCTTGCCTAGACCGGTTTGGCTCAGTGGACAGAGCGTCAGCCTGCGGACTAAAAGGTCCTGGGTTCGATTCCGGTCGGGGGCAAGTACCTTGCTTGCAGGCACATCTCCAGTATGGGGCGTGCAGAGGTGGCTGATTGATATCTCTCTCTCATCAATGTTTCTGACTTTCTATCTCTCTCCCTTCCTCTCTGTAAAAAATCAATAAAATATATATTTACAAAAAGAAAAAAAAAGATTCTGATCCTTTCGGCCAGATCAGCAGGGAGGCCTGAGGGCGGGTCCCGTCTAATGCAGCAGCCTTGTCTAAGTGCTGGAGTGCACAGCATTACCATTGCCTGTGTTATGTTTGACAAAGGCTAGGAAAGCACTGTTGTGATTCTAAGAAAGGATTTAGGGCTCACTGTCATTTTCAGACTAACAGTCCAGGTAGCCCTTCTATCGCTCCTCTTACATCTCTTACCTTTTACAGCAGGGGCAGCCAGTGCTAGTTATCAGTTACTGTCTTGTAGCCCTACCCCTGCTTGGAATGCTGGGGCTGAGACTCCACAAGAATATGTCTGTCTTGGCTACATTTTACACTGAATGTTCCCTTTCTCACAAAAATAGATATAGACAATGAAGAGAGAAAACCTGAAGAAACAATTGGTCTTTTGCTCTCAGTTGGCTAGAGAAACAAGTAGCTAATTTGCTTTTTTTAAAAATGGGAATGAGATTTACTAAAAATCATCCAATACCCCAAGTGTGATGATGTAGAAGACATCTCTATGAATAAAAATAAATCCACAAAGATGAATGTATGTGTGATTAGCTACTCTCAAGCCTTTCACTGGCCAGTAACTACAGTGACCAGGGTATCTCACAGCTATTTCACCACAACTTCTTTTACACCCAAATGGAATTATATACATAACATGTTTTTAAAAATAACCAGGGAAAACTTGAGCTTTCAATTTTTGGTGGTGGTGTTGATAGAGGGATTCCTATTTCTTCCCCTTAAAATTCACTTTTTACTTAAGGGCTAGAAAAATAAATTTCTGTAAGAAATACACGTACCAAATAAGACTGCATTTAATAAAACTTCATAATTTCTTAGAGCCTCAAATTCAACAAGTCCCAAGTCGACTAAGGAATATGGTTCCCTCTCCCCCAGAGGCTGGGTGACTCCAGGGGATGAATGTCACCACCTTCGTCCATGCCAGCTGTAGCTAATGGATTTATACGCGCTGTTTTGCTTAGGTCGGATACCACCATTACGGCCCCTGCAGCCACGGGCCCCTCTTGTCGCCATCGTGCATCCTCCCCGACAGAGCTCATCAATTCCTATTGCTTTTCACCAGGCCTCAGCTCGGGGCACTTTCCCCTGGGGAGACCTATACTGGTCTCCATACTTAACCCTTGAACCCTGCCTAATCCATCAGCCGCATCGAATGAACAGTGATGGAGAATGTTTCTCCCTACAGACAGGCGGCCAGCCTCCCCACTTAAAACTCAGAAAGAGAGCCATCAACAGGGTCTGCTTTCTGTTTGTCAGCGTCGCCAGCTTCTTCACTTACTGATGTTTTTATTGTTGCAGCGCCCAGCTGCTCGAGTCAAGGAAGCGCCATTCGAAAGGAGACATCAATTAAGTGCTTGTTAAACGCTGTAGATGCTTTTGAAAATGTCCCCTGGGACTCTCCTTGGGAGTTCCCAAAACTAGTGGAGGGACAACTGTCATTTTGGAATAGGGTTTCCCCCAAGTTTTAAAGAACAGCTTCATAACCCTACGCACAGCTTTGGACTCTATTTGAACTTAAAAATTGTGACTTTGGAGGATAAAGTATAACAATCTTTATTAGGAAAAGTAAGCAATAATAGCAATAAATATTAAAAAAGTAAACGTACTGCTTAAAATCGCCTTACCTCATAACCAAACTGCAGCTCATCAGAGGTCAGCATAATGATGTCATCATCAATAGCCAGGACAGCCTCCGTCTCGATTTCGTCATAAGGGAAGAAACGGTTACTCAGCTTGTTTTCAGCCGTCCTCACAACCTTTAATGGAACCCGGATTTTGGGCCAGAGAGACTCTGGAAAAAGAAAACACAAGGCATTTCTCTTCAACAAAGTGGTGACAGCAGCATATCAGAGATGAGTTGGAAGAATCAAATCCACACACACAGTGTGCAAGGGCAGTTCTTACAAATGCAATTTTGTAATATTTTATACCACAGGCCTGGTGCATGGATTCGTGCACTGGTGGGACCCCTCGGCTTGACCTGTGGAGATCAGGCCCAAATCGGCTCTCCAACATCCCCCGAGGGGTCCTGGGTTACCAGAGGGTAGTTCTTGGGGGATGCACCCTAGAATTGGGCTCCCTCCTCTCTGGTTCCGGGTGCATCACCAGAGAACCGTAGCTGCCAAGTCACCACAGTACGGCAGCTCCTGCATTGAGTGTCTGCCTCCTGGTAGTAATGAGCATCCTAGCTCCTCGTGGAAGCATCTGTCCCCTGGCTGTCATTCCACATCACAGCTACCAGCCGGAGGGTAGCTTAGAATGCACAAATTGGCTTCTTCTCATAACTGAGCTAGGGAAGCCAAATGACCATGATCACAATGGTAAGAGAAATCGAGTCTGGACTGGCTTTCTCAGGCCCCTGGTTTGAACATCAGAACCCTACCACCTTTGCAAAATACATTCAGGTAGGTCCACCTCAACTCAAAGCTTGCCTGTCCGTTAGAAAACACAATGTATGTGCTAAAGATGTCTGCTCCAATGTGCCCACCTCCAAAATGCAACCACAAACAGCCAGCAAGGCCATGGAAATCCGCCCCTCATCCAACTGTTTCACTGAACGGGTATATCTTCCTTAACTTAGCATTTATCCCCTTGACAGCCCTTCCCCACGATTTACTGTCTTTGGTTTCTCGTCATGTCCAATTTACAGAGTAAATATCAAATGTCTAGGTTCAATTATGTGGGATTTTCTAGTATAGTGAAGAAACACCAACCCATAAATTGCCTTACATTTTCCCCATTCCATTTTGAAATGAGAGAAGCTATTCAACCGCAGGTTCCTTATTTTAAAACTAGTGACACGGTGCGCAAAATTTGTGCACATTAAAAGGGGATTAATTAGAGGAAACAATTTAATATTGCTATTTGCCCTTTATAATAGAAGTGTCAGAGATGAAAGAAAATTAGTAAAATGTATATGAAAAACTTCCTCCTGTCAGAGTCTGGGGCTCACCACAGGACCCAGAGTCAAGTCGTTGCCCACCCAAATGCACCTCAAAATCGTGTGAGACCCAGACCCAGCCACACATGCCTCATTGGGCTAGATCCAGACCCGGCCAGTCCCACCCTTGTCAAGCCTGCCAGGCAGGGGGCATAGCCTCAGGTCCCCTGGCCCAGTACCAGGATGGGGGGCATGGGCTGAGGTCCCCAAGCCCAGACTGGGGCGAGGAGTATGCCTTGAACCCCCACCAGGTGGGGGACATAGCCTGAGATCCCCTGTCAAGCCCTGCTGGGTGGGGGGAATGGCCTGAGGTCCCCTCTCAAGCCCGGCGAGGCAGGGGGCACGCAGCCTCAGGTCCCCTGGCCCAGCACTGGGAGGGGGGCCAGCTTCAAGTCCCCTGTGAAACCCCACCAGCAGGGGGGCACAGCCTCAGGTCCCCCATCAAGCCCTGCTGGGTGGGAGGCATGGCCTGAGGTCCCCTGTCAGCCAGGCAGGAGAGCATAGCCTCAGGTCCCCCATCAAGCCCTGCTGGGTGGGAGACACAGCCTGAGGTCCCCTATCAAGCCCCGCCAGACGGGAGTGTGGTCTGAGGTCCCCTGGCCTGGCGCTGGGGCAGAGGGAGCAGCTTGAGGTCCCCTAGGACAGCACCAGAATGGGAAGCGCACCTTAAGGTCCTCCGTCAAGCCCCGACGGGTGGGGTGTACAGCCTAAAGTCCCCTGTCAAGCCACACCTGGTGGGGGACTCGGCCTGAGGTGCCCCGGCCTGGTGCTGGGGCAGGGGGAGCAGCCTGAGATCCCTTGACCCAGCACCAGGACGGGAAGCACACCTTAAGCTCCCCTCTCAAACCCCACAGGGGTGGGGGAGGGCAAAGCCTCAGGTCCCTGCTGATTGCTCATTAAGGTTCCTTATGGGAACTTGGAATCAGCTGTGGGTGCAGCCATCTTTGTCAATTAGCATCTTCCCTCTTTATTAGATAGGATGCTGCATTTAGCACAGCAGGAAACCAATCCTTCTCTGGTACAGTACTCATCTCTACACACATCATAAATCTTTACACGTGGGCAGTTTGTTCTTCACACATTTGTTAAATAAGAATAGGAAAGCTAGGCTTTAAACTGCTTCCCAAAAGTTCATCGAGTAACTGTGGGACGATCTAGCTTTTGAGTACTGAAGCCCCCAAATGCCCATGGCCACTCCACTGAAGAGAAGCATGACAGAGGGAAAGGCCGAAGGGGAAAAGGCTGCCTTCACTGGCTGCATCAAATATCTTACTTCTGTGTATTCTACAGTAAATCCACTCTCCACCTTGCTGCGGCATTACAGGCTCTTGGAAGAAGCCTGTGCAATCAAGAGGCCCTGTAATTAAGGACGATATTCCTTCTCAAATAAGCACAGAGTCTAAAGAAGAGGTCAACTCCAAAAGAAGCGTGCTTGGAAAAGGACTGAACTATGAACCTATGGGTCACTGTCTTTTAATCAATAACAGTTAACTGAGCTGCAATCTTGGCACAGAATTACATAATTAATAAGTCTCTCTGGAACAAGTGAATTGGCATAGGACTGAGAGACCAGAGTCCTGGGTGCTGAATTATCTATGGGATCTTAGGCAAGTCCCTTCTTCTTAGGGTAAGAATAAGCAGAGAAAGAAGGGGACCTTTATTAAGCAACTAGTATATGCCAGACACGTAAGAGATGCAGTGTTATTTGAGCCTCCTGACAGCCCTATGGGGCAGAAATTATTTACAAAGCAAGCTTTACAAGGCTCAGAGATGTGAGGTAACTTGGCTGGGGTTACAAGCTAATAAATGACAAGGCTAGTATTTAAGTCTGTTTAGTATCAAAGACCAAATAGAACCTATACCATCTATTGCAGTTTGAAAATCTCAAGTTTATCTAGATCTGGAACAAAGCTCTAAAGTTGAATAATTTTCTCTAGCAATCATTCTGATTTGTTTCCTATGCCCTCTTCCAGATAAATGAAAGTGCCGTCATAAATCTGCTGTCCAAATCCTTATAAAGGATTATATCTGTAATATCTAAAATGAAGAAGGTTACAATCCAACCTACTAGACCAGCAGCTCGCAAACTTTTTGGTGTTATGATTTCTTCGTGGCTCTTAAAATCAGTTGAGAACCCCAAAGAAGATTGTTTGCATGGGATACACTCACACAATTTATTGTATTAAAAATTAAAACTGAGGAAATCTGAAAAC
The DNA here is from genome assembly GCA_011751065.1 of Lasiurus cinereus. Classification (NCBI taxonomy): domain Eukaryota; kingdom Metazoa; phylum Chordata; class Mammalia; order Chiroptera; family Vespertilionidae; genus Lasiurus; species Lasiurus cinereus. The sequence continues at coordinate 10,481,785 of JAAGEH010000043.1, read as the reverse complement.
ACAAGAACACATTCCATCAGCCGTGAGAGTGATGATGTCATCCACGTCATGGAGCCCGTCCACTTGTGAAAGAATAAGAGTGGGAAAGGGAGGTGACTTAGTATTACAGTATTATGAAAATAATTTCAACCTCACAGACCCCTGAAAGGATCGCAAGTGATGTTCATGATCCCTGGACTGCACTTTGAGAACCTCTGTGCTAGACTGTTCTGATGTGGGTAAGACAATCCAAGAAAAGTCTGAAGAAACCGGAAGACAGTTGGGAAGAAATCACGAGAATAGTGCAGGCACCTGAATCCAGGATTTCTATAAGAATGTGTAAGAAACAAAATGTGCCACTGGTCAGTGTATTGCCTCTCAGCTTCAGTTTCACCCTTCACTGCCCTGACGGCGATGCTGGAACTGGGTCCTGCACACAGTTCCCCCTGCCAGCTGGCACTGTGCTAAGCTCTGTCAGTAGAGGGTGCTGGAGGGACACTGCAGGGAGAATGGGGCTTTTCTTCCTGGGTCCAGGTACTTTGTTACTTCTTGCTCCTTCTGTACGGGACCAGGGGACAGGCAGGAGGAACATTAATTGCCAGCAAGTTTAATTGCCCCGGCCCCTAGAGGCAGCTTCCAGCAGGTTCTGCAGACACCCCAACCAGCTTCCCAATGAGTTCAACAGCACCTCTGTAGGCAGCTTCCCAGAAAGTTCTATGGATATTTCCAAGAGCACTCAGCTGAGGTTCTGCCCACATGGTTCCCAGTGCGCTGCACTGAAGCCCCCACCAGTTTCCCAGCAAGGTCAACAACACCCCCTGGGCAGCTTTCAGTTGAGCTTCAAGGGTATCCAAGAAGACGGTTAGTTGGTTACTGGCCAGACCTGGCCTGTGGCACCCCTCAGCATGCAGGGAGCTGCATGGCCTGAATCTCAGGCTCACTGGAGAAGGGACGCCCCCAAACGTATTTTCTGTAATCTTTAGAGTTCTCTTTACCCCTTAGTCACCAATGTCCTGTTGCTAGTTAACAGTTCTTTACATTAAACTTTTCCTGTTCAAGTTCAAAACTTGTCTCCTCCCTGGACCCTGGCTGTATACCAGGTCTTCCCAGAGAAAGAGGCTATCAGGTGAAAAGGGAATGGTTCTCTATGGCCTCTAAGTTAGAACCATGACCAACAGCTAGCTGGGTGACAGTTATAGGAAAACTGATTTAGACTCAAAATAGGTAAGAACTTTCTGATGGCATAAACATTTTTAAGATGGAATTAAATGCCTTTCAGTAGCAATATGGGATTTTTGATTCTGTTTATAAAATCAGGACAAAACCATGAGGTAGGAAAGAAAAAAAGTGGTGGGAAAGTTTGTTTCTTTTTTCCTCCCATTGGTATTTTCCAAAGAATAGATTTACAGTGGAACCTTGGTTCTCGAACTTACTTCGTTCCTGAGGACTGTTCAAGAAGCTAATGTTAAAAAACTGAGTTATTTTTTCCCCATTAGATATAATGTAAATTGAATTCATTCATTCCAGACACCCAAAGAATTCCGTTTTAACCTTTCTTATATACACTACATGCCTAATGTACTGTTTAACCTATAAACAAACACTTTTTTTTCTTAAATTTATCAAACTGCCCCCCTACCAGCCTTAAATGAATCCCTTTCAGCACTCGGTCCTGGGATGTCTTTCAGGTCAGAATGCAGCATTTTTGCTTGTTCATATATCACTGCCTCCCAGATGGTTCTCACTGGCTAACTGCTTTTCCTCTATCCAAATCAACAACAGTTTTTGACCTCTTCAAGGGCCTGTGATCATTGTTTTTTTCAGTCCCTTACAACATTAGCAGGCACTTTCTGTCATGCTGAAGTATCAGCTTGAAAACCAACGTTTGGTTCGACCTCTGAGACATTTTTTCAGTGAACATCTTGGTCGAGAACCAAATCGTTCATGATGGGAGACATTGGAGAAATGAGGTTTGACTGTACTTTTCTGTTTGAGTCCCCGACAAGGACCTAGTTCTTTTACATAATTCCAAATCAGAGGAACTGACTGGACATGATGGGTGATCTAAATAGACCTATTGGGGCTAGTGCAGTGGTCGGCAAACTGCGGCTCTCGAGCCGGGCCATGGTTTGCTGCTCTGCTAAATGTTACCGTGTACTTGGAAGCTGCTTTGCTAGACTAAATGTTACCGTGTACTTGGAAGCTGTGATGATTAGGCAACTGTAAGTATATTGTTTGCAAAGAGATAAAGAGTAGTATATGACAGTAGTCGGCAAATTCATTAGTCAACAGAGCGGCAAACCGTGGCTCGCGAGCCACAGTTTGCTGACCACTGGGCTAGTGCAAAGGTCATGAGCTTTAAGATCCAGAGAGGCCTGTGTTTATTTCTGACTCCACAATTTGCAGTGTTGTGGCTCAGGCAAATTACTCAACTAATCTGAATTTCATCCTTGTAAAGTGGGGATAATTACAGCTTTTTCATAGGACGAGAGATAATATATGTAAAGCACTTAGCACGGTTCCTGTTCCTGGGATGTAAAAGGTATACAATACATGGTTATAACGACACTGTATCACTATCTTCACAAATGGATTCTTATGCAATCTCATGAACTTCACTTCTCTACCGACAACCTGAAGAGGTTTAGACAGAGGACATGTGGTGGCCTCTTAGGATGCAGAAGGAAACAGTGTCATGGCCAGAAGTATTCAGGCCCTAATTCTGTCTCTTCGCCCAGATCGGGTATTTTTCTTTACACCTTTAAATTCTAAATGGAACAGTTGGCCCTGTATCCTGTGTCTCATCCTGTGGCTCTGTAGCTGGCAAAATAAAAATGTCCCCTTCTATTCACCAACAAAGAAGTCTGAAAAATAGGCTTTTCACACACACTAAATTTATGAAAAACACACAGCTGAGCCAGCTGACCTGGTAACTTCACAGTTAGGAGCTTTAGTCCAGCTCGAAGGAGAAAAAAAACCTCCTTGTGTTACGGATTTTTAAAAAATGTGTCTTGATTAATGGTTTTCTCCATGTTGGATGCCAAGGGAGATGTGAGCAAAGAGAATTTTTCTCCAACTTGGCAAAGGCACCTCCAAATGTTCAGGCTGACTGAGGACGATCGCAGCCCCATCCTGGCCGTCACCGTCACAAACACAGTCACAGATCCACCCGTGAATGAGGAGATCATCTCCTTGCAAACCTGGAGCTCACTTCAGGAGGGCTCGGCTGCTGGGTGTCCACCTGGGCCCCAGGATCCTCCCCCCACCACCGCCGGCACCCCCCACCCCCCCGTTGCAGAATTTAGCTCTAAAGGAAGGTGGCTGTTGCTCCCACTTCCCTGTGCCTCCTCTGATCTGACCATCCTGACAGGCGCAGCCAATCCTGTCCCACCTGCTAAGAACTATGGAAGTTGCAAGGTCGCCAAAACCGGTTTGGCTCAGTGGATAGAGCGTCGGCCTGCGGACTGAAGGGTCCCAGGTTTGATTCCGATCAAGGGCATGTATCTTGGTTGCAGGCACATCCCCAGTAGGGGCATGCAGGAGGCAGCTGATCGATGTCTCTCTCTCATCGATGTTTCTAACTCTCTATCCCTCTCCTTTCCTCTCTGTAAAAAAATCAATAAAATATATTTTTTTAAAAAAGAAGAAAGTTGCAAGGTTAAAAAGCTGGGAGCTCTTGAGATCAATTCAAATTTTAAACTGACATCGGTTAAAAAAGAAGGCTGAGGTCAACTTGACTGAAATGGACAACGGAACAGCTTCCTTCAAGAGCCAAGCCAAATAACCCCTGTATCCGTCAAGGGGGGAACTGAAGAGTTGGGGAGCAGGAAAGCAGGGGCTGCCTTGACAAGGCTCAAAACCAACGTGACGAAAGCTCACTGGAAATTTCTGTTGCCCTGTCTAAGTATTTATTTAAACTTCAAACCAAGCAATTTAGACTTAAATGTAACCAAAAAGATATTTGGTTGGATTGGAAAGTGAAAAAAAAAAGGGGGGGGGGGCGTGGCGAGGTTCTGACTACACTAATCCTCCCAGCAGCAGACATGTTAACCACAATATTTATCTTAGTGAATGTAGAGAACGTGAAAAACATCACTCCTGCCTCTAATATTTCAAAGCTGTGGATTTGTTTTTTAAAATACATATATGTTACTAATGCTATACATAAAAAAATCAGATGGCTTTGCTGGCAGGAGAGCCAGAGCTGACAGCCCCATTTACCAACTGAACAAACACCAACCTCCCACCCCTGCCCCCAGAAGATTAAACATGGTTCATGCTCTCCCTAAACAACCACACTGTCCGAGCCAGAGCCCTGACCTAAAAACCACGGTTAGCAAAAGGCTGGTCCAGTCTCTAAACGTGTCAAAATTAGGGCCTCAGCAGTTGAGGGCTCTCTTTCCTTCCTGAAGCCAAAATATTTCAAAAATAAACTAAACTCTTGGTCATAAAATTAACCAGCACATTGTAGTAGGGTCTCCCAAAATCAAACTGAACACCCCGCTCCCAAACCTAGCTTCATGCTATTGCCTTCAGCTATGCCAACATGGGGGCTTGGACCAAAAAGAAAGAAAAAAAGATCCCTCTTTTCGCATAGTTCGCAATGAATATTTGCCCAAAAGAAGGGACTCAAATTCACAATAAGTAATGTAGCTAAAGCCCAAAGTGGCTACCCAAGCTTTCCAAGGAGAAGTCCCTTTTACATGTAGCACCAGACTTTGCAGCTCTGCCTCTGGGCCAGGCAGCAGGGCTGAGAGGCTCCCTGAAAGCTGGTGGCCTTTGTGAGCAGGAGCAAGTGCATGAGCTGACTGTGAATGACACCACCTGCTTCCTAGAGCCGGAGGCATACACAGCCCTCCTTCTTAAAACATGGCCTGGCTGCTTTGGCTCAGTGGACAAAGCATCAGCCTGCGTACTGAAGGGTTCCGGGTTTGATTCCAGTCAGGGGCACATGTCCAGGTTGTGAGCTCAATCCCCAGTGGGGCGTGTGTAGGAGGCAGCCGAGCAATAATTCTCTCTCATCTCTGATGTTTCTAGCTCTCTCTCCCTCGCCTTTCCTCTCTGAAATCAATAAAAATATATTTGAAAAACAAAAACATGGCCCTCCTTTATCAATGAAGAGACTAATTAGCAATACAGGACCAGCCAATCCACTTCACCTTGGGGGAAAGGGAACAGCAGTACCGGTGAATCCAAGGCAGCTGTTAGAGGCCCTCCCATGTCCCTCCCTTGCAATCCCTTTTTGTCTTCTCTACCGGTTTCGGCCGGCCAGTCTCTTCCTCTTCACATGATGCCAAAACCTCCGTTTTTATTCTACCCCCACTTCCCCTTTATTGAGCATCAAATAAAACAAAACAAAATTAGAAGCTGAGAAGAAAAAAATTTGACATAAAAATATAGTCAACAAAAAATTTTTTAAAGCAGCGTGTTTGCCCGGCCAGTGTTGCTCAGTGGTTGAGCACCTACCTATGAAGCAGGAGGTCAGGCTTGATTCCCGGGCAGGGCACATGCCCAGGTTGCAGGCTCCATTACCAGTAGGGGGAGTACAGGAGATAGCCAATCAATGATTCTTATCATTGATATTTCTATCTCTCCCTCCCTCTCGGAAGACATTAAAAACATGTTTTGAAAAAAGCAGTGTGCTTCAGGACAAAATGCGAGATCTTCATTTAAAATGCTACTTTCTTAGCTCACACACACCTTGGCTCTCTAAAACTAAAAAGAAAGTACAGAGTCTCTCAGAGAACAAAAATACCACCGAGTGGAACATTTTAACTGTCTCAGAAGGAGCTAAAAAATTTTCATGAAGCAATTTCTGATTTGCCTAACAGACACAAGCATGGTCTTCTTCCAGCCTAGAAGACTACTGGGATTTTCCAGAGTTGACTGTCCCGACGTCAGTATAACCAATTAAAAGGGACCAGCCATAAAAAGTGCAGAGACTACTGTCAGGCAATAAACTAGACCTTATCGGTGATAGTGGTGCACATTACAAACTTCAAACCGATTCCGTGTTCTAATCCATCAGAAACTTCCTGGCTTTAATAGGCTATAAAGGGCAGGAGCTTTGAAGTCCCTGGGATTAGGATCAGTAATAGACGGACTGGATGAGAAACTAAATGGAGGTGGAACATTCTCTATGCATTCTGAATTAAAAACAAATCCAATTAATCAAACAGTCCTGGACCCTCGCTGCCAGCCAGCAGATTGCAAGGGTGGCCAAGGCCAGAAACCAAGTGGTTAAGGATGAACCAAGGGGAACGAGGGCTGGAGCGAGTGCTCGCTTCGGGAACTGCTTCGCAGTCTGGGAGGGCATGCTTTGCTGACTTTCCCCAGCAGAGGCGAGGCCATCCTTTTTTCTGAAGAGCACAGTATCAGAGCCGAGATAAGGGAGGAGAAAACAAATGCCTTTTAAACTGAGTTTTCATGTAAACAAATCAGCTGAGAGGGCTGAGGGAAGCGGAGATCTGTTTTCCTAAGGCTGAGGGGCTTTGATCCTACTGATTCCTAAGCCCTGCCACTTGTGGCTACAGAACAAGCCATTCTAGAACAAGAATGAAGTGATTGATAAAACTGGGGTCAAGCTGTCTCAGAAATGGCATTATCGCTGACAATCATGGAAAAATTCATTTAAAACAAAGGAGGCGATTAACTTGGCTAGCCATAATGGATCCAGCTGAAAGTTGTACTAACACCCAAACCACCAGGCCTTTCCTGGACTCACGACTTCCCCACTCTTCTTACCTTCTGGAGGGCTTTTATTCTGATTATTCCAGACGACTAGCAGCTTGGATAGACTGGGCACCTTAGACACTTCTGTGATGACCCGGAAGAGACTCTCCACTCGGTCGTAGGTGAGGACAATGGCGGTAAAACCTTGAGACTGTGGTGGGATCAGGGGGAGGAAGAGTGGGTTGCTCACACTACCCCACTTCTGCAAGAGAACAGATTAACGAGGGTCAGAGAAGGATCTACTAACAACAGGGCTGATCTCTTTCCCAACATCATCAATAAACCCGAACATGGGAGGCTGGGTTGTTTCTGCCAGGACCAATCCAAGAGCTAAGCAATTGTTCAAAACCTTCTCGTCCTCAAAATTCAGTTTGGCCCTGATACTATTAAAAACAGAGCAGAGAACTGTTGCAGCTGAGGAGAGATTTCTAGCTAAACATGGCAGATTAAACCCATACATTTATCTCTATCCCCTCTCCAAATCCCCTGAAATGACAGTTAATAAATATAACACACAAATCTACAATGACAATGAGATGGGAGAAAGGAGAGCTGCTGATGAGCAACATTAACATGTTTCTCAAAGGGGCCAGAGAAGTGGCAATAGAGTAAGGAGAGTGAGAACGGAAACTTAGGGACCTACAAAGGGAGAAGCCAACAAGGTTCAGGGTCAAAGTGTTGAACCCCACAAAGGCTCAGGAGTTAAGCTCAGTGGGTACGTTGTGAGGGTGAGGGGAGGGGTAGGGTTGAAAATAGAAGGACTGGTCAAAAAGCACAGAAGGAGTAATTGAAAAATAAAAAAATGATTTTTTAAAAAGTTTCAATTGGAAAAACAACACACACATAAGGAGCAGTCCCTTCACCTACCACTCAGCCAGAAGTCTACTCTTCTCCCCAACCCCGCTCAACAAGGAGGTTTATTCTCTGAGGAAATGAAGCTCCAGACATGGAAACCAAGGCACAGCTGAGAGGAAAATGCAGGTGAAAATCCTTTTCTGAATGAGGAGCCCTACAGCCTTTTCCCTGCACTTCCTACACCCCGGCAGCTGTGTGGAGAGCTTGCTCCTTGTCATCATACAGCAAAGGCTTCCAGGCAGCAAGCTGCCCTCACACAACGAACTTCTGATCCAGTTTTTAGTGCTTCTCTTAACCATGAGCAGATTCTAGAATCACAGACATTTCAAGGACATCTTCAGCATGAGCAAAAGAAACCAAAGGAACAACCAGAAGAACGGGAACTCAGGAGAAACAGACAACAGAAGCAGAAGGGAATGAAAACCACATCAACAAATTATATCCTCAGAGAGAGATTTCATCCATGAAAGAATAAACTGTTACTTTTATTTTAAAAGATCTATCAAGAACAGGAGAGAACTCTTAATTTGATAGCTTATAATTATGTAAAAAGCATAATTGAAAGATAAAGATGATAACATATTCCATTACAGTGAACAAAAAGTCAGATGAAAAAATGAGAAAATCTAGGAGGTCGAACATCCATCTAACAGGAGGTTCTTAAAAAAACAAACCACAGAAAATGGAAGAAACAAAAATATCAAAGGAATTAAATAAGTTCTTGGAACAAATGACATGAGACACACAAATTATTAAAATTGAAAGGGCCCAATAAATAATAGTACACTGAATTAAAAAAATATATACAAAACTCAAAATAGAACAATGAAACAAAAAACACAGCCATATCAAAGCACATCACTTCTGAGTGTTGGGAATAAAGAGTATAAAAATAATAAAGTGTGAATCCAGGTGATGAGCATGTGAGTTCCCTGGACAATCCTTGCAGCTTATAGCTCTGTAAGTTTGAAATTTTTTCAAAACATATTTTAAAAAGTAATGAAGGAAATTCAACTTCTTTGCTACCATTAAAATGTTAAGTAATTTTTATTGCAGCAAAGTAAACAAAAGTATTTTTGTACTGATAATTGGAAAATATTGTTAAAACATTATTACATTTTAAAATAGCTCTATGGAAATAACTCATACTATAAAATCTACTTATTTAAAGTATATAATAGTTTTTAATCTATTATAGTTTTCTAAACTGTGTTACTGAAATGTGCTATTGTAACCATTTGTAAGTACAATTCAGTGGAATTAATTACATTCACATTCATATGTTATGATGGAAAACCCCAGGACCTAACTTCATTTCTGCCAGAAAGCAGTTGAATATGAAATGTCCTACCTGTTATTCTGGCTGCTTACACTTCCCTAATGTCTTTTGTAATCTGGGGTTCCCAAGTTCCTCGTCAACCTCATCCATATCACTGATGGACACCCATCACCACGTATATGACAACAGCTGTCTGCCAGATGTAACCATGTGGGACAGGAAATGTACACAAACATATGGAATACACATGGTATGGGAACTCAAGGAGGCTGGATGGTTTTCCCAGAGTCCTAGTGCAACCAGGATATTAAAGCCAAAATGTCCACAACAGACCATAATTAGACTTCACCACTGAGAGACACAATTGGAAAGGCTACCTTCTTAACACTGACTTTGTTTCCATGACATCACGTGTGGACATTAAGCTGTAGGCTTAGGAAGGTGCCTGGGTTTTAGTATTTGTGCCCTAGCATCTGATTCATTTGGAGGAACCCCTTTTACTTTTCTTCCCCAAACCTATTCTTCATATCTTCCTGACTTTTATGGAAACCGAAGTCAGTAAAGCAGCCCTGTGCTCAAGTCATAATTAATCCTCAAGGTTTACCCTCTTCCATCACCACCTCAACCCACTCATCTGCTGCTCCAAAAACAATACTCTCTTTGGCTTCAAAAACACCATTAAATGGAAAAGATGTGATTTTTTTTATCCTCATTCGAGGATATATTTACTGATTTTAGAGAGAGAAGAAGGGAGAGATAGAGAGAGGGGGGAGGAGGAAAGAGGGAGGGAGGGTAAAAGAGAGAGGAACATGATGTGAAGGACAAACATCAATTTGTTGCCTTCCATACATGCCCTAAAAATCAAATATGCAACCTAGGCCTGTGCCCCGACTGGGAATGAACCCCCAACCTTTGGATGTATAGGACAATGCTCCAACTAACTGAGCCACCAGCCAGGGTAGAAAAAAAATATATTTTTTTAAAGAAGTGTGTAAAATATTGAATGTGTGATGTCCAAAGAGTGAAGATTTACTGAGTACATACTTATGATGGAGTATCAGGCACCAGGCTTTACATGTATTATCTTATTTGAGTCTGACAACCCCCCCGCAAGACAGATATAGTCATTATTCTCTTTCTATAGATGATGAAATTTTAAAATCAGAAAAGTAAATGATATGTCATTTGCTTTACCAGTCAAAGGAAGAGAAGAAGGAAAAAAGAGAGGGAGGGAAGGAGAAAGGGAGGGAGGGAAAGAGGGAGGGAGAGAAGGAGGGGAGGGGAGGGGAAAGAAAGGAAGAAAGAATAAGTGATGTTCAGGGTTACATAATCTCTAAGTGACAGATGTTGGAAACAGCCCGGCCATCTGACTACAGAACACCAAATGGTGGTGGTTCACAGCCCTTCCCCACGCCCTCCTACTCTGAGTCGGGGGGCGGGGGAGCAAGTGGGGGGGACAGCATCACCATTTTACAGACTTTGGAACCTGAAACTGTGGGTTATTCCAGAGATCATTGTTTCTAGCTCTTCTCTGAGGCAAAAATGCTAAAAGTTCTTTATCCTTGATAATAAATCTGCACCAGTTAGCAACAGCCCATCCTCCAACTATGACTTCAGAGGGTATAAAATACACCAACGATGTAACGCCGACACAAAGGGAGCACATTCATTTCAAAAGTTACCTACACCTCTGACACGGGAGAAACCATTTTAAAACCAACACAACAAGGCCTGTTCCCGGGGAGCAGCAGGGAATGCCTCTGTGACGTTAAAAGGAGAGGGAAATTCCGTGCGAGGGGAAAAGCTTGGTTTCAGACCACGAATCCCTTGCGACTGAGATGGAGGCACCCCTGAAAGGCACCACAGCTCTGATTTCAAGGCCCCGCCAGGCAGTATGAGCTGAAGTCGCTGGCCAGACTGCAGATCTCCTCTCATCCCGTATGCCAGCTCCCTTGGAAGATGGTTACGAAGGAAGGAGGAGAGGAGGGTACGGGTGGGTGAGAAGCAGACGGTTACTTGTCTTGGTATGCAATTTTTCCACACCACTCACTTGCATACCAAAGAGAGTTTGAAAAGGAGAAGCAGAATAAGGCCACACACTGAGGAGACAGAGCATGTGAAGGAGCGTAACAAGGACCCAAATCTTGCTATCACATCCCCATAAAACACAAGATGAACACAGAGGCGACATCTAGCTACTGAGCACTTATTTGCTCTGATGTAGGCTCCGATGCTTTACTGTAGGATGCACTCCAGGCTTGAGGCAAATGACTTAAAAAAAGTGGATCAGCAAGCTCAGAGTCGGTTTTGGAATCATGAGTCCTTCATCTGAGTCGAGGTTCTTTCACTTACACCAGCAGTGTGGCCTATGCAATGTATTCAGCCTTCCTCATACCTCAGTTTCTCTGTCTATAAAATCATGATAATACGATTTGTTTTCTAGATGGTATGACTTGACATTATAATAATTACTTATATTATTATCATTTCTTAATGATTACTTAACAACCCGATGGCTGTTAAAAGTAAATAGGTGTGTATGTCAAGTCCCTGGCACGTACAAACATTTGGTAAGTGACAGCCAGTATTTGATCTTGTGCGAGTAACTATTTCTCTGGGCTTAATTTTCCGCATGTCTCAAAAATGGGGTGCGCAGTAGCCTAAGCCATCGTGAGGTATATCCAGCCCCAAGAACTCTAAATCCTTCGCTGCCTTCATGTTATAATGTTTTAGGTCATGGTTTACCTGGCTTTCCTACCTCAATTTCTCCAAATAACTGCTTTTCTTTACAACTTTCTTTGCCCTCCTATTCTTTATACTTTTATTATCTGGAAAGCTCCATGAAAGCAGGAGCCATAAATGTTATAACACCCAGTACCTAGCACAGTGCCTAGTGCTACTCAATAAAACCTTGTTTAAAGTTAGTAAATTAAACCCACATGATGCAGGTCATGTTCTTTCTGTTCTCCGTATGTACGGATGTGAACAGCTGATGTACACTCAAATGAGTGGCATCATGAATTCTGAAATGATTTCCAACTCAACTCATTCATTGGAAAGTACTCACCGAGAATCTTACTGTGCCAAGTATTCTGAAGAAGTGTAGGATCAGGATGTTTAACAGAGCTGGCCTCTGCGCCCTGCCATTTACTAGTTCTGTAATGTGTAAAGCTACTTCTGCGAGTATTAATTTCCTCATCAATAAAATGAGAGGTGTGAGAGCATCTACCGCCTAGGGTTTTAATGATTAAATGAGATTATGCACAAATACACTTAGTGGAGGGTTCAGCAGAGACCTCCATGAATGGTAGTTAAAACAAACACAGAAAACTTCCAGCTCTCCCCAGTTCGTCTTCTCCTCGCCTCCCAAAACAATGGTATTAGCCATTCCCAGCAATCATTGCTGCCGATATTATTTCCGGTCCTCATTCATTCAGGCAACGTTTCCTGAGCACCTACTAGAAGCCTAAAATAATGTTGGAAATGCAAAAACGAACAAAGTCCTTCCCTTTAAAATGTTCATAATATAGTGGGAAAGACAGCCAGGTAAAAAGATAAATCACAATGCAAAAGAACAAGTACTAAAGCGAGGATTAAAGTCCTGTGGGGACATAAAGGTCTCCCCAATCACCTCTGTCTCCCCGGAGATGAGGAGGGAACTCTTGAGTAGTCTTCAAGGACAAGCAGGAGAGTTGTGGCCGAAGAAGCCAAAAGGCAAACTGAGCCGAGTGCTCAGACCTGCATACAAGCCGAAGAAGATTCCACCCGGTTGTGCGGTTGGGAGGAAGCAGGAGGGAGCGCAGAAATGAGAGAAACTCAATCAGGCAGGACACAGCCACATCACGCAAAGCCTTGTATGACGGAAGTTGTTTTTAAGTCACATGATTGGCTTTTGAAACTTTCTTTTCCTGAGGACTGTTTGATAAATTAACATTGCTACTTTATGTTCTATTTCAAAAGGTCAGAAATAGGAAACGCTGATCTGCAACTAAAGCTTCTGTCAATTGCTTTTTCCCTCCTCAACCATAATCCCATTTGCCTCTGGAGCCCAGTGACGGCATGGAGAGAGGCAGCTTTAATTGGGGGGTGTGCCTTCACACAGGCCCTCGGCTCCACTGGGGTAAGGTCAACAAACTAACCCCCAGAGGAAAAACCCATATTGGAGAAGGACATTTGAAAACGGCATTTAGTCACCTCTGAAATACCTTTAAGACCTGACCCCCTGCTGGCTGACCATAGAGAGTGTCTACTAGTCTGGGACCTCTTGACCCCACTTTCTGCAGGAAATCAAGCAAATTTAAACCTCCATAATTTACTCAAGAGTCTGACTTCTGCCAGGGAAAAGGAAACAATGCTGGCAATTAACTCCGTTGCCTGATTAAATTTCCATCATGGCAAGATAGGGCATGGAGCCAGGCACTCGGCAACAGAGACCTAGAAAAAAGGCGAAGCCCCTCTATTGCAGCTGTACCTTCAGAATCGTGGTTATCAATACACCTTTCAAATATACTCAACAAGCTGTTCACTCAGAGATGGGAGGAGGTACCATGAGGAGAAATGATATCATCCTGACAGAGAACCAGCATTTCGCCAAAATACCTTGCTTTCTCTTGCCCACCCTTTGCTTCTCACTCCTTCAACAAATATTCATTGTAGAAGCTTCAGTAAGAAACCCAGAGGGTGAAACTGCAATCGCATAAAAATAATCCACAATAGCCACGACAACTGGCAGGTCACAGTGCTCGCTTTAGAAAAGTTCTTTCTTATTGCTTATTCAGAAAGTTCTGGTGAATGAGCTAGTGGTGAGCAGACAGTCTAGCTAGAGCAGTAGTTCTCAACCTTCCTAAGGCTGCAACCCTTTAATACAGTTCTTTATGTTGTGGTGATCCCCAACCATAAAATTATTTTTGTCGCTACTTCATAACTATAATTTGCTACTGTTATGAATCTTAATGTAAATATCTGTGTTTTCTGGTGGTCTTAGGAGACCCTGCTAGCTGTTCGCAACCCACAGGTTGAGAACCGCTGAGCTAGAGGGAGCTGTAGGTTCAGTGTTCAGGATGCCCTGAAGGAAAGGCCTTTGCAGAGGAAGCAAAGGGATTTTTCTTCTTAAAGAAAGAGCTTCAAACTCCAACAACTAGGTGTGTCTTTTGGAATCTCATACGAAGCCAGTTGTCCGAGAAAGGTCATGGTTGCTCTATATGACTAACCAAAACCATTCTAGCCAAGGTTACCTACCACACGAAACTTAGAGGAAGGTGGAGAGCAAACCATTCTGAACGGTTCCTACTGCAACTACTTGAGGATTATAAAATCAAGAGTGAGGCCAACCACACTTCATTACCAACCAAAGGACTCTTTCCGTCGAAATCAACCCAATTCCAGACAGGAGAAATCAAGCTCAAAGCAAGATGATGCAAACTTTAATTCCCATTACTCACGCTATCAGAGATTTTTTTTTTTAACTGTCACTAAGTATAACTTTACATGACAAGAAAAGAAACAAGCCGATATTTGAGTCAACCCATATTTGACTTCAATAACGGCATTTTGCCTGAGCAGAAAAGTGAGAAGAAAGAGAAGACAGGCCTGTCGCACAGAAGCTTTGGAGCCCCTGGTAATGAGGAGCCTTACCTATCCCTACCTTGATAGAGAGGGCAGTTTTCCTGGTTGTTTTGAAGTTATCAACCCTTACCTCAATGTGGTTTCAATTATGAATTACCAGACTAAAGAGGGAGGGGGGAGAGCTTTGATTTATTCTTTTTTGCTCCAATTATGCATGATGTGTTTCCACTGAAGACTTTGAAAAGTATTTCATCATGCCTCTCATCCTGAAGTGGTCAGAGGGCAAAACCAAGAGGAGCTAACCCTTTCATTTCTCCTCCCGGTTCAAAACAGACTCCCTCTCCATGGCTACAAGGCAGGGCCTTTGAAGCACACGGAGCAGCGAAAGGGTTAAGCATTAGCATCATGTTACTAACGTGCACAGGGGTGGTGTCCCCTGTCCAAAAGGGTGAGATGATATTTATGTTAATGGTTACTGGGAGATTTGAAAGGGGCAGTCAGTAATGTGGCCCATGCTGCCTTAACCATTAAACCTCTGCAGCCCCAGTGACTCCGCAGCACACTCTTCTGGGCGTGCGCTGACTCGGGAAAGCGGAGAACTATAGAGATCTAACAGTGTCTTCAAGGAGGATGGAGAAAAGATTCGGAACAAGTCTGAAGGCTGCTTGCTGCATGATGTACCGAATTCATTTTACCAACAAAAAATAACTGATTGTTCTCAAAAATAAGAATAACACTGATGGCTCAATTTCATTGTCTTCACATTAAACAGGCACATGAAAGACTACGAAATCGCAGGGTAGTGCTGCAGACTCAACTAAAGGAGAAAATAAATGATCAACTTAGAGTTCCTACAACTACTTGCAGTAATCTGTTCGTACATAAGTTTTCTCATTGGTGGAGATGGAATATATCGAACCACATGTGTACTGTAGGAACAGGTGCTGCAACTCTCTGACATCCAAAGAAACTGAGCCATCGAGTCCAAATCAGGGTCACAGGGGCAGGCCCAATAGTTCTACTATTAGTCTCTTTCCTCTAGGTGTGTTTAAAATCTTTTCTTTTTCTCTCTCTCTTCTTCTGGAACTCTGATTAGACATATGCTGGAATTGTTCCCTACATCACTCCGTGAGTCCTTCACATCTCTTTGTCTCTATGGGCTGCATTCTGAATAATTTATTGGAACCGAATAATCCAATCTTACAATCTGCAGATCCCTGCAGGTGTCTGCCTTCTTTATGGTTTTGTGGTTTTGAACTGTGAGCCGCTCATTTTCCTTAGACCCTTTGTTTGCAAAAATTATTTAAGACCCAAGTTAAAGCAGAGTTCCACAAAGAGAGTTTGTGTCTACTTCTGCTGGTCCCTATCAACTCAGGCCACTTTTAGTCAAATTCTCCTCTTAAAGCTTATTTGGGCCATCCTTGTAATATGAATTTGGACCACAAAGCCACGAAGGTCAATACAGATTTACTGTTCTTTACTCTTTCTCTGACAATACAATCTTTTAGTTGCCATCCAGGAAGCTTGGGTCACCCCCTCCATCTCACAGGCTTTAATCCTGGTCCCCTGTCCTCTGCTTCATACAGTTATCAGGTAGAAGCTCCAGGTCATCAAACTGCAAAAATCTCCACAGCAAAAGCTGGCTTCGGCTCACAATCACCTCCCAGAATACCTAGTTTCACTTTGTTTAGGGAACCAACAAATAGCACCCTTTCATTCAAGCTTAGCAATAGGCTGAAGCTGCTTTATAATACTTCGTTCAGTTTTTTTATTGTTCTGTTGGGAAGGTCATTTAGCATACCTAATCTATCCTAAAGCCAGTGACAGAGTCTTCATATATTTACACTGTCAATCTAATTATGTACTGTTATGCTTTCTATTTAATTCTGGGATCAAGATAAAAACAATTATTAAGAAAATATGGCAGCATAATAGGTGGCAGGATCAACTGAGAATCTCTGCTTTAGACAAGTCACCGTATTTCTCCACTTCCTCATTTATAAAATAGAATGATGGAGAGGTAGATCTCAAAAATAAATCAGTCTCACTTTCTTCATCTGTAAGAATGGAGCTAACAGAATGCTACTCTTGTGGTTGTGAGGATTAAACAACAGAACATAAAAAATAGAGCCTATCTGGGTTCAAAAAAGGTCCTCAAGTACAGCAGTCACCAACCTCTCAGACCTCATGGGCCACCAGTGGTCCGCCGACTACAGGTTGGTGACCGCTGCTCTAGTAAGTACATTCCAAATTTCCCCTTCAGAGTCCCACCAGTTCTAAGCTCTATGTTTCCATGTGATAAAACATTGAACTAGCAGGCCTTACATGAACAACACTTCACTTTCTATAGCGCTAAACATACTCGTACAAAATGGTTCCCCGTGTATTATTTCGTAGTAACTCTGTGAAATAAATAATACCCCCATTTTTACAGGTAAGGAAAATGAATTTCAAAGAGATAAAAAAGCACAAGATCAAGCAAATAGATGGTTTTGAACTCAGGTTTAAATCTAAAATGTCCTTTTCAATGGCCTTGATTGGTAATTGGAAATCAGTCATTCTGTTCTTACCTGAACCCATTCCTACAGATGAGCAAACTGCTACAAAGAGAGATTTGGTAAGAACGGAAGGTTACTTATTCAGATTACTCCCAGGAAAAAAAGGGATTAAAACATGCAGTTCAGGAATTTCTAAGCTATAGTTAGCTTACTGAAGGCTCACAGGTTAAACTCATCGGAATACCTCTCTGAAAATTCCAGTTATTATCTGAGGTTCAGCTACTTAAATTTTTTCTTTATATAGCACTGAAATTCCATTTGGCTTGATGCCCACCCTTCCTTTGTAAAGCCAAACTACTGTCAAGAAGAGCAGGAAGGGTTGCCACTGATTGCTTTTCAGGTAGTAAAGGAAAAAGTTGACATTTCATCCTCCTCGCTGGAAGAGAAACCGATCATTTATAAGAACCTTGGTCTGGCTCGGCTTCCATCAGTGGGATGGACAGAAGCCAGTTAAATGTCTCAACATAAGCCATATTAAAAGAATTTGGAATGAGAAAAGAGCAGGTTCCATATGCTGATGCTTTTAATAATTCATGAGTTATATCAGTCTGCAAGTAATAAATTTCACTAAGTTTATCTATGGTAAGATGGCTTAAGATATTGTATAATCAATTAAATGGGTGAATACAATAAAGTAGGAGCTCCAAAAACACATCATCAATTTATATTTTGATAGGTTAAAAATAATAATTCAGTTCTTTGAGAGTGCAAAAGATCTGGATTATTCTTAGAACATGGCCTTGAAATACCCAATCATCATCCCTGGATCTGTTGATTAATATGTATACTGCAAACACTTAAAAGAAATGCTTCAATGGAAAAAAAAAAGACTTGCAACTAATTTGTTTCAAACAAACAAGTCAAGCTACAATCCAAAGTGTCTGAGCACGTTAATGGTGGCTTAAACATTATTTCTCATGAGAGGCAAAAAAAATTTAAATTTCATCTGACTATCCCATACTTGAACTACTCTGACAGTATGAAATAGATGCTTGTTCTCTGGCCTGGGTATAAAAATGTTTGCTGGCAGCCCACTGACTATATTATAGAGGTCAGCTATGGTATGGAGGAAGACTTCACTAGAGGAAACTATACCTGGGAGTTAAATAAATTCTATCTGTGTAGTATGGAAACCTCCTATGAAAAATTAATGTTAAAAAAAAAGTGATTTATCTCTGCACTACCTCTGGAACACCTGGAAGAAGCAAAAAACAAAAGAAACAAAAACCACAAGAACAGATAAACTCTCTGGAGAAATACTGCTTTATCCCCAGTGGCAAAGATGTGCACAGAAAAACTATGCAAGATGAATTTACATTCCAAAATTATAAAGCATAGAAGGAAACAATGCAACAAGAGCAATAGGCAGTACACAAATGATAAGATTAGAGACCTTAAAAGAAAGTTAAAACTGGAAACTATAAAGTAAGTATCTCAAATAATTCAAGATACAAAAGAATGAATTAAATATTTAAAAAAAAGACCATGAAAAATAACTGGGGCAGGCAGACTTGAAAAATAATAGCGCTTCTAGAAATATTCAGTGAAATTAAAATCTCAATGGATGGGTAAAAATCACACTGGTCATAGCTGAAGAAAACAGCAAATAGATGTGAAAAATTATCTAGCGTGCAGAGAGATAAAAATGTGGAAAACCTGAGAAAAAAAATCTGAGAGACATAATAACAGAATGAAAGAGGTCTATATACATTAAATAGGATTCTGAAAGGAAAGATTAGTGAGAGTGATAAGTATGTAATATTCAAAAAGAAAATGACTAAGAATTTGCCAAAACTGATTAAAGACATGAACCCCAAACTTAAGGAAAAATCACTCTCAAAAGTAGCTAAAGAATGGGATTTAGAAAATCACCATTTGGCAACCATTATAACAATCGATTCAGGCAAGAAATCATCAGTGAATGCTAAAACTAGTGGGTGAAAGTTTGAGGAGTGACAGGATATTTATAGTCTTAAAGCATTTCCCACCAGTGATTCCATACAAGAAGTATTTGGGGGTAAAGGTACACCATATCTGCAACTTTCAAATGATTCAGAAGAAAAAAAGTATATATACAGGTGTTGGCAAAGGAGGTTTACAGTTGTTCGTATGGGAAATAATATAATGTTTCCTAAACAATAATACAAAAATAAACTGTTTTGCGTCCTCAGAACTATAAACTCATTTTTGCCCATCCCAATATATACATACCCTCAACATCTATAATAATAAAAGCATAATATGCTAATTAGACCAGACATCCTCCAGATGACCTTCCAGATGAAGCCAGGACTGCAAGAAAAGCTCGGATCCTGAGTGCCAGAGGGAAGCCGGTGCCAGCAGCCGGGGGAAAGAGGGCCTACTCTTGCACGAATTTCATTCATCCTTTAGTATATATATGTAAATGGAGACAAAGGGAGGGAGAGACAGAGATAGAGAGAAAAGAATAAAGGAAATGTGAAATATTAACACAAGAAATATAGATGAAATGTGTACAGAACTCTACTATTTTGGAATTTTAAGTCTGAAATTACATTAAAATAAAAAAATACAGATAATTTTAGATCTATTTAATCAAACAACAAAATGGAGACAGAAGAACATACATTAGTAGCAAAACAAAAAAAGGCTGAAGCTTTCAAGTATGATAATAAAACGACTCAGAAACTGGGGATATTAGGTGTCCAGGAAGAGGAACTCTGAAAGAAATAAGGAGCGGTTGGCCCAAGACTCCTTAAACTGACATGTACAAGCAGGCCAACCCTCTTGCTGTCCTGCTTAGCAGGGGAGGGCAATTTACTCTCTGGAGAAAATGAGTCAGAGAGATTCCATACTCAGAGACACTAGGCATGAAAGGTAGGGTGAGACACTATACTGAAGAGGGCAGATCAAGTATTTATCTATAAGATGAAGGAGAACCCATTTCCTTCCTCCATTCAGCTTCCAAAATAATCTTTCTGCCTTGGATGTGTGGGAGAGAAGGGATATCCTCCAGATTATTCTCTGGATCAGTGAACCAACCCAACAGAAATAACCCATGAATATCAACATTTAGGCAAACAACCAGGTCACATCCTCTAAATCTAATAAGGCCTATCAGTTCACAAGCCTTACCTGTGTACAAAGAGCTTCTAATCAGCTTTGAGTGCGTCACTCTTAAATTAAGAGCAGACTGCTGAGAAACATCAGGCTACTGAAGAAAGTTTCCAATATGAAAGATAGAAAATAACAAAAAGAAAAAGGAATCAAAGGAAACAAACAATACAAGAAGCTAAAGAAAAATTAAAACCACAAATCTCTTCAGAGAGAGGAAGTACTGTATCCTTAAAAAAATAAGACTAGGAACCTATAAAAAAAATTAACTAGTAGTAAAAAAAATCTCTTAGAAATTAAAAATGCACAAAATTTTAAAAATCAAAAGAAAAGACTTTAAATAAAATTGAGAAAATATCTGAGAAATTAAACAAAAAAAACCCACATTAAAACAAAAAGAGGAAATAAATAGGACAGAAGAGATAAGAAAAATAAGGATCAATCTAGTATATTCATCATTGAGACAATGGAAGTTCCATAGAGAGAGGAAAGAAAAACAGGGGAAGATAGTAATCTTTATTCTATATATAAAAGGCCAATATGCAAAGTGTCCCCTCGTGAGTTTGGGAGAATGGAAATTCAATCACTTGCTATGACATGCACTGACCACCAGGGGGCAGCGTGGAGCACAGCGGGTGACCAGCAGCAGCAGTGGGGCACTGAGGGAATGAGGGAAGGAGGAGGCGGGGAGGTGGGAGGGGACCCATGTGGTGGCAGTGGGTGGATGGCAAGGTAAGGAGGCAGGGAAGTGGGGAGGTGGGGAACCTTATCAGCCCTGATTGCCAGCCAGACGTAGGGACCCTATCTGTGCATGAATTTCGTGCACCGGGGCTCTAGTAAAATATATTAAACACATAAATTTCTTAGAAGTGAACATGAACCTCCAAATTGGTATCTAATGAACAAAAAAATCCCATTCATAACAAGGCATACATACCATCATAAAATTTCGGAGCATAAAATTCCCTAGGAAGATTAAAATGTCACATATAAGGATCAAGAATTAGAATGAGACTCACTTTTTGATATTAAAATGGAAGCTTAGAAGTCAATGGAACAATGCTGTCAAAATCCTGAAGAAAACTCGCCCCAACCAGAAATGTACACTAGCCCAACTATTAATCAGATGTGAATTGGAATACATTTTCAGACACGCAAGGTGACAAAAAATTTATCTCACTTTAGTCCCTTCTTAGGAAGCTATTGGAAAAAAATAAACCAAAAAATGAGGATGATGTTGGAACCTGGAAACAGAATCCAACAAAAAAAAAAAAAAAAAAAGGAGAGAGAGAGAGAGAAAAAGGGAATTCCCAGAAGCATGGTACACTGAGTTCAGGATGACCACTGTAGAGGACACCTAGAAAGCAGTCAACCCAGAAAGAAAAGTTCTATAGTTTACCTGTGCTTGACCATTTTATTCTTTGTTGAAGAATTTAATAAAAATTAATTAGTGATAGGAACATGAAACAGTAGGAGGAAAAAAAGAGGCAGTTATTAAGTATCTGGGAAATAAAAAGTTACACAAGAAACATAATCATTGTTTACTGCTTGGTTCAGTTGAAACTAATACTTTACAGTCCTAATAATGTACACAATAAATACTGCTTTAATAAAAAATAATGATTCAGCCCTCCTGGTAAGATGGGAGAGAGAGAAATGTGTAGAGAAAGGGAGAACGGGAGAAAAAGTGCTAACTCAAAGGAAGCAAAAAGGTAATGTCTATGACTGAGAAATTGAAGAGGAGCATGAAAGCATTTTACTGGAAGACAGGAAGACAAGCAGCAGAGGGAAGCCTGAAGAGTTGAAAGCAGCTGCCCTTTAAGAAAAGCCTTAGTTCTGGTTATATGCTTTATTTACTAGTGGAATTTTAAAAGCATACAAGTGTTAAGCTGTACTATTTTTTCAAATATAAAATTATAAGAAATATAGCTGAGATTAAAAAATAAAGAGAATCAAAACAGAAGAATCCACTTCTAGATGGAGCAACATGGAAATTTTCTACTCTGAAGCTGTAATGACTGTTTGTTAGAAAATTATACTTTAAATATCAATTCTTTGGAAGCCAGGTATCTAGAACAGGATATCAGAAATAGAAACAAAACTTATTAGTTGAAATACCCAACAACCACATTTTCCTGGTAACTTCTCCTACTGGATCATTTAAGCAGACTTTGAGGGAGAATTAAAATGGCCCCTGCAACCAGGAGAAAGGGAACTTGATGTGCTAATAAGTGAGAGCTGGGGCATGAAGGATGGCTTTGCCAAGCATTCAATATGTTCTTAATTACTCTGCTGCCAGACCCAGCTCCCACAGACTCCGAAAAACTCTTCTATTCACTGCCCTCCTACAAGCTGTGTGATGTAAGGAAGCAGCCAGATTTTGATTCATGACCACTGGAGCCATAAAAGTGGACTCTCGAGCGAGCAGCAGGGGAAGGACTGCATCCAGGGAAACAGTGAGCACAGATCCACCCACCGCTACTGAAGAGGCGGTGCGGCTGTGCGTTACACAGGCAGACACATCTCTCTCTACTAGGAAGGGTCCTGGATGCCCGTGCAAAAGACCTGATTGACACGATCATCACCTTAGCAACACCTCCGGGTTTGGCTTTTCATATTCCTGCATCTCCCCAGCCCTCCAATCTAGATCTGGCTAGTGAGCTAGTCCTTTCTTCCTTTTTCTTTCTGACCACCAGAACCGGCCAAATTCTTTGCTTGGGACGCTGGATCAAGCTCTCTGGATCTTCCTGCACCTCTCCATCTGCAGACCCAACTGGGCTTGCTTTATTCCCTAGCTGCCGGTGACCCGGGAACAGCTTGTTTCCATAGAAGTGACTGCAGACAGCAGACGATTCAAAGGCAAGGGCTACTCAGAGAAAGGTTTGGAATTTGGGGTAATATACTGGATTGCTTGTGCAACTGTGATCCTATCAGTGTGATAACTCTAAAAACAAAGACTTCAAAAAGCTTAAACTGACTTAAAATTCAAGCTAAAATTTCTAAATTCCATACATACTTCAGTCATCTCTAGGCAGTGGGAGGAAGAAGGGGAGAATAAGCCCAGAAGGCCTCCTGGGGGGGCAGAGTAGGCTTTCAAATTCCAGAGAAACATTCCACAACCTGGAAGTTAAAGGGCACTGGGCTGAGTTAAACAGACGGCTAACCGAGTATCTTTGCGGCTCAGCGCTGCTTCAAGCATCCGAGCTGGTGCTTCTTCAGCCCGCGGAGTGATTTATGGCTTTATGGCTTGTTAGTGTTTACAGCTGAGTGATATTTTCAGCTGCTTGTACAACTATAACCTTTGTGAGTGAGAGCCGCGGTCTGGACATCTACTAAGTACAAGCAGCCCTCTGAGTTTCTCATGCAGCTGGCACAGAGGTAGTCTGAACCCAGTCTCTAGATGCTTCTAACCCAAGCCCTGAGGGTCCAGAAGAGGAACTGGATGGGGAAAGAGGACAAGCCTTCTCCGGTCATCGTATGAGGACACACACAGTGAATCAATTCCACATCAAAGTATGGTCCCTAGGCCAGCAGCATCAACACCACTTGGGAACTCACTGGAAATGCAAATTCTAGGACCCCACCCAGACCTACTCAATCTAAAATTTGGGTAAAGTGGCAGCAATCTGTGCTACCCCAAGCCTTTTGGGAGATTGTGATGCATACTAAAGTGGAAAACCACTCACCTAAGGTCTTAGGGGATACAGCAAACTACCACATTTGACCCACAACTCGGATTCCTGCTCCTCATGGGTGGTAACTGCCAATCAAGTACATACGCTTATGCTATATCCCACTTACTGATCCCTTCCCTTTCTATCTTCAAAAACTGGACTTGGACTGAAGCTAACAGGAAGTGCAGGTAAGTATGTAACCATCATCTGAGGCCTATCCTGCAGCTAAATCGCCACTCTGGCTAGATTTCATAGGAGCGAGCTCTCGTTTTTCAATCTTATTCCTATGCTGAATACAATAATCCATTCTGAGTCACTTCCCCACTTTCCACATCAATTTTTATCAATGGCCATGGGACCCCTGCCCTCTCCTCTTTTCTGTTCTAGGTCTAGTATGGTCAAGGGAGAAAATAAACGTGGTATTGCTAGTGTTATCTATAATAGCAAATCTGGAAACAACTGTCAGTCAAAGGACTGGGTAAATAAAACTATGACATTGAAAAGGTAGGGAATAATCTTTTAAATTACATTGTAGAAAAATAACATGGGGGAAAATTCTACCCTACAGCATAATTTTAGGGCTATACTACATTTAGTTTTTAGAAAATTATTGCAGAGAAAATATGGTTTGGGTGACATATGCCAGGAATCCAAAATTTCACAGTTCCTGCCTACTCCATCCCCATATCACATTTCAGTCTCTGTCCGCTAGACATGTGCACATCTGGCAGAGAACCAGAGGCAAGGCGAGGGAGGGTATCCAAGGAGATTCACACTACACAGGCGAGGCCCAGGTGTAGGGCTGAGGCCTGCCAAGGAGCAAGACCAGAAATGACATTAACATTTGGAGTGATACAGGTGTGGAGTATTTGGGGAGATGATAAAGTTTTGCTGGTATGTGCAAAAAAAGGGGAGAAAATGAAAGCATGAAGAGACTGGAAAGGTAGTGAAAAACAGACACCCTTGACATAAGGAGCGAAGAAAATTAATGTTAAAAACAAACTCATCCTCTCCTAAACAACCTTAGCTTGGTGAGAAATTCCTCCCCAAGAAGAGATTCGAAACAAAAGGCCAATGTCTCTAACCAACAGATCTGCTTCTTAAAGTTATGCTCAAGAATTATTCTGTCAGACTTTTTCAAGTTTTGAGAGTGTGACACAACATGGATAATGTGATCAGTCTCCTGCTTGGTTACAGGAAAGAATGACAGGGCATCTGGTGACGCAAATACTTGGTTTCTGCAAAGCCACCCCACACTCTCTTCATAATCCACATAATGGCTTTTGTTATTTATGGGGTTTTTTTATTGACTTTTAGAGAGAGAGGAAGAGAAAGAGGGCCATGGAAACATCAATAAGAGAGAAACATCAATAAGAGAGAAACATCACCAATTCCTGCATGCCCCCTACTGGAGATTGAGCCAGCAACCCAGGCATGTGCCCTGATGGGAATGGAACTGTGACCTCTTGTTTTCTAGGTCAGTGCTCAACCACTGAGTCACAGGAGCTAGGCTATTTGTTTGTTTTTTTTATAACATTAGATTCAGGCAGCAGCGTCTGGCCAAAATAGGGCTCCACTCTCCCTTTCTCTCCAGCCTGAGCCAGCCAGTGCATGGCTATAGGCCCTGAGAGCATATGTTTGAAAAGTCCCTTGATTTAGTCATCAAGGTCCATGCCTACTCTCATCTCAGGGTCTCTGATATTGTAAAGTTGATGGAATCCAGAAGGAAGATTCTCCTGCAAGTGGGGTTCCTAGTAATCATATCTAGAGTAGGTTAGTATTTTTGAATGGGAGGAGCAAGTTAACTATAAATAAATCATCACTCCTCAGGCCAGTTGCTTTCCCTGAAGATGCAGAATGTCAAACCCACCTGAGAACCTAGAAATGTGAGAAACACTAAATTTCCCCGAAAAGGACTATTTAAGAAAGTGTTCAACATAAAAATGTGGCATATATTTTCCAAATGCATATCAGGATTTATGCTTTTTATATTATGTTCTTTCCCAAATTTGACTAATTTGTCCTAATGAAAGCACATCTACTTCAAAACTGCAAAATTTCATGTCCTATTTTCTTCTAGTTTATATTCTCATGAAAGACAAAATTCCAACCATTTATTAACACTCTTCTTAGTGCTTTAGATAAAAGTACCGAGTCAAGTCCCACTGTGCCCACACTTTCTGGCTGGGTCATGACCATCCCACCTGCAGGAATTCCCAAGCAGAAGAACAGATGTGACCGTCTTTGTCTCAAACTTGTACCACATGCTTGAAATAGTGGAAATGCTTCAGCCCTGAGGAGGCTCAAGGGCTCCCATAAAATTCCATAAGCAATTCAAAATCATCTACAAGTGGAAGACCTGGGTTCTCACTTGCTTACAAAACTTGCCAATTACATGACCTCAGATAAGTCATTAGGCTCCATGAACCTCTTACATCAGCTTTACAGCAGAGAAAGAACTGGATCCTCCCCCACCTTCCCATAGGTGAAGGTCCAATAAAATAATGGATGCCACATCAGTGTGAGTGAGGGTTGGATGGCTCAAATCCTGAGATCTCAATCTTCCTCTGAATAAATTGTCCTGGGTATTGTGAGGAATACAAAGATAATGCAGAAGACCCCTTTAAAATTATACAGGGAATTGTGCTTCTATACAAGTGATAGGAAAGAAATACAGATAATATGCTTTAAGAGTTACTTCCTGTTTAGGGATCCTGGAAAACCTCACAGTAGAAGGGATATATGAGCGGATCAATGAAATCTGGATCAAATGTGGACAATTAAAGGCAACGGTGATGAAAGCCATCTTAGTGAAAGGACCAACAGTCACAAAGACACAGAGTATTCCCAGGAAGAACAAAGAAATCTAGAGCTCTGTTAAAGAACAGAAGGAAATGAAGCTAAAAATGCAGACTGGAGGCAAACTGAGGAAGGCTGTGCAGTCAGACTGAGTTTGAACTCCAGTGCCATCCTCACCCAGCACCTCATGTGCCCACATTCTCTGTCTGGACAAACTACACCATATACTTCAATTTTCCTAACCACCTTCTTTTGCCAGTTCAGACAGTTCTCCAGGATATTGCTCAAATTTACCCTCTATTAGGTCTCACCTAGACTCCCCAAATAGTCTCCTGTCTCCAGTCTTGTCCCACTGCAGTTGATCAATTCTCTACACTGATGTAAAGACTGATCTAAAATGCAATCTCACCACATTACTCCCGTTGAAATGTTTCAGTGATTTCCTGTTACCTGCAGATAACACTCCCACACCTTCAGTAAGACACAAGATATTTGGTGATCTCTCCAGGCTTCATCCCTGCTGCTCCCTCACAAGTCTCCTTCACTTCTGCCACACTGACCTTGAAGTTCCTTAAAATACCATCCTCTCTTCATCCCTCTGCACTTCTGAATTTGCTGTTCCTTCTGGATAAAAACTAATTTTCCCCTTTCCTCTGACTAAATATCTACTCTTCTCTTTTAACACTCAAATTACATTTAATATTGTTCTAGAAATACTAGCCAATGCAAGTAGATAAAAATTTTTAAAAAGTAAAAGGTTCAAATGTTGGGAAATGGAAGCAAAAATTAACATTTGTAGATATGATTATATATCTACAAAACATAAGAGAATAAAATTTTTAAAATGAGACAATTGTAGAATTCAGTAAAAGAATAGACAATTTATATACAAAAGCCAAAAAGGTGCCTTGGCCATTTTGGCTCAGTAGATAGGGTGTCAGCATATGGACTGAAGGATCCCGAGTTCAATTCCGGTCAAGGGAATATACCCGGGTTGCAGACTCTGGCTGGAGCAAAAGACCTGGGTCCTGGGTGCCAGAGGAAAACTGGTGCTGGAAGCCAAGAGAACGATAGCCTATTGCACGAATCTCTTCATGCAATGGGCCTCTAGTTTCTTTATAAGAGCCTAAGAAAGATATAATATCTAAGAAAATGTTTCAAGACTTATGAAGAAAAAGGTTAAAATTCTACTACAAAAACAAATCTTGCTTCCAGATAGCAATGTAAACTCCCCAAAGGCATGGACTTTCTCTGCTTTGTTCACAGATACATTTCAAGTACTAGGAATACTGTCTGGAATGTGGCAGGCACTCAATAAAAACCTACAGAATGAATCTAAAAATCTAAAAATTCAATGTGGCAAATCAAAATACAAACCAGATTTATATGTGTATTCCGAGGGGAACTGACAGAAACATTAACCTTCCACTTAAAATATACATGTAAGATCAATTTTACCTAGTACATGAGCAAAAATTCAAGTATTCAGGATTATAGAAGGCAAGGAGAACCAGAATAATCAAAATGTTATTGGTGAGCTATAAGTTGGTATAGTCATTTGAAAGGACAATTTCTTAATATCTATCAACATCAAAATGTTTATTCTTTAAGCAATTTCTTAGCTAAAATTAATTCCATAACTATATTCACATATATGGAAAGAATATCCCTTGTATTACTGCTTGAAAATGGGGGGAGGGGGACGCAATCTAAATTTCTATCAATAACAGATCTGTTATGTAGGATACACCTAACTGGAATACTATATAGCCATCCTTAAAACTGAAGTGCAATCATCTGCTGGTATAGCAGGGGATTGGTCTAGGACCCTCCCCCAGGGAAGGGCCCAAAATCTGCAGATGCTCCAGTCCCTTATATAAAATGGCCTATTGTTTGCATATAATCTATATTTGCATATAGATGATGGCAGGGTATGCCCTACATATCATATCACTTCATTCCTGTGGATTCAGCCTGTGGCAAGTTAAAGTTTTGCTTTTTGAAACTTTCTGGGACTTTTAAAAAATAATTTTGAGTTGTAATTGGTTGAATCCACAAATGCAAAACTCAGAAAATTGAAACCAGTGGACATAGACAGCCAATTGTATACCATCCAGAATGAAATGGAAATAAATCAATGATCTATTAAAGCAAAAAAGACAAGGTGAGAACAATGTGTGCTGTATAATCCCATTTGTGTTCTGAAATTACATAACTACTAGAAGCCTGGTGCATGGATTTGTGCACTGGTGGGTCCCTCATAGGCTGGCCTGCAGGGATCAGGTTGAAACCAGCTCTCCAACATCCCCTGAGGGGTTCTGGATTGTGAGAGGGTGTTTTTCAGGTGATGCACCCCGGAATCAGGCTCCTTCCTCTCTAGTTCCAGGTGTATCACCAAAAACCACAGCTGCCAAGTCATTGCCGCTTGGCAGCCCCTGCATTGAGCATCTGCCCCCTAGTGGTCATTGCACATCATAGCTACCAGTTGGTCAGTCACTTAGGCTTTTATATATATAGATGCTTATGTGTGATTACAAACATTCTATAAGTTTATCTTTGGTAATGGATTCAAGGAAGGAGATGAACAGAAGTAAACTTTACCTCAAGCAGAACAGAAAGGTTTTGTTTTGTTCATTTTTAGCCTGAAGCCTATATTTACTTCCTCTTGGGCATCCCTTTAGAAAGTGTTGTAACCCCTCCCACCGAGGAGGGCTGCCTCACCCTGTGCTCCCACAGCATTCTGTACCCCGCTCTCTGAGAGCACTTACTTCACACTCACTGTAGCCTTACTCACTGGCTTCCCCAGGCAGTGGAGCGTTCTTTTGAGGGCAAGGACTGGCTTCTCTTTCTATATTCTCAGCACCTGGTGGAGTGCCTGACACATGGCAACTGTTTACTCAAGATTGGAGGAGGGAAGAGAAGGAGGAAAGAAGGGAAGAAGGGAGAAAAGGAGAGTCCTTATGAAGATTAACGAGGCAGCAGCATACAGCACTATTGAGAAGGTCGAATCTGGAGACAAGGAGGGCTGGCCGGAAGGGGAGCAATGATTAGAATGAGGAATGAAGTTATCTTACATGAAAGCTTGAGGTCTATGAACTAGACAGCCAGGTGCGCCAAAGCAGCTAGGGAGCAGTCACTGCCAGCCCCTCAGCCTCAGGCATATTCCATGTGAAAGAAGTATGGCCACCCCACGATCCCCGCAATGCCACAAGGGCCTTGTGACTCCTTCAAGCAAGGAAGCAGCCCTGAGGACAGCTTCTGATCATCTCACCACTCTGCCGGAAATACCCAAGGACCTCTGCAAGTGACGTGGCATTCCACGCTGCCTCTAGATCACCTTCGCTGGCTACTTGCCTCATAGGGTGTTAGAAGTATTCATCGTGCCTAACCGGTTTGGCTAAGTGGACAGAGCATTGGCCTGCAAACTGAAGGGTCTCAGGTTCAATTCTAGTCAAGAGCATATTCCTTGGTTGTGGGCACCTCCCCAGTAGAGGGTGTGCAGGAGGCAGCTGATTGATGTTTCTCTCTCATTGATGTTTTTAACTCCCTGTCTCTCTCTCTTCCTCTCTGTAACAAATCAATAAAATATATATATTTTTAAAAAGAAATATTCATTGAAATAATCCATGTAAAGCATGTAGCCCAGTCCCTGGCAGAGCGTAAGCACTTAAGATAGAAACTATTATTATTAAGTAATTGACAGAAACTCTTCAAGCGTTCTAAGCACTGCTACTACAAGTCATCAGGAAGGTTTCATTTCCAACAAGACCCAAGCCTCCCCACTGATCTCTGCAATAAACATACCGTCTTCCTAAGCACACTTAAACTAGGAGCTGCTGCTTTTGTATTTTTTACTTTTATCATCATTGTAGAATTAAGGCGGCCTCATCAGACCCCAAGTATCACAGCACGCTTTCATTGTAGAAAGCTAGAATTTAAATAACCTTTACAAATTCAGTACATTTTCCTTTGTGCCATCCCAACAGCTGGGCCGTGCCCCACATGGCTAGCACTGGAATTCACTTACCACAGTCGGAGGGTCATTCCATTCTTCATAGGAGATGGCAGCGTAGGGGTAAATCCGGTCATTGATAATCTGCAGGGTGGCCAGGGCAATGGCTTTAATTGACTGGAAGTATGCTTCCCAGAACCACCGCGCCTGCAAAGAAAACAACAGTTTTAAGCGAGCAAACAAGTGAGAGAGAGCAGAACTAGCTGCTCTATCGTACCCGATGCTGGGTCTGCGGAATTCCTTTATTCCCAAAGAGGGGGCAGCCTATGGCACGTGCTACCTGCTGTTCACAACAGCTCCAGCAGAAGTGTGCCTTCATCAAATGCAATCAAAACAGAATGTGAGCAAGGGACCCATGCACTGGGTTCAATGTAGATATAAGAGAAATGTTATGATGATGAAAATTTCATGGTTACACCAGAGCAAGTTTATAGTCCTTTTAAAAGTATGACATACATAAAGTGCAGTTAAGTGCACAGCTCACTGAATTTACATGTATGTACATACTGAGAACTATTACCCAGGTAAATACAGAGAACATTCCAGTATCCCAGAAGATTCCCTTCTGCTGAGCCCCCGTCACCCCTCTAAGAGTGAATCATTCTTTTGATTTCTAATGTGTCCACTACTAAATGTCATATAAACAGAATCAAATAATATTGACTCTTTTCCTTCTAACCACTTTTGCTCAACTCTTATAATATTTAAGTCAGATTTTGGTATTAGGATTATGCTGGCCTCATAAAATGAGTTGAAAAATACTCCTTTTTCTATCCTTTGAGATATTTTATGTAAGATTGGCATTATTTCTTTTTTGAAAGGTTTAGAAGAGTTCATCAAAAAAGCCATATGGGCTAAGTGTTCCTTGCGTGTGGTTTTAAATCATGGATTAATTTTCTTTCATAGACATATAATTGTGTGTATCATCATGTATGGATCAGTTTTGTAAGTAGTATTTTTCAAGGACTATGTTCATTGTAAATAAATTGTTAATTAGACTGAAAGTATGTGTCAACATCTGTTTAATACTTATAGAATCTGCAGTAATACACATTTTATTCATGATATGAGAATATGTGTTTCCTCTTTGCTTGTGAGTCTTACTAAGGTTTATCAATTTTAATAACCTTCAAAAAAATTTTTGTTTTGTTGATATTTTTTATCATATAATTTTCTCTACTTTTTTCTTTTTGTTCTTATTTTAGTCATTTCCTTTCTTTCATTTTGGAAGACTTGAGTTCACCTGGTATTCAGTTTCTTAAGGTAGAAGTTGAGATAACTAATTTCAATATGTTTCTAATATGTGCATTTCAAGCTATAAATTTACCTCTATCCACTATTTTAAATGCATACTGGACAGTTGTATTTCATTTTCATTATAATTTAGGTTAAAATTATCTAATTGCCACTGTGATGTCTTCTTTGACCATGAGTCATTTTAGAAGTATACTGTTTAATTTCCAAACATTTGGGGATTTTCTATTTCTCTGTTACTGATTTCTACTTTGACTGCACTGAGATCAGAGAATATAAGTGTTCTTTCAATTCTCTCTATATATAATTTATTTAACTTGATTGTGGCCTAAGCACTTTATTCTTATAAATAATCTATTAAAAGGTTATTCTGCAGTTGATGATTATAATCCCTATATAATAAAACCCTAATATGCAAATTGACCAAATGACAGAACAACCCATCGTTATGATGTGCACTGACCACCAGGGGGCAGATGCTCAATGCAAGAGCTGCCCCCTGGTGGTCAGTGTGCTCCCATCAGGGGAATGCCACTCAGCTAGAAGCTGGGCTCAAGGTTGGCGAGTGCCGAGGCAGTGGCGGAAGCCTCTCCCACCTCACTGCAGGCGGGTGGTAAGGAGTGAGGGGTCCCAGACTGCGAAAGCCCCGTACAGTGGGAGGATGTCTGACTGCCAGCTTCGATCCCCTTGGTGACCGGGCCTACGCTGGCAGATGGACTTTCCCCTGAGGGGTCCCTGACTGCAAGAAGGCGGAGGTGGGTTGAGGGACCACCCCTCCTCCCAACAGTGCACGAATTTCGTACATTGGGCCCTCTAGTGTATAATTATCAAGTAAAGCTGATTATCAGTGCTGTTTAAATATTCAATGTTCTTACTGATTCTTTTCTGCTTGTGGGTGAACATATGTATGTGTTTATTTTCACATTATTACTTTCAAATTTGTGTTCTCAAGGCTTGTCTCTTGTAAAAAGAACATAAATAGATCTTAATATTTTTATCCCATCCAAAAATCTTTAACCTTCCAATTATACATAGAGTCCCATTTACAGTGTGATTATTCAGTTGTTTTCATCTATTCTTTGGTCCTTTATTTCTCCTTTCTTGCCTTTAAAATTAATCAAATTTTAATTATTATTTCATGTTTTTTCTTCTTCATTAGATTGCTGGTTTTTTAGTCTTCTGTTATTCTTTTGTAGCTATCCTAGCAATTAAAGTAAGCATCATTGATTTATGTATGATATTATACTTCAAATTAGTAATTTCACAACTTACCAAACAGTATAAGAAAACCTCTGTTTATTCTCTCCCATCTATTGCATTATCGGTGCCAAATATTTTTCTTCTACATATTTTCAATAGCATAAGACATTATTATTGATTTTTAAAGTAAATTTTCATTTACATTTATCATATATTTTCCTTTTCTGATATGCTTCATTTCTTCATGCACATTTGAGCTTTCATCTCAAATTATCTTTCTGCTGCTTGAAGAACTTGTTGTTTTTGTGGGGGTTTTTTGCTGCATGTCAGCTGACAGCAAATTCTCTTAATTTTTATTTGTTTGAAAATTTCTTTTTCCCCCCACATTGGTTTTAGAAGCATGTCTTTGCTAAAGAGAGAATTTCAGGCTAGGAATCATTTTCCCCAGCACATTATAAATACAATTTCATTGTCTTCTGGCTTCATGCAATTTTTGCTAATAAATAAAAGCTGTTTGACTTACTGGTGCTCCTTTGAAGAAAATGTGCCTTTTAATTCTAACTGCAGTTAAGCTTTCTCTGTCTTTGGCTTACAGCAGTTCAACATGACGTGCCTAGATTTGGCTCTTCGCATTTACGTTACTACAGAGGGCAGAGCTTCTGCACTCTGTAGTTTGATGTCTTTCACTGCTTTTAGAAAACTCTCAGCCAATATTTCTTTAAATATTGGTTCTGTCACTTTCCTCTTCTTCTAGGGCTCCAAACACAACACATATGAAATGTTTCCAATGCATCCCATGTCTCTTATTCTCTTTTCTGTATTTTTTCTCTGTGTGCTCCAATCTGGATATTTTCTACCAATTTTCTCATGGTCCAAAAATCCTCTCTTCTTTTGTGTGTGTCTTAACTATTAAACTCATGTGTTGAATTCTTACTTTCAGTTCTTACATTTTTCACTTTTAGCATTCTCATTTGACTTTTTTAAAGCAGATTTCATATCTTTGTTGAAATTCTTCTATTTTATTGAACACAGTTTCTGACAGATAACACTGATATCTGAATCACATATAGGTCTCTTTCTACTATCTGTTTTGTCTCTTCATTTTGTCATTTGGTCTCAAATTCTAGCATGCCTCTTGATTTTTCATTTGCTAGCTATTCTGTATATTAAAAACTATCAAGGTTCTGGATGATCCAGATTATCTTCCTCCTAAGAGTGTAATATATTCTGTCAGGCACAGCGAATGCAGTCAGAACACTTTAATCCTGTTAGTGGTTGGTTTTAAGTTTTGTTAGGGCCAACTTTTTTCAGCTTTTTCTTACTTTTTAGACATGGCCCCTTGGAGCGTTCAGTTAAAGCCTTGGTTAATTACGAGGACCCTTCCATCTTGGCAGGCCTGAACACACCTTTATCTTGTCAGCACTATATGATTTACACAGCTTGTTAGACACCCAGTTGTTTCTTTCTGCAGAGATTCTTAGTCTTGCTCTGATCATGTGCACCTTGGAAGTTGACAAAACCTCAAGGGACATTGCATGCCCGTTTTTTCTTACTTCCCTGTGGTCCCCTTTTTCTTTGGATTCTGTCTTTTAAATTTCAAACACCTTCATAAGCCCTAACTCCAGCTCTCAGCCCTGTGGGACTACTGCTTTCTGCTATGACTCTATACCCCTATGTTGTGAATCAGAACGTGCCCTCAGGGAAAAGACTAGAGTGAAAATGTAGTTCACCTGAGTGTGCTTTCTTTCTCTCAGGAATCCCAGTCTCTCAAGTACTGATTGTACTGGTTGCTCTTCAAAGCCCCATACACTATTGTTTAATCTATTTTAATAAGCTTTTATACTTCTTTTTCTTTCTTTTTTTTTTTTTTTGATAGGAGTCATTTTTTTAATACCAGCTACTCTGTCATCGTCCAAGATAGTCTTCTGAAAAATGACAGCTTCTTAGCCAAGAAGACTTTAAAACTCAAGTTATTCACAAAGCAGGATGCTGGTCTCGATGATCTCAACTTCATTGAGACCTACAATTCCACTCAAAATCAAAGACCATTAGGATTGACACAGAGGTGAATTATGAAAATTTAACAGAGGAAATTGGAAGCATAACCCAAAGAAGTGGAGGAAAAAGATCCTTTCTGGTCTAGACTCGCCAACTTTGGTTCTGTTGCTGGGCAAGTCCTCAATTCATTAAAGCCCAAACGTACTTCTGAGTTATGTGACTGTCCTCTCCACTAATTATGTGAAAAAGGCAAAAGCATCACTATGAGAATTTCTCCTGTTCAATGAAAAGCTGAAACAGACTTAGCTTCCAAAGGCATCTGACTTCAGCTGTCTTGTAGTTTCCCATCTGGGTACAGCCTGGGGGCCGGCTGGCTGTCTGCTGCTGTTCTCCAACCTCACTCCTGTGTAAATTCATGGTGCTGCTTCCCCTAACTCCTACCTAGTCAAAATGTTTACAATTTATGAGACCTGAAAGAATCTCTCTTCTCTATGAAACCTTAATTGATCACCCCAAATATCAACAATCTCCCATTATTATGAAATTTCACAGCACTTACAGCCTTTACCTTACAGGTTAGTCCTGTTATATACTGTCCTATAATTGTTTTACTGTTATTTCAGATGATCACTTATCTTCCTCCTAAGAGTGTAATATATTCTGTCAGGCACAGTGAATGCAGTCAGAACACTTTAATTCTAGATTATGAGTTCCCTGGGTGTAGAAATAGGCTTTCTTTTCTTTTTTTATTGGCATCCTTGCAAATGTAAGAATGTTTTACCTGCTGCAAAGCTCTTTTGTATCCATGATCACCTCTGCTCTTTACAACCAGCTTGTCCCTTATTCGGAGCAGATACATACAAGTGTCATTTCATATGTGAGATAGAAAGATGTTACGCGGCAGAGTCACAACTAAAATCCATGAATCTTAACTCTAACTCTAAACTCAGATCTTCCCCTATTCCATTCCAGAGAATTCAGAGTATCAGCACATGGTAGTTTTAGAAAATAGTTCTTTTTCAAGAAACTGAGAGGTATAAAAATGCACTAAGAAGCATGAGCCCACACATATGCACACATATCCTAAAATTTACTTTCCTTTCTACCCAGATGGGTCCATCATCATATGTTTTTTTTATTTTAAATCATATTCAAATTAAACCATGCTCAAACTTAAGAATTTCAAAGCTTTATGTTCATATTTAATCACAGTGGAGACACCAGCCTTTGGGATTTATAGGAAACAACGATTGGTAACAAATCCACCTAGAATACCAGCCAATTGTAGGACAGAGCTTCTCATTTAAGATGTCTCAAATCATCTCCCTCTGTACACCAAATGGCAAGTCACTCTACGGAAGCAAGCTTTGCCAATAATCGTATCTCAAGTGTTTCAGCCTGAGGAAAAGTGAACTTCTCAGGCTTAATTGTTTCTGCAGGATCCCTGTAACACCTTGAAGTGTTTAGAAGTATTATAATTTACAGCCCCTCCAGAACGCAATGGCAGCCACTTGTTGGTAGAGAGAAAGAAGTTTGCAGCTATCCTGGCCATTCCCAAATGCAAAACCTTACGTTTGGGAGGTTTCTCCCCTAAAACATGAGCCACATTTATCTCTATCTGTAAAGTTTAAATGAGGGATTCTTGACAGATGTCAAAAGCCCCAGTCATCCTAACTGTAGGAGCTACACAGTTGAAGAGTTAAGTCATATGTGAACTGGCCATACCAACAAAACTATGGACAAAGTGTTTAACCTTTCTTTATGAAGCAAATACCACCATAATTTTATAAAACATGCATATTCCAAAGCATATAAATTACAAAGTTCCTAGAATCCTTTCAAACATGAGAATAATGAAGTTCCTAAAGGGCAAGGGTTAGGCCAACTTAAAAAGACCATAAGCAAATAGGTACTTTAAACTGAAATTACTACTTCAGTTTATACACCAATTAAATGTACTTAATGTCTCTGATTTTCAAAACCATAAAGCTAAAGCAATAATACAAGTTTAAAGGAAGCCAGTGTAGTATAGTATAAAAAGCCATGGCTATGAGCATCTTGCACAATTTCAAGTTTGAAATCTGTAAGATGAAGTTCCTAACACCTATCTCATGAAGCTTTGATGACTGATGAGATGAGGTTTATGAAGCTTCTTTTTTATGAAGTCCTAGTGCAAAACAGACAATCAGAAAATGTTAGCTCTCTCCTTCCATCCATCCCGTCCTCTTAGGGTCTTCATCACTTACATTTGAATGACTTCAACACTTTCTGTTTTGGGAATGGGAGAAGAAGACAGAGTGGGATCTCAAGAAATCCAACTGGTCAGACAATAGAGTTAGAAATAATAAAAATACATCAATCGGGAGTGTGACAGGACTTTATAATGACAAGTACAGCAGCCATTCTCTCTGCTTCCAAGGAAGGGGACAGTACTCTGCAGAGACCATGGGCGTGGGAATGCATCTGGCTTTGCTCACACTGCATTCCCAGCCTCTAGCACGGTGCCTGTCAAAGAGGAGTCAGTCAAATGTTTGTTGAAAGAACAAACCCGCCCAACAATACTGCCTCACAGGCACAAGGAGGCACACGGAACTTTCCAAATCTTCTAAGTTCCAACCCACGAATTTAAAGGGGCAATTAATCATTTCATATTAATGACTGCATCTTGTATACAGAATTTTAAAAGATGAAAGATGAGGGACATATATTTGAGGGAGAAAAACAAAGTTTCAGGTGAGAGCTCCTCCAGGAGAGATGGGCACACACGGTGTCAGCTTTGGGAGAGTACAGGAGGGAGAGGTGGCTACCACAAAAGCAGCCATCGAAGGCAACAAAAATGTTAATGAATTCTTAAAACTGCGTGTGGGCTAGTAAAACAATGTGGAAGCTCCAAACACAGCGTAGTCGCATTTATTTACAAGTTCCATTCCACTGAGTATTTTTGAGAAAGACCGTGGAAGGGAAGGAAACCTAAGAGAGTCTTGAACAGCACACGCCTAAAACCCCTGCCCATTTCTTGGACTTTTTTCTTATCCAAAGCAAAGGCTTTCAACTGCTGGGGGAGGAGCAGAAAATGCTCCCAGCCCAGGTCAGTCACAGATGCTCGGCCTCTGGGAGAGGACGGCAAGGCAGCCTGCCACTGGGGAGGGCTGAGGCCCCAGCTCCTGTGAGCTACCCTCCAGCCTTGCCCTGAGGAAGCCACAGCAGCCCACTGCTGTGCCAGGGGCAGGCCGCCCTCCCGCCAGCAAGCCCACACAAGGCCACACGGCGTGTGGGAGCAGAAGCAAAAGCCATCGGTCCCCGGAGGACAAGCAAGAAAACGTGCTCAGGTCAGGGTCCTGCACTGACACCACGCAGAGGTCAGCTACCACTAAGAGAGGGGCATGGCACTCTCCAAGCCAAGGTTCCCTGCAGCAGACAGCTGCCACAGGCGGAAGCAGCAGGGACTCTGAGAAGGCCCCACAAATGGGCCTGGCTGACACTGAGGCTGGGCCGGGGGTCGGGAGAACCCTACTGCCCCATCAGGAACCAGCACCTCACAAAAGCAGTGAGAGTCTCCAGCTGGGGGAGCACAGGCAGCAGGGCCTGCAGGAAGCACAGGTTAAGGGGGGAAGTGGGAGAAAACCTCAGTCCTCGAGCCCCACAGCAATGACACAGTAGCAGGAGGCATCTGAGTCTGTGGTGTGCGGAAGGGAAGTCTAGCAAAAGCCAAACCCAGCCCAAGGACCAAAGCGAGTCCACCTCCCACAGGCATGGCCTGACAGAAGAAGCGGGGTGAGCATTTACTCAGCCTCCTGTTTCTCTACATCATTCAACCAAAGTTTACCAGGAAAGAAAAACAAAACACAAAAAAACAAGAGTGCCAAAACCGGTTTGGCTCAGTGGATAGAGCTTCGGCCTGCGGACTGGAAGGTCCCGGGTTCGATTCCGGTCAAGGGCACGTACCTTGGTTGCAGGCACATCCCCATTCGGGGTTGTGCAGAAGGCAGCTGATCGATGTCTCTCTCTCATCGATGTTTCTGACTCTCTATCTCTCTCCTTCCCTCTCTGTGAAAAATCAATAAAATATATAAAATAAATAAAATAAAATAAAAACAAGAGTAAACAACCCACCACCATCACATAAAGCTGTCTAAAGAACCAGACCCAAAGAGGACCAAGATGGTAGAACTATCCGACAGGGACTTTAAAATAATTATTATTAGTGAGTTCAAGAATCTAGTGAAAAAGGTAAGCAACGTGCATGACTTAGGTGGGGATTTTCAGTGGAGAGATGGAAACTAAATAAAACCGCCACCTTCTCCCTCAAACAGCTGAAAAAGAAACACAGCTGCGCCATTAAAGATGCAAAAGTACTCTCTCTGCCTCGGCGCGACTCGGAAATTCAAGAGATGTGAGCTAGAGGAAACTTTCTCTTAGCACACTCGCCCTGACAGAACCATTTATTCCAGGCGAAGGGCTGGAAAATATTTCCACACCTCCTGGATTAATTTTTCAAAGCTGTGGCTGAAGATGAATCTGAAACTTCCCAAGGGATTCCAAGTCTTTCCGAACACATGTCCGAAAGGCGCCTTACGGCCTTTCCTTTGTTCGCTGTGACAAATGGACCCGCGAGCATCCCTGCCCGCCCAGGCTTCCCAGGGCAGCGTCCGAGCTGTAAGGGTGAGCGCAGGAACAGGGACCAGTGCCTTCAGGGGTAACTTCCCAAGTGTCCTGATTTCTAGCTGAGCCTGACCACAGGCAAGACCGGTTGTTTCTTCTTTTGCCTACTCCATTTTACAAACCTAAGAGTTAGATGACAACTTAACGTAAAATTAGGGAGAAGAATAGCAACAAAACCACTCAGAATCAACAAAAAGATAGATCCAGAGACAGTAAAGCATCGAACAGACTGTCAAACTACAGCAGGAAGGTTGGGGAGTGTTGGGGAGCAGGGGAAAGAGATCAACCAAAGGACTGGTATGCATGCATATAAGCACAACCAATGGACACAAGACACTGAGTGGGGGGGTCATGGGATGAGGACATGAGACAGGGGGTAGGGGAGGCTGGGGAAAGGTCAATGGGGAAAAAAAGAGAAATGTATGTATTACTATATGTAATGCTTTAAACAATAAAAATAATAATAAAAAAAAAAACACTCAGAGGCACGTCTCCTGTGCTGAAGGTTTTACAAAACGGTACAATGCCCATGTGACCAGGTTTTCTGGAGGAGACGTTCACAAATATTTGATACACCTTTACTTAAGGATTCAATAAACAACAATAGAAGTTGCCTTCTTTAAAATAAAAAGGGATTTTCTGGAACATAAAAGGCTATGATACCTGGGATTTATTAGTACACCATTTTTTCTTAAAATGTTTATTTTGTTAATTTAGTTACATTTAAAATACCTTACTACATAAAACACGACTTCGCTTTTTTCCTTTCCTTTCTCATGAAGCTGCATTATGTGCCCTCTCCACATGCATCCTCCCCCTGAAAACCTGTGATACTCACGAGGCCCTTTGCCATCCTCGAGGACCGTGTTTCCAGCCCCATCATCTCAATCACTTGAACACGGCACCTGAGGAACCCACACATATCACACGCACTGGGATTTTACCCAAAACCACAGACATTTGTTCACAAAACAGTAAGCAGAGTTCATTTCACAATTCTTGGTAAGCATAAATATTTGTTTTTACTTCTTTACCATGCAAAGTTGTAATTGCTTTCTTTTTTAACTTTTTATTTCGAAATAATTTTAGACTTGTAGAACAGGTGCAATCGTATTGAAGGGCGCCCCCATATCCCCCTCAGCTTGAGCTGCCCCCAATGTCAGCTCTTGTATCACCATGGTATAATGATCGAAACTAAGAAGTTAACTAAACCATAGACTTGTCAGATTTTCTCAGTTTTCTTCTAGGGCTTTTTCTGTGACCTCTGACCCAGGATGGCTAATTGCATTTGGTTGTCATGTCTCCTTAGTCTCCTCCAATGTGTGACAGTTTCTCAGTCTCTCCTCGTCTTTCATCACCTTGACACTTTTGACTATAAATGGTCAGGAATTTTGTAGGCTGTCCCTCGGTTTGGATTGATCTGATGTTTTCTAATTCTTATAGGTTATGGATATTAGAGAATACTACAGAAATAATATGCCCTTCTGTTCACATCATGTTAGTAGATATCTGATATCAACATGACTTATTACAGGTGAAGTTAACCTTAGTCACCTGGTTAAGATGGGGGTCTGTGAGGTTTCTCCATTATAAAGTTACTACTGTTCCCATTCCATATTCTTTTCATGTCACCATGTTCAGTCCAAATTCAAGGTGAACATAATTAAACTCAACCTCCTGGAGGAAGGAGTACCCAAAAAATTAACACACTGTTCTTTAAATATATTTGTTATTGATTTCAGAAAGGAAGGGAAATGAAGAGAGAGGTAGAAACATCAATGATGAGAGAGAATCATTGATTGGCTACCTCCTGCAAACTACCTATTGGGGATTGAGCCCGAAACCCAGGTATGTGCTCTTGTCCGCATTTGAACCCAGGACTCTTCAGTCCACAGGCTGACACTCTATCCACTAGCCAAACCAGCTAGAGCTAGCACACTATATTTAGTGTATTTTGAAAGGAATAAAAACCATGAGGTTGAAATCACTGAGTCCTATAAATTTTTCAATCTAGTTTATTTACATACAATATGGCATTCTATTAAAATCCTTAAATCTATGGGGATCTGTGGATGATAGAAAGTATTAAAAAATTTTCTTTCCTCATTAATAATTTCACTAAAATTAATAATCTGATATTTGCCTTAAACATTAAGTTGAAGCCTGATAACATATCTCATCTACTTAAAAGAGAAAAGCATATAGTCAATTTTTACTAAAAATATTAGATGTGAAATATGCTGAGACCTCAAATATTTCTGAAATTTCAATGCTTTTAATCTAATACTTTAACTTACTCTGATATACTCCGCATTGCTGTACAAACATTTAGTATCCAAAAAAGAATGAAATAAATCTAAAAAATTAGTATAATAAGAAAACAGATAGGAAAGAAATTTGAAAATAAACCCTAGAGCTTTCCATAGATTTGCTATTAAGAAATGTTAAGAATCAGCTAAAAACATGCCAGTGCTAAAAGTAAAAATTTATAAAGTAACCAGCTACAAAATAATTTTTAAAATAAATATAAGAAAAAACCAGACTCACACACACACACACACACGCACACAAATTAGCATTACCCCAACTTCTCACAGTCCAGATTATTCTTAGTCCTTTGGATAGATGTCAGCTACCTCATCATCATCCATCACCTCCTTTTCTAATTCATCTGACAATTTTAACACAAAAATCAGGATGTATTCTCTACACCCTGATGTTTTAGGGGGTGGAACTTACCGACCCAGCCAAACTAACAATTTACTAGCCCCCATTGAAGAGCAAGGATTCAAGAAATTGGCCCATAAACACTACAGATTTAGGGGAGTGGGTTTCTGTGGGTTCTCACGGGTTCTTTACACTGGTGTCCTGTAGCTCCTCTAGAGCAAGACTCAAGTGTCTTGGAAAACTGGAATGGATTAAGGTAGAATGCCCTTGTCAATGTCACCACTCATTTTTCCCAACAACAGCAACAATGCAGGACTTGATGTGGCTTAACCAGTAGGGTCTCTATTTTAAGCCATGCTGCTCAGAGGGAAGAGCTGAGAACCCTTTTAAATGCAAGTGCAAAATCCAACGTATCACCTTAGTAAGCATGGTTTTGCTCTTCTCCCAGGATCTCCTATAGAGCCCAGTGATTCTTGCTAGGAATTAGTATCTCCTAGTATTCAGTCTCAATTTTATTTTCACCTCAGTCTTCCAAAAATACACTAGAATTTAGAATCCACGGATTTGTTGTTGTTGTTTCGTCTTGCTTAAAATAGTCTTTATTCAGGAGAAACCAAGATGGCAGCATAGGTGAATATCTAAACTGCTGTCTCGCACAATTTCAAAACTACAGCTAAAAGACAGAACAGACATCATCCAGAACCACAGGAAAGATGGCTGAGTGGAAATTCTACAACTAGAAGGAAAGAAAGGGGCTCACGGAGACTCAGAGAAGCTGCAAAAAGCTGAGGTACAGAGACACATGCATGGAGAGGACGGCTGGTGGAGAACCTGGCTGGCTTCCTCTAGTGGGAAAAAGATGGAAACTCTCGACTGCACTGAACCCCAGTTCTGGACAAGACTCATATGGGGGGAGTCTGGACTGTTGTGAAAAGGGAGGAGTGCATGGAAACTTAGGGGAGCCGTGAAAGGCAGAGGTCAGGAGGTGCAAGCAAGTGCGCGCAGAGAGGACTGACTACTGATTGTGCTGCTGGCTTTCTCTAGCAGAAATACAGAACCTCCCAACTATGCTGAAATCTAGTACTGAGACTGCACTGAACCCAGTTTCAGGCGAGACCCAAGGAACCCATACTCATATGGGTCCCCAGAGCACACAGAAACTCAAGGGAGCTGGAAAGGCAGAGGTCTGGAGGTGCATGAGCATGAGCAGAGAGGACTGCAGTGATTACCAAGGGACACTGAAATCACTGAGGGGGCCGTGTAGGGCAGGGCTGACAGGAATCCAAGACTATCTGCTCAGCCCTGAGACTCTGCCTCATCCAAGCTGAACACAGAGGCTTTAGCAGTTTTGTAAGTCTTGTTTCATAAGGCTGACTCCAGCACAGAAGTTCTCCCAGTATAGACACAGCTGATCCTCACAACCAATTGGCTTGGAGGTTAATTCCCCCCAGTGATACCAGCAACAATCAAGATTTAACTAC
Organism: Lasiurus cinereus; assembly: GCA_011751065.1. NCBI lineage: Eukaryota > Metazoa > Chordata > Mammalia > Chiroptera > Vespertilionidae > Lasiurus > Lasiurus cinereus. The sequence continues at coordinate 10,437,977 of JAAGEH010000043.1, read as the reverse complement.
AAGAAGGCTGTACACACAGTCCACAAAGGGGTGCACCAAGAGAGTCCACCTCAGGTAACTGGAGAGGCGGAGAAAGGGCCATATAGGACACCTAGCACACAAAGCTATTCTACCAACTCAGAGAAGCAGCGAAAATGCAGAGACAAAGGAAGAGATCACAAACGAAAGAAATGGAGTAAAACAAATGACTGGATATAGACTTCAAAACCATGGTTATAAAGTTTTTCAAGAATTTCCTAGAAACGGTGGATAAATTTAGCAAGACCCAAGAGGAGATGAAAAAGGACCAACTAGAAATTAAACATACACTGACTGAAATAAAAAGATATTATACAGAGACCTAGAGGAAGGCAAGAATCAAGTCAAAGATTTGAAATACAAAGAAGCAGAAAGCACTCAACTGGAAAAGCAAAAAGAAAAAAGAATCCAAAAATTTGAAGATAGTGTAAGGAGCCTCTGGGACAACTTCAAGCGTACCAACATCTGAATTATGGGGGTGCCAGAAGAAGAGAGAGAGCAAGATACTGAAAACCTATTTGAAGAAATAATGACTGAAAACTTCCCCCACTTGGTGAAAGAAATAGACTTACAAGTCCAGGAAGCACATAGAATCCCAAACAAAAGGAAACCAAAGAGACCACATCAAGACACATCATAATTAAAATACCAAGAGCAAAAGACAAAGAGAGAATATTAAAAGCATCAAGAGAAAAACAATTAATTACCTTCAAGGGAGCACCCATATGATTGTCAGCTTATTTCTCAACAGAAACTATGCAGGCCAGACGGGAGTGGCAAGAAATATTCAAAGTGATGAATAGCAAGAACCTACAACCAATATTACTCTACCCAGCAAAGCTATCATTCAAATTGAAAGTCAGATAAAGAGCTTCACAGATAAGAAAAAACTAAAGGAGTTCATCAACACCAAACCAGTATAATATGAAATGCTGAAAAGTACTCTTTAAGAAGAGGAAGAAGAAGAAAAAGGTAAAGGTAAAAATTAGGAACAACAAATACATATCTATCAACAAGTGAATCTAAAAATCAAGTGAATTAAAAATCTGATGAACAGAATAAACTGATGAATATAAAAGAATCAGGGGCATAGAAAGGGAGTGGACTGACAATTCTCAGGGGGAGAGGGGATGAGTGGGATGTAGGGAGAAACTGGACAAAAATCATACATCTATGGATGAGGACAATGAGGATGGGTAAGAGCAGAGGGAGGGGTGGGAGCCGGGTGGAGGGGAACTATGGGGGGGTGGGGTGCGGGGAAAGAGGAACGATTGTAATAATCTGAACAATAAAGATTTATTAAATAAAAAATATAGTCTTTATTCAGTTGGGACATAGGAAATGAAAAGAAAAAAAATCACCTTAATATTAACAAATGCTGTTATGAAACTATACCACACTAAATGGATTTTTCTGTTTCTCACCCTTCTCAGAATTTTGTCTCCTGGCTGGCTACAAGGTACTTACCTCTTTAAATCTAACTTTCTCCGTGCCTAGCATTTTGCTAGCCACCTCTTCATTTCCCCCCTTCTCCTGGTACTTCGATGAAGACGTTTTTACATGGTCTTCCAGGCCATGTCTCCCTAGCACTGTCTCAAGAATTTCTGAAGAACTCTCAACATCAGAGCAGTCCTATCCCAAAAGAACAGCTGAAGACACAACTATCCCTTTGTATATACCAGTTCCTAGGAGTTCAGATCTCATTCTTACATCCCAAACTATGAGTCACTCAAAGGTTAGGCAAACAAGCAAGTACATGGACCAGTACCCAAACACTTCTGAAACAGTGCTGGTGGGAAAATTCTCAAAGGTTCATATATAAGCACAGTTCAGCCACTTAGAAGCAAAGCTTTCCTCTGCTCACCTCCAGTCTCAGCATTTATATTTATGGGAAGTGATTAAAGATTTACTATGCAGTTAGTTCCACTTATACTTAGAGAAAATGGCTATAGCATATATTCCTTAGTCACTCCAAAAATGTGAGAAAGAAGTCTAAATGATGAAGTCTATGGCAATACGTACTTTCTAATGGCAAAATAGTGCGCTTGCTTAAGTTCATCAGTTTTTAATCAGACCAGGTAATTTTTTCAAGGGTCAGTATGTATTTACAAGTTCTTTACAACTCACATGGCATTGGATTACATGCTTGATTCCTATCAAGAGTTTAAAACCCTGAATTATCATCAGAGAAAGAACTAGAACAAGGGGCAAAGTGAGGCCCAGTTATACATGTATAACTTGGGGGGGGTGTTGTGGGGTTTGATCCAGATGATGTATTTATGAGAGTAAACAAACAGTAGGCATGTATGGTTATAGGCTAAGTTAATAATCTCGTTAGAAACAGAAGTACAGTATTTTTATATATCTTTTTCTTTTACTATCCTCCGTTTCTTCTGCCCCCAAATCAATCTTGAATGACACAAGCTTAAGAATGAAGAATCACCTTTATCACAAAAAGAGGTTTTTTGCATTGTTAAATTTTTTTTGAATTCTCAAGCATTTTTAAAGTCCTAAAGCTCTCAATCTGGTACATATTCTTATACTCTTAACTTTCCCTTTCTGTAATTAAAACATAAATTGTGATATTTCAATTTCAATGAAAAAAAAAATCCTCACTGCTAAGAACCTTTCCAACAAAACAAAACAATGTAAAAAGTAAGCATTTGCCCTAGCTCAGTTTTTATATTGTTTTGATAGAGCATCAGCCTGCAGACTGAAGGGTCTCAAGTTCAATTCTGGTCAAGAGCACATGCCCAGATTGTAGGCTCAATCCCCAGTAGGGGGACAAGCAGGAGGCAGGAGTTCAATGATTTTCTCTCATCGTTGATATTTCTATCTCTCTCCCCCTCTCCCTTTCTCTCTGAAATCAATAAAAATATATTTTTAAAAATTGTTCTTTAGCCGAGACCGGTTTGGCTCAGTGGATAGCACGTCGGCTTGCAGACTGAAAGGTCCCAGGTTCGATTCCGGTCGGGGGCATGTACCTTGCTTGTAGGCACATCTCCACTGTGGGGCGTGCAGGAGGCGCCTGATCGATCTCTCTCTCTCATCAATGTTTCTGACTTTCTATCTCTCTCCCTTCCTTTCTGTAAAAAATCAATAAAATGTATTTTTTTTTAAATTGTTCTTAACCTTCCCACCTTTTTGGATGTACATTATTGTTACTGCTCAAGAAGCAGAGATTGGGGTTAAGAAAAAACACCTCAGAAGTGGATTCCACAGTAAGAATCAAAACCCCTCTTAACTTCAATTGAGTCACTAAAGGACACCTATATCTTATATGGACATTGGTATGGGATGAACTGTGACCTCTCAAAATTTATTTGTTGGAGCCCTAACCCTTTGCACCCCAGAATTTGACTGTAGTTGAAGAAAGGGCTTTAAAAGAGGTGATTAAGTTAAAATAAGGTTGCAGGGTGGACCCTACTCCAATCTGACAGCTGTCCTTATAAGAGGAGGATACTTGGATGCACAGAGAGGTCCTGGAGGTGCTCATGCACACAGGGATGACACGCAGAGAGGCAGCAAAAGGGTGGCCATCAGCAAGCCAAGGAGAGAGGGCTCAGGAGCAGACCTCCCTGCTGACATCTTGATCTAGGACTTCCAGCCTCTAGAACTGTGAGAAAATAAATTTCTGTTGCTTCAGTCACACAGTCTATGACGTTTTGTGCTGCACCCTAGCAAACTAATATAGACATTAGTGACATTGCCTACCTCCCCCTTCAAGATTGCTGGCTGCTTGAGTACAAGGAACACGGTTGTACAGTTCTGAACCATGTACAGTATCTTACCAAACATGGGCATTTACTAAATAGTACAGTTGATTATAAGAAGTTCAAAAGGTGCTCTAAACAAAGGAAAATAGAGCGTTATAAATAAACTTTATGCTTTTTAATCACATGCCACAAATTCTTCCCGATCCCCAATCGGCTACATAAACTTTGTCACCTCAGGCCATCAATTAACCTCTAACTTTCCCTTTCCTCCTTTATAAAAATGAGAATAACAAGTTAGCTCATCAGATTTCCATGAGGAAGCTCTCCATACAGCACCAGACACAGGAAAAATGTTAATTCCCCCTTCCCTCTGCCAGCTGGGAAATTTAAGCTCATGACCACAAAGCAAGACAGTGGTAAAATTAGGCCTGGCTCTTCTGAAACCTGGATACCTGCTAAAAACTCAACCTTTGCTCAGAGGCAGGAAAAGACCTTGCCAGCGTGTCCTTTTTACAAAAGACTTCAGTGATATTCTATCTGAACTCCAGAAAAGCAGAGGACCTCAACAGAGACCATTTGCTCCCTTTCTGAGCTAAAGGCATCATGAGTAGAAGAGGCATGCACTATCAGTATTCTTAGAACGAGAAGTTTGACTTCTTGCCAGGGAAGCTATATTGAAGTCATCTAACATCCAAGGGTCCCTAGGTTTGCCTCTCAAAACTAAAGCTCTCACTCCTGTTCCTTAGGCAGGAAGCCAAGCAGATGTGGGAGGGCAGTCCATGATACTTCTGTCTTCTTGCAAGATGTTAATTTTCCCAAAAGGTAGAATGCTGTCAAGGAGACAGTGAAAAGTATTGCAGGGCTATCTTACAAGTAGGGCTCCTCTGATCTGGAAGGAACATGTAAACGCCATTATTTTTTCAGTATGTCATCTTTAGAACTGTACTTCCAGACACCAAGAATGAACATGATTTTCAAGTTCCAGTCCTACTTAAAAGGGAAATTCTTTAAAAATGCATGCTACTTGGGGCAAGTCAGAATGAAAGTGGGTGAAAGACCTTGAAGGTAGGGGAGGACTCGGTGAATACTCGTAGGGAACGCTCCCAAGTTATGATCTCCTGCTCTATGGGAAACAAGAAGGGATCGAGGAGGAAAAGGGGGAGACTGAATCGTGTTTCCTGACATCTGACAGACAGCTCCTGAAATAGAAAGCCATAGGTTTCGAGTCTCAGGGGTATCGCCTTCAGATATGTCAATGTTCTAAGGATGGATCAGTTTTCCCAACCGCTGACATCCTGCTGTGAGGAGAGATCCCAAGCAAAACAGGAGCCTCTGACTGGGAGCCTTTGAGGTGGCAGGAGCCATGAGGAGTTCAAAGGCAAGGCCGGCCGGTGGCTTGCAACACCCAGAACCAGAGGGGTGAAAGGTTACTAAAGCAGGAGCCACTGGCCAATAAAACTGTGTTTGGTCAAACCTTCTCAGCTAAGAGACGAGGGACTCATGTCTGCTGTGTCCTGCGTTAGCCACGCCTCTGGGTCCCCCTGTGCCCTGGGTCCGGTCAGGGAGCCCGGGTAGTGATTAGCAGCTGACCAGCTCTCTCCTGACTGCTCCCATGAAAGAGCTGAAAGGTGGATTGGAAACCTTTAATCAGGCCCTGTCATCAAAAATAAATAAATAGGGGCATAACTTGGGTCAACTTGTCGCAAAGGAATCTGCCTGGGGTGAGACTTCCCCTGTTTGCTATGTTAAAACCCGGAGAAAGCAAGCATTCGTTTGTTTGATTAGCGAAGGCAAATCCAAAACAAGCCTCACTCCAGCCAGGCACACTTGAAAGGCCTGCCTCTTTCAATTAAGATACACACACAAACACAGTATGTGAAGGGACCAAGAAGACAGGACTTGGAAACTTATGTCATCCCCCAAAGCTGTCCTCATGTCACGCCATGTTAGAGTGGCGTTCCCTCCTCGGCTCTTGCCCAGGTTGTAACGCTTCCAGAGAAGCCAAGGAGATTTCTTTGGCAGGTTCTTTAATTGGCTGGGGACACCAGCTCAGCAGTCAGCTCATGAGAGCCCTTCCCGGTCCCTGTGCGCTCTCAGGAAATGAGAAATTGAGAACAGTGTCACTTCTCCCCTGACAGCCACAGGGGAGCCCTCTACCAGCTGTTTGCTGCTGGGAAGCCCCACCTTCTGATTAAGTGTCATCCATGTGAGCTCTCCTTTTGATTCTGAGTAGAAACCCCAAAGTAAATTCCCCAAATTGGGACTTTGAACAGATGGAGAAGTTTGAAATAGCTACACATGCTAAGTCAGAGGTTCTCAATTCCTCCCCGCTTTTTTCACCTGAAGGCTGAGAATACACCCGCAAGGAAGAGTAACTCAGGTTCCTCATGGCAGAGATTCCAGAGAGAAATCCACACCCCCACCTCCTAATCCAGAAAGGAATTTGAGTGACAGAGAGACGTGTGAAGTTTGAAAATCCCACAGGGAAGTCTGATCCCCCCTTCATCTCACAGTTAAAAACAGTATGGTAGCTAATGAGACAGTTGAAATCTTCTTCTTCCATAGTTTCCCATCTGTAAGTAATACCAAAAAGATTTCCAGAGATTATGCTCGCTTTAAGTCGTATGTAAAGTTACCTACAACCTGCTAGGCAAAGAGGTTTGGGAGAACACTGATTTGTGGTTATTCTAAGCCAAACGGAGTACAGTCAGACCCGCTGTTCCCTCGCCCTGCGCTCAGTCCTTCAGGATGTTATTCTGACCCTTCAGTCTGCCACCACCTTCCATCGTTCACATCAAATGCCAAAATGCCTCGCTGCAAAGCTCAGGCCTCAGTCTGCAGCTGAAACCAAAAACTGCAAGCTTTTCCTAGAACACAAATGACACATTTAGAAGAACAAGACCTGGTCAAAATAACCTAAAGTTAAAAACACTTCACTACATATATGGACTTCAAATACCTGACCAGAAAACACTTGCTCCTTTTAGTAAAAAGTATTGGAATCTGAAAGATAACAAATTCCTTAATAAAATGGGAAGTGCACATCTAATATAACAAATTAAGTTATATTTACTACCTCTCTCCTTATAAGTTACAAGGAGAGAGGTATCTGTACTATCAGAAATGATTTCTGTGAAGCTACTTCCATACCAACCCTGATCTGATTCAGTATTAAGTATCTTTTTTGTTTTTTTTTATATTTTTTTATTGATTTCTAGAGAGAGGGGAAGAGATAGGGAGAGAGAGAAACATCAGTGTGAGAGTGAAACATTAACTGGCTGCCTCCTGCATGCCCCCTACCGCAGACCGAGCCTGGAATATAGGCATGTGCCCTGACCGGGAATTGAACCGGCAATCTTTTGGTGCACAGGACTATGCCCAACCAACTGACCCACAGTGGCTAGGGTTTAATGGATTTTAAGTGAAAATAAATTAATACATGATTGTTGTCATACATTCTCAAGAATAGTAGCACAGAATTGTAAGGCAATGTTATTATAAAACTGAAAATTATGCCATAACAAAAATAATTAAGCAACTCCAAATTCTCTCAACCTCTGCAATGCCGAGGGAGACTGAATATGTAATCTATAATAATAAAAGCATAATATGCTTATTTGACCAGACAAGCAAACGTCCTTCCAGCTGCCCCAGTTGCAAGGGCCAAGCCCCTTGCACAAATTTCGTGCATCGGGCCTCTAGTCATGTATATTAATATTTATAAATGAAGGCAGAAATCCTACAGATCAATTTAACCCTTACAGAAGATTTGAAACAATGAATTCCTTACCGAACATATCAACACTTGACAATGTATAAGTTATTGTTTTATAAACAAACCTAGATAATTTTCTGAGTAGGTATATAATGAATTCACAAAGCCTGAACTACTTTTCCTGTAGGGAGTAATTTTTTCTCAGAAATGCTTCACAAATAGCCCCACCCTGTGGGAAACCAGCCCCAAAGAGTTAGACAAGTCTTATATAGGCTGCCAGTTAATATTTAATACCTTTATTGCAGAGGCTATTTTTTTTTGAAGCAACACCCCGTATTTAGAACTCAAGAGGGATTAACCCCTGGTTTTCTTTAGAGAGAGCTCTCCAACCTAACCAATGCCCAAAGAGGCATCTACCCTGACCCTTGAAAAGGCTGTGTATTGAAGAAGAATCATAATCGTATTTCTTGAGAACCTCCAAGATATTTATTTACTAAATATTTTAATAAATTTGTTAAAATTATACCATAAGCAAGAGCATCCAGTTCGCTATACTTTTTAGTAATTATGGTGTATGAATCCAGTCCCCAGAAATGTATAAAAAAGCAGTTCTTGCTTTGTAGTCTGGGGCCTTGTTTTGTTTTATTGCTTGTTTGGTTTTTATACCTAATTACTCTCCCCACAGGAGCTACACAAGTAATAAAACAAATCCCTATGTTTTTTATTGTTTGCTCAATGAAAATCATCAATCCTAGATCAGCAGTGCTATGATTTCTCTTACTACAAAAATGCCTTGCTTTTTGCACCAACCTCAAGCTAAATGGCTATTTTAAATTGAACACACTTGCAAAACTGCTCATGTCCAAAACTGTTTGAAAAAAAAAAAAAAGAAAATTAATGGGTTTGTGCCAAAAGGGGCAGAACAGCTGAAAATATATATCCATTGGATTTTGCTTATCTCTCCTAACCTCTTCCTGAAAGCTTTAGTGAGGAGAGAAGGGACAGGCAGAGATGAAGCCCATCGTGGGCATATCCCACCCACCCCACCCCTTTGGACAGCAAGGCAGGAAAGCCGAAAGGAGGAGGGAAGGATGCACTCTCTGAAATGCCTGGAAAAACATTCTGGTCGGGAGATGCCAGAGATTTGGAAGCTCCCCTCAAGCTCTGGCCTGGATCCAGGTAATGGCTTTTCCTTCCCCTCAGCTGTCTGCTGCAGGAACTTTCCAGCAAAGAAAGAGAGGAAGAGTGGTGGGGAGCGGGAGGAGCAGCTTCCAGTCCCCTTCCCTGGGAGGGACGTTTACAGAGGGCCTGGCGTTGCCAGGGAGCACTCTGGGAGGATTACTGGGGGTTAGCAAACGGGTCTAAAAGGGTAGCCGAGCAGACTGATGAAAGTCCCTTTAAATTTGATAAGTGATGCTGTGGATGCAGAGACAACAAGCTGGAGCTGGCGAAGACAGGCGTGCGGAGGTCTGGCCAGCCCAGCGGCCTTTAGGGAAAATACTACATTGTAAACTGGCTCCCCTAACTCTGCGGGGCTGCCCGGCTCCCTTGCTGGAGCTCAAAAGCACAAACTGTCAACAGAACAGCCTTTCTAATCAGGGACAAATATAAAAGCCCTTGCGAAATCCTCCCTCGCCTGGCCCTTACTGCCCTGCTCCGACCAGCCAAGAGCAGTGATCCCCACTCGGCGAGGTTCCGGACCTGCAAAGGTTAATGATCTTGCTGGTCTTCTACCTCCAAATCCCGGCTGCCCCACCCGGTCCCTTCTGCCTGGCATTTTTCTCCCATGTTAATATCAGAAGTTTCACACGCCTGCCTGAGCTCCTGGGCTCGGCAGAAAGGCCCATATAGCTGTCAGCAAACTGATAAGAACTTTAAAATTACTCCGCGGGGCCTCTTTAAAAAGAAGAGCCAAAGAAGCCCATAAAGAGAGAGGGCAGGGGCCACGGAAACCAGCCGCTCACCCTGTTTTAACGTGGCATTAAAATGAGCTGCAGATTTATGGCGGTGTTTTAGCCCCTGGCCCAAATCATCTGGGATGAGGCGCTCCTCTCTGCTCTCCGGAGAGATTTCAAATATGAGATGAGGCTGGCCAGCGAGGAGTGGGGGCAGGGCGGCGGAGGGAGGAGGAGGAGGAGAGGGAAGGGAAGAAGCCAGTACAGGAGGATCGTATAGAGCAGTGGTCGGCAAACTCCTTAGTCAACAGCGAGCCTCGGCTTGCCCACCACTGGTATAGAAGAACTCGTTCTCCTTTTAGTAGATGACAACAACCAGCAGATTCCAAAAGATACCTAACTTAAATTCACATGAAAATCCTTTATTTTTAGCTCAGACCCAGTACATTCTGATTCAACTACTCACCACCCAAAATGTCAATTCTAGTTTTAACTTCTCTCCGTAAGTTTATCTTTTTTTCATTTTTTAATTCAAAAATCATGATTTGGACCAGCCGGTTGAATGTCAGTGGTTGAATGTCAACCTATGAACCAGGTTGGGTCACAGTTCGATTCCTGGTCAGGAAATATGCCTGGGTTGTGGGCTTGACCCCCAGTGTAGGGTGTCCAGGAGGCATCCATCAATGATTCTCTCTCATCATCCATGTTTCTATCTCTCTCGCCCTCTCTTCTTCTTCTCTGAAATCAATAAAAATACATTTTTTAAAAAAATCATGATTTGGCAGAGATACATTAAAAGAGGGGGGGAAAAGCCTTAAAATAAAACTTTTTCTCACTGGAAAGGGGAAAAAGTAATAGTACTTTATCCAAATGTGCCAATGAATTTTTTTAAAGGCCAGCTAGAAAACCACTTACTTTAATAAGCAATTCTGATTCTAACAGAAAAACAGAGGTGAACCTCCTTGTCAAGATGTAGAGAGTGTAGCAAAACCCACAGGAATAAATTATCTTTCCAGTTTCCAAGCCCAGAAGCAAATGCATAATACATCCGCACCGTGGTTCCTGAAGCCCAAACTCCATACGAGGAGGCTCCTTCCAATATTCAAACCCAGGCCCAGGCCGAGCGCTCCCAAATCGCTGCCAGCAGGGAGCGGACACATCAGAATCTCCATGCCTTAAGCAAGTTACTCACTGAACCACACAACTGCTCTACAGTATTGTTAGTCCCAGGCCTGAGTGAAGAGAAACTGAAGCTTGGGAAAGTCAGGTTACTTGTCCAAAGTCACAAAGCTGGTAAGACAGCACAGCTGAGGATATGAACTCTGGTTTCTCCAACTCAAAAGCTTTCCATTACCAGCATTTTTCAACTCTGTTGGACTAGGAACCACACTAAGAAACGCATAAACACATTTTATTCTGCAACTCCCTACATATATACATATATAACTGAAAGGTTTCAGGAAATATTTATCCTTACTGGGTAATATGATGGTGTTTTCCTTTCTATCATATTTCATTATTTGAAAATAAAATGCTAGTCTTCAACCAATGATTTAACTTCATGAGCAACGAATGAATCATGGTCCTCAGTTTGGAAAACACTGTAGTGACAATGAAGAAGAAGAAGAAGAAAAAAAAAGAATCACCAGACTGAGTTCCAGTGGTTGAGCTCTGGCCCTGACAATCGAGTTGACTTAAACTCCAGGGCTTACTTGTGATTGTAAAATATGAGGAAAGGGCTGAATCTTTTCTAAGGTCCCTTCCAGCTTTTTTATTTTATTTTTTTCAATCCGCTTGATTGAAACTGTTTTCCTCTTTCATCACACATCTTTTCATTTCTCTTCACTTGTCATTACTATCCTTTCCTTCAATTGTCTGCAGAGAATTCCCTTCAGTTCCCTACTGGTATTGAAAGTCCTCCCAACCCCCACCTGCTCCATCTTACCTACTGAGCCTCTCACAGAAGCCATCCTTCTCCCCACCCCCCGTCACCCCAGGTCAGTGTGCTAACAGAGCATCACCCTTCCTGGCACCACAACTAACTAACTACACAGCACTTCCGGCCTTGAAGGAATTTTGCGGAAAGTACTGTCCCAACACTTTTGAGGGCTTTCTTAAAGACAGAATTCCCCCCCTTTAAAATCTCCCTCCACATGCCTGTACAACTAGGAACAAAGCAGGTGCCTGAAACATATTTGATTTGTTCGCATTGTGAAATTAAGGAATCTGTCTTAAATTGAGAGACTATTTAGGTGGGCTGCTCAAGGAAAAGTCACAAAAACAATTAAAGGTGGTATCACAATAAGGGACGTGAGCACTTACAGACTAAGTTCCATAGACTACTCATTCGTGTTTGCCATGGACAGGGTAGGCCAAGGTTGCCAAGGAAAGCAGCTTTATGGTCCCGCCATCTGGCCTGCGAGGATTTAAATCTCAGAAGCTATACAAAATAACTGCAAATCAGCCCAAACCTTAAAGACAAGAAAATTTATTCACAGGCCCTGGTGTACTATAAATTTCAGACAGTTCTATTAAAATGCTTTCTTTGGCTTCTCATCAGATATTTGGCAAAAGTCTTTTTCCAATAGGTTTTTAATACTAAAATTGGAAGGAAAAAAAGTTAAAACACACAAAAATGCTCTTCCTTAAGAGTTCCAATTAAACAAGTCCTTATTTTATCCTGCTTTCCACAACATACATGGGCCAGCCTCTTCCACAGTATGGAGTTATACCTCCAGAAAAACTCAAACACAGAGTACACAGTGCTTTGGAAAAGTATTATGAAATCCAAAATATCCCCTGAAAGTGATTACACTCATCCCCATGGCTCTCCCACGGGCCAAGGAGCAGACTCTGTAACAGAACCATGGTTGTCTGTTTCACAGGAAGAACTCCAGGATCGGGGCAATGTGTTTTGTTTAAGAGTAAGCAACCCAATACCTTTCTTCAGGGCAAGTATGAAAGCAGAGATTGGGAAACAGCGTGGAGTGGCAGGTTGGGACTGGAGTATGGGGGAGAAAGGGAGGCACGAATATTAGGCATTTTTTTAAAAGTCTTGAGAGTTCAGTTAAACATTTTTCACTTTCACAGTTGGGGGGATAAGAATGACAGGCATTACAATATTGATTCTGGAAATTAGAAGTGAAATCTTTTCCACAGTCTTTACAATATATTTCCAGGGAGGTGTCCAATCTAAATGTCTCAAGTAATAACTTTTTAAAGACTATCCAATAAGCAGTTAGGCTGAATTACTGGGAAGTTCATCCTGATTTTCGGTCTCAATCCTGGCCACACAGTGTTTTGAATAATTTGTGGGCAGCAAAATAGGTTGGGCTCCCTGTCTGTCCCTCACATATTGTGTGGTCTTGGGAGGACTACTTTATGTCTCTTTATCCTGTTTTTTCACATTGAAAGCTTCGCCTTACTCTTCCAACTGCCTATCTCACTACTCTGTTTAAAGCACAGTGAGATACCTTTAAGTGAATCACAAAAACACTTTAAAAAAATAAAAACAAACATTTTAGATAGAAAACTTTAAAAAATACATGAACCAATGTTTTTAAATACACACACACACACACACACACACACACACACACATATATATCAGGGGCCCAATGCACGAATTCATGCACCTTGAAAGGAGCTGTAGGCCATGAGGCTACAGTGGGCACAGGGGTGGATCTCGACACATCCTCCACATCCCTGCCCAGCCGCTCCTGCTGCAGCCCCCAGTATCCTCTCTGCTAGCAGTTCCACTGCCACCGCTCCCATTCGGTGCTGGTGCCAGCCCTACTCGCACCCTCAGCTAGTGCGGGAGCCACCACTTGTACCCGCTGCAGCACCCAGCACTAGTCCCGATCACTCAGCGCCATTAGCAGATGCAAGCAGCAGCTGCTGCCCCAATTGCCCCTCAGGAGCAGGGGAAGATTGAAAAGCCCTCAGGGGCAATCGGGGCCAGCAATTGGGCTGGCAGCCGCCACTTGCATCTGCTGATGGCACCAAGAAATCAGGACCAGCATCAGGTGCTGGCAGCAGGTGCAAAAGGCGGGTGCAAGTGGCAGCTCTGCCACGGGTATCGGCTGTGGATGGCAGAAGGTGCAAGCACCAAGTAGGACTGAGGTATGCAGGAGCAAAGAATTTTCAGTAACCCCCAGAAGCTCACCCCACTGACAGTGACTGGCACCCAGCCTTGGTCTGGTGCCCCTGTTCTCCTGCTCCATCATCCTACCACAACCAACACCTGCCATGTTCCACACTCTGCTGCTTACTGCCAATGCCTGCCATGTTCCGCACGCACCCCTTGGTGGTCAGCGAACGTCATAGTGACTGGTTGTTCAGTTGTTCTGCCATTCAGTCTATTTGCCTATTAGCCTTTTATTATATAGGATCCTAAACAATTAAAATCTCTGCTTAAAGATTCAAGAGAATCACAAGGAATATCCATTTCTGTATTTCCTACACTTTAAGATACCACATCAATAACAGCTTCAGGGGGAAGGAAAAGAACTATGTTCAATGTTCAAACTGAGGGTAAATATCATCTGGGTGTCAGAAATCCAATATATGTAACACAAATAGATATGTACTTCTTTGAATTGTAGAATTCTGCCATCTTTCAATGATACACCCCGAGTATAGTGATGGAGGGAAGCCTGCAAAGCTGCCTGCAGTATATCCAATGTGCAAAGAGATGTTTTTTTTTTTAAATGTTGTTTTTTAGAGAGGAAGGGAGAGGGATACAGAGATAGAAACATCAATGAGATAGGAACACCATCAATCAGTTGCCTCCTGCAGACACCCTCATTGGAGATTGAGCCTGCAACCCCAGCATGTGCCCTGATTTGGTTCCTGGGTCAATGCTCAACTGCTGAGCCACCCTGGCCAGGCAAGAGGTATATTTTAAAAATAGCTTTTCCACCTTCTCAGTTCACACCAGACTGGCAGATGAGCCATCTCAGAGACCCTAATTGTAGTCCCTCACCCCTTCAAATTTGTAATTTTTATACTATGGCTATGGAAATTGGATAATTCAATGTATTAAAATTATGTATAGCCAAAACCGGTTTGGCTCAGTGGATAGAGTGTCAGCCTGCCGACTGAAAGGTCCCAGGTTCGATTCTAGTCAAGGGCATGTACTTTGGTTGCGGGCACATCCCCAGTAGGGGGTGTGATTGATGTCTTTCTCTCATAGATATTTCTAGCTCTCTATCCTTCTCTCTTCCTCTCTGTAAAAAATCAATAAAAATATGTTTAAAAAATAAAAACAAAATAAATAAAATTATGTATAAATAAGATAAAATGAGAGCCTAGTTTTAGGGATGCTCCTGAGAATGAAGTGCACACTCTTGCTGTTCTGTAGTCTGTTCTGCTCTCTCCTTTGTCACCTCCAGGCCTAATTCCCTCCTGGCATCACATGCCTGGGTTTTATTTTCTTAAATAGAAGCATTTTATTTTCTACTTAATCAGCCCATTATATACTCAATAATGTCTCTGCAGCCCAAATAGTTGGTATGCTTAGTAGGAAAATAAAGGCAAAGTGAGTGAGTCAGTGCAATAGACTGAAGAGAAACTAATATTTTAACGTACCTAAGCATTAAAGGTGAGAGAGAAAAGAAGATGCTGAATGTTTCTGCCACCCCAAAGCCTCCGAGTCAACTGAGTACAAAGAAGAGTTCAAAGGCAAGGCAGGCTCCTCACTTCCACCGCCTAGTGTGGCTGAGGTTAGAGGTCACCACTGGTGGAGCCACTGACCAATAAAACAATGTTTGGAAACTCCACTCAATAGATAAAACTAGGGATCCATTTACACCTTCCTCCCTATCTACACAAACATTTCTAACTATCCAGTCTGGTGTCTATCCAGCCTTCCAAGATCCTCGATTACTTTCTTTTTCATTGTGATTCAAGGGAGACTGGGGATATGAACGTTCCATTTGATTCTAGAAAAATATTTAGCTGCACACTTCTTCCTGCTTTCCACTCTGAGAAAGATGGTTGATCGGGCGCTCCATCTTTAAAGCCTTCCACAAATGACACCTCTCCAATAAATCGATCCCTACCCCATATCTTCTTCCTTCCATTTCAGACTCCTAATGTACTTTGGAAAATCTGCACCCTCTCCTCAACTGTCTTTGTGGTCTTACCCATATGTCCACAAGATGACTGTGAGGCCTTTGAGACTGAGGATCACAGATATTTTTTTATCTCCTATCATCTCCCCTTGGAAAAAAAAAACACCCATACTTAATTAGGGTTTCACTAAATTAATCAACTAGTTAATTTAGCTCATAGGACAATAAATGGCTGATGGGTACTGTTTTAACTATTATCCTCTACCAATTGAAGGGACTGGTTTTTAACCTACCCACAAAACTACAACAACAAATGAGAAGCTACCCCTAGCTTGTCCAATGCCTTGTATGCCGGCACTCTTGTTGCCCTTCAGGGCAGATAACAGAGCCACTGGTTGTACTTTTCCTTAAAAAATCTCACCTTAATGAGAGCTCTTACTTACTTTAGAAGTAAGAGCCCTGTATTTCACATTACGGCTGCTTCCCTATCACATCTAAGGTCAAGGGGAACATGTAATTTCTTGTCAGGCTACATATGTTTCTGTCTCGGTACATGCTAATTCCGAAGGTACAATAAGGACTTTGGCCACTGTATACACTGATCAGAGCACAGCCTTTCTGATACTGACCTCTATGTTGCAAAATGTTGCTGCAATCCCTTCATCAAGATCCTTGGGGTCAACTCAGAAATGGCAGCTCTATCTCGTCTAGGGAGAGCAAAATCCCGTGCTGAGCACTTTTTTCCTCAATGAAAGAATCGTTTCTGGAGAAGGGCTTTGAGGACGACGTCAGAGTGAAATCCCAGAGCAGCTCATGGCATTTAGGATTTAGGATTTCTCGGAAACATTGACATAGAAGGAAAACGAGTCACTTCAAAGTGGATGGAGACCTCTGCTGGCCACAACTGTCCATGCAGCTCCTTCCACTAGTTCTGAGTTGTTCAGCCAAAAAAATCATGGGGCTCCTCAGCCTCAGGTCACTCTGGCATACCAACCAGGGGCTCTCTGGATCCACCACTGAGGCAAGAGGTTTATGCCTGTCTTACAAAAAGATCCAAATGAGACCTCCCCAAAGAGAACTCACTAAGGTGTAAAAACTTCCCAGAACCAGCTGCATGCTATTTTTTTTTCAGCTACTCCTGCCAAGGTCAGTTTTAAACTGATGGACAGTAAACAGAGGGCAAAGTGTCCAGCATAATCTGGAAAGGGTCCTACAGAACAAAAAAAAAAAAACTGTCTCTAACCTTAGAGAGCTGAGACTTTAACTATCAATGGAACAGTGGCTCTCAATCAAAGCAATTTTGTCCCGCAGGGAACATTTAGCAATGTCTAGAGCAGTGATTCTCAACCTTCCTAATGCCGCGACCCTTTTAATACAGTTTCTCATGTTGTGGTGACCCCCAACCATAAAATTATTTTCGTTGCTACTTCATAACTGTAATCTTGCTACTGTTATGAACTGTAATGTAAATATCTGATAGGCAGGATGTATTTTCATTGTTACAAATTGAACATAATTAAAGCATAGTGATTAATCACAAAAACAATACGTAATTATATATTGTGAAATATTTATTTCTCATTACAAATAAATAAAATTTCGTCTTGAATCATGGTGTAGCATGGGCAACAGTCTTCACATGAAAACAGTAAACTACACTGCTACACTTTGCTACACCGAGGAGCGGTCTGTTGGTTCTTAAGACCATGGGAAATATGTGTTTTCCGATGGTCTTAGGCGACCCCTATGAAAGGGTCATTCGACCCCCAAAGGGGTCGCAACCCACAGGTTGAGAACCACTGGTCTAGATAGTTTCGATTGTCACAATTTGGGATGAGGGTGTGCTATTGGCATCTAGTAGCTAAACCTTTATACCTATCCGGGAATTACTTCAACCTCTAGTTGGTATCAGTCCAGTCTAGAAATACAGGATTGAGAGAAAAGATCATTTTTGGGACATAGAATACTCAGAGAAGGGGCATTGCAGAGGAGTGCTTTAGGTCTCACAGTAGCACAGAGAAAAGGGGCGTCAGAGAGCAGGAGAGAAATGTAGAAAGGAAGGCAGGAGAGTGCCCCTTTCTTCTGCAGGTTGACATAATATAGGGCATTCAACAAAGAGGAAGTAACTGGCCCTCCTGACTAGAGGGGTTCGGGAAAAGAGATGACCTTAATTACTGCTTGGCCTCTTACCTGTCTCTGCATTTCTTCAATCTGTCTTTGGGGAATGCTCTGCAAAATGCTGTATACATCTGCCATCTTCTCTTCTGGCACAACCACAGAGGCTCTGGAAACAACAGCAGAACAGTTCACACGTGCACAGCCCTTCCACAGAGCACTTCTACGTACATCGCCTGTTTAATTCTCACAGGCAGCAACGACAAACCTCCATAAGCCAATCTGTACGCCCAATCCATTCATTTACTCAGCACGTGTTTATGGAGAGCCTGTTAGGAAGCAGGTGCGGGTAGTGCGACAATGAACAAAGCAGACAGAGAAGGCAGGGGAGTGAGAGAGCCATGAGAATACCTGAGGGAGGAGGACTCCCGGCAGCAGGACTAACAAGTGAGAGGCTCTGAGAAAGCAGCGTGTCAGGAATGTTCCGGCGACAGTACTGAGGCCAGTGTGGCTGGAGGACAGTAACGAAGAGGGAGATGAACAGACACCGGGGAGGGAGGTTTACAGCAAAGCATATAGGCCACTGTAAGGACGTGGGCATTTACTGAGGTAGGAAATCACTGGGAGATTTTAGGCAAAAAATGGCACGATCTGATTATGTTCCACAGGATCGCTCTCCCTAAAGTGTTAGGACAAACCACCAACACCAAGACCAGAAGCAGGGAGAACAGTTAGAGGCAAGAGGTGCTGAGGAGGGAGGAACTGGTGAAAGTGATGAGAGGAGAGAGCCGGCAGGATGTGCTAACAGATCAGATACGGTAGGTAAGGAAAAGGGAGGACTCAGCAGTGATTTACCCTTCGGAGCATTTAGCAGAGATGGCAATCACATTTGCATAGATTAACTTCTTAAAATCTGAAGCCCTCTCCCCACACTACTAGTAGACTAGCCCATTGGGATGGAAACCACGCCTAGTTCCACTCACCAGCATATCCTGAACATCTGGCACATTGCTTAGCACATACAGTTAGCACTTAATAAATACTTGCTAAATAAATACATGGTTTCAACTATACAGATGGGAAAACCGAAGCTCAGAAAAGATTAAATGGTTTGCCAAGATCACAAAGCTAGCTGGTTATCTGAAGCCAGGCGCCCTGACTTTGAATCCAGAGCCCTTCCGCCACTTATCCATAATTCAATGACCCAAGCTGCTCTGGCTTCCACAGGAAAACCTTCTCACACTTGGCTCAGGGTCACCGCCTCTGTAAAGCCCTCACCATCTCCTCCCCAGCAATGGTGTCTCCTTCTCACTCTTCTCCAAGCACCCCACCCAGAGCCGAGTCTCATCACAGTATTTGGTAATCACTGGTTTACCTGTCTATCTTCCACCACCAAACTCTGCGCTTCTTGGAGGTAAGGTTTGACCTTGAGCATCTTTGTATCCCCATACCTAACACAGTACAGTCCCTGGCAAATAAAAGACACTCAATCATGTTTTCAGGGATATATAAATGACTGCCAGTGGCTCATCACGTCTCTTGGGTACGAAGAATTGCATACCCTCCTCTTCCAGGCTGATTCAGGCTCCCTCCTCCATTCTGGGCTTTATTTGCCCCCTGTGCATGCATCTATTACAGCCCTTAACACACAATATTAGCATTGGTTTGTCTTCCTCACTAGATTCTAGCCTCCTTAATAGCAGAGACTGTATTATTCACAGTAGGCTTCCCAATAAATGTGAGATGAATGAATGAATACACTTATGAATGAATGCTAAATTATTTAAATATCTGTAGTGATCACAGTTGGATAGAAATATCAACAAAAAAAACTGGGAAGGAGAAAGCAATTAAGCATTTAAGACCACGTTGAACCTGAGAAGCATACATAAAAGAAACTCATTTCCAATCATCTTTAACCTCCAAAGTCCTAGGAAAATGAAATAGCAGGAGTCTCTCGGGCTCGTCTGTTTTTTTATAGCATTAACAGCCATAACCAAGCAGAGCCTCCGTATGTCCATCTGTCCACTGGGAATGTTTCTAAGCTTTCATCCATGGGGAGGCACTCCACCTCAGCTAGTCACATTAGGCAAGTTCAATAAAGACTGCAGAGCAATGGTTCTCAAATGGGGCTATAAATGATACCTGGGAGCTTTAAAATTCAGCATTCCTAAAAGCTGAGCCCAGGCATTCTGAAAAGTTCTCCAGGTAAGTATACCTTGCAGTCTCTACAAACCACTGCTTTTTGGTCAAGAATTGGTAAATGCTTTCTGTAAAGGGCCAGAAAGTAAATATTTTAGGTTCCGTGAGCCACACAATCTCTGCCACAACTACTCAACTCGGCCACTGTAGCGCAAGACAATATGTAAGTGAAAGGGTGTGGCTGAGTTTCAATAAAACTTTATTTATAAAAACTGGCAATCTGCTCTATTTGGTCCACAATCTCTGCTCCAGGCCAATGAACGAACTCTCCTGAAGGAAAACATAGCAAACAATCTACAGAAGTTCTCACACTTAGGAAGGCATCACCATTACTCGAAGGCTTCTGAAATCGAATACGCACAGAACCAACCACTCAGGTAAAATGTATTAGAAGGTAGCACCCACCTCTTCCAGTCAAGCACTTCGGAGAAAGGCAAAACATAGGAGTCTGCAATGACAACGGGGACGCAGCCAGCCCGCAGAACGTCACTCAAAACCGCCTGGCCCAGCCGAGCGCCACGAAGAACCACACAGAAGGTAGCCTCCTGCAGGGACAGAAGCAGGGGTTTACAAACCAGTCTCACGGATCCACGTGTGATCCCTGCAGACCATGAAGTTCTCCCAGAGACGGAAGCCACGCAACACCGAGGCATCCGGACACAAAAATGCAACAAGTAATTCACCCTCCTGCTCTTCAGCGTTTCTTCAATGCCGCCTCTGTTGGCATCCTGAAAATGGTTAAAACCCACCGCCCAAGTCTTCTCCGGACACACAATATGAGTGCGCACAGACTGTCTCTTTCAGGTCTGCTGGACCATGAAAATACATGTGGCCCGGTGTACTCGCGCTTACCGTGTAATAGAATTATTTTGTCTAAGCATATAGGGTTCTCTAGAGGACCCCCTAGTGGGAAGGTATCAAATCTCGTTTCATCTTTCCGCTCTCATGGCATCTAGCAGAGTGCTTTGCATACAGAAGATAGTCACTTCATGAACGCAATACCTTTGAAAACACATTAAGACAGAAATGTTCTATTTTAGAAAAAAAAACGGACAAAATGAAAAATCTCAAAAGACCTTCCCCATTCACTCCCTCCGTGCGGGAAACAGCTGGGAAAACAAGAGATGCAATTGGTGAACCAAAATAAGAAAAGACCTCTCTAACACTCCGTTTCTCCCAGTTTTTGTCTCATCAGGAGAAAAAAAGATTTTTAAAAAGACAGACTAGCCGAGACCGGGTTGGCTCAGTGGATAGAGCGTCAGCCTGCGGACTGAAAGGTCCCAGGTTCGATTCCCGGTGGGGGCATGTACCTTGCTTGCGGGCACATCTCCACAGTGGGGTGTGCAGGAGGCAGCTGATCTATGTCCCTCTCTCATCGATGTTTCTGACTTTCTATCTCTCTCCCTTCCTCTCTGTGAAAAATCAATAAAATATATTAAAAAAAAAAAAAAGACAGACTATTGAATCTTTAAAGCCAGAGAAAAGGAACATTGAGAAAAAACTGCGAAGAAACTCAATATGCCGAACTCCTCGGGGGGTAAATAAAAGCAGAGCCCGAGTCGGAGAAGAGAATCAGTCATGGCACCCAAGGCGCAGGTGGACAGCCGGGCCGCCCTGCGGAGTCGGCATCCAGATGTGGACGCACGTGCTGATAACCATTTTTCCTGTCTAGACAAAGGTTACTATAAATACTCCTGTTCACATCACCACCGGTATCAGTCAGACATTCCAGAGAAGACGCCGCACTTTTTGAGAGAAAGTATTTTAACAATCTTAGCGTGGGCCAGTTCTCCTTGGAGATTAAAAAAAAAAAAAAGATCATACCAGCACCTTGATATTTCCCCCTTGAACTAACCCGTCTGCATCTGAAATATTTAAGTGCACGAAACTCAACTCAACGTCTCCTTTCTTAGTCCCCAGGCCCTTGGAATGTCAAACATCCTGCTTATAAAACATCCCCCAAAGGACTGCTTTGCCCATGGTTATGTATATTTAAGTTTAGGACATACCACCAGTTTTGCTAAGGGTGGCAAAACACCAAAAAACAAAACAATGCCTAAAAATAATGGCCTTCCACGCCCAGAAAAAGCTGACTGTAGCCTGTGGGCAAGCAGTCAGAGGCTTCAAGCTGCCACTTAAAGGAGACCATTTATCTGTCTGGCTTAAGAATACAGGTGTGAAACACACTACATCTGCCTGCTTTGTCTTTGTAAACCTCTCACATTTGCATTTTGAAGTATAAAGACTATCTGAAAGGCCAATGGACTCTCACAGGCCAAGCAACTTGGCACAAACACTATATACAGTGGTACCTCGAGATACGAGTGCCCTAACATATGAGATTTTTGAGATGCGAGCCATCGAGCCAGCGATTTTTGCTTTGAAATACGAGCAACATTTGAGATAGGAGAATCGCGCGGATCGGCCGGCTGCACACGACCCACCAGTTTACCGCGACTCGAGCGTCTCATAGTTTCCCACGCCTCAAGGTTACGGAACGAATTAAACTCGTATCTCGAGGTACCACTGTGTGTATATATATATATATATATATACCAGACATCAAAGTGCCTTTAGGTCTACACGCCCAGTAAAGAGCAATACTCCGCGTTCTCCTGGCTGCCAGGGGGAAAGAAAGCGCCTGGGTGTCGGGGTTAACTTCACCTTGTGGAAGTGATCTCTTCCGAGGCTTGAGAGAGGTAATAAACGACACTCACCTGCAGCACCTGGGGGTAATCGAAGACCTGATGCTTGTGGCAGCGCTTCCGGACGGAAAGGATGTCCTCCGAGAGGTTGGTGCATTTATCCAGAACCAGCACTGCCTCTCCGTGCTTGGCCTGGACGGCTCCCAGCTCCTCTCGGTACTCAGGGTGGAGAGCCATCTGAGACGACAGGAGGAAGTATCGCCGGGGACTGGAAAGGAGGGAAAAGGTGACTGGGAAGCTGCAGCTGGTGTGGCAGTCAAGGTAAGACAAACTCTGACATTAAACGCATGCCAAGCGTTTTCTCATTGGTTTTCACATCTCTTGACTTTTTGGGAAATAATGCTCTAGCGTGGCTGATTGTTTAAAATATGACATGCTGTAAGAGAGTAAGGTATGACGCATTCACATGCTGAAATATTACACAACAGGTAAAAATTTTATGTGGAGAAAGTTCTTAATGTTTTGAGGAACTGCTTACAATATGCCAAGCCAAGCTTAGCATGCTATAAACACGTGTGTGTGTGTGTGTGTGTGTGTGTGTGTAAAAAGGGAGAAACTGACTGGTTGATGGGAAGAAATGTCAACATGTTATTATCCACAGCTGATTGTCTGATCTCAAAAAGAACTGAGAGTTGGCTGCCTCCTTCAAATGGGGAAAGAGGGAAACTTGATGGGCAGCACTGGCTGTAAGACCAGGAGAGAGAAGGACTCCCCTCATGCTATGAAGAAGCTCCAGGGGAAGATAGTTCCCATGGCGAAGGTCAGCCGGCCATCAAAGACCGAACTGGTCATTGAGAACAGGCGGAAAAAGTCTTTACCAGAGGATGGAATCAATCTTAAGATTTGGACAACAGGATACTTAAAAGAAAATGGAGTGAAGAAAGGATTCCCAAGGGCCTAGTGCCATTTAGAACTCTGTAAGAGATAAACATGAGAACACAAAACTACTATGCCAGCGTCAAGGGGAGAATTTTGGGGAGACGATCTGGTAAGTAATCTTGCCCTCCTGGAAGGCAAGATTCCCAGGAAACAGAGAGGTCACAGAGCATAGACCCTATATTGGTTGAGAGACCACTAGAAAAAAGTAATACAAAGCAGGTTCCAGGAGGAAATGAAATGTCCACCACACCTAGTGAGATTTAATGCTCACTTAAATCTACCTCTAACTGGTATAGATCATGGAAAATACGAGGGCTGTGCATCTCATAGGCTGGATGATAATATGAATCTGTTCATAAGGAAGGACCAAAAACCTATGCTCTGTGAACCATCTCGCTCTCTTTTTTCCTTGCTTTGGGAAGAAAGGGAGGGTAATCGTTTCACTTTCATTTCTTAGACTTATTCAGAGGTTCATACATCCATTGCCAAAGACTAATCAATCATTCTCTAAGTGAGGTCCCATCTTTTACTGAGCACTAAGTTTCAGGTCCAAACCACACAAAGCAATGATGGAGAAGGTGAGCTGACCTGGCCAGCCAGATCAGCTTACAAACTCCAGAAAACAGAGTGACAGGTAACACAGCTCTGAATTACTTCTAAATCTTCAGAACCATTTCTTTTGGTAATTTCTGTATACAACTGAGCTAAAAGCAAAAGGCATTTCCCACACCATAGTGAGGAAACAAGAGAATAAGCAGATTCCCTGGAACCTCACTGTCCAATAGCAATTAGCCATCTCGGGCCATTTAAATTAAATTAATTAAAATTTCAAATTCAGTTCCTCTACCACATCACCCACATTTCAAGCGTGGGCCCTATGTGGCTAGTGGGTGCCTGACAGCACAAATCCAGACCACCACCTCAACACGGAAGGTTCTGTTTGCTAGAGCTGCCCTAGAAGGTAGCTGAGACCCAGAGGCCCGGGGAAAGGTCAGTGGAAATAAGAACCACATGGAATGGCATCCCATCAGGGAGATAATTTGGATCAACTGCACAGACTGGTTCCTCTCATCCTGGGCAATGTCCCCTAAGTTGCAATTTACTGAACAATCACCTGAATATTTACATCCATGTTTCTTCTGGACACTGAAACAGACTCTTGGTTTCTACTCTCAGCTCTGAGCCCCAACAATTTTTCTTTTGTGAAAGCATTCATTTTGGAGGAATGACTTACTGGTGCAAAGACCAGATACAGGGAGCACTCTCAGATCACCTCAAAGTATTTCCATGTTCAATCTTATCTGCTGAAACAGGAGAAAGTGCTATAGCCAAATTCACAAGATAAGCAAGGAAACCACCTTAACAATTAAAGCTATCTGAAGATGATGTGGACTGCAAAAGTTTTTCTTATTACAAATCAGAAAACTTTTTGTTTCAAAATTATAAATGGCCCTTAAGGGTCTTTTCAATTCCTAAGACACTGGAACATGGTACTTGCTGGATGTTTCTGGAGCCTTTCAATTTCAGTGGAGCTGCTAACAAAAAACGCTGCAAGAATAGTCACGTTGGCATCCAAGAGGGTGTCCATGCAGGACGATGTAGTGTTGAAGTCCCAACAGGAAGAGTGTATTTCTGCATGAGGGTGGCCCACATGGATTGCTGAAGGCTTTGTGTAGTAAGACTTTCCACTTGGGGAATAGCAGGGAGGTGGCCCAGCGCAGGGTATCAGAACCCTGAAAGGGTGACAGGCTAAGGTTTCTGCACTATGGACGGGGTTAGAGGTAGTTATGGCAACCCAACCCATGGGATGCTGGAGACCAAGGGAGGTGAAGGGACATCTGGGAACCCCAGAACAGTCAGTCACAGAACCACTGGATCCCCGCTCTGTTACTGCTCCATTTTCGACATAAATGTGCAGATGTGAACAAGAGTCTGAAATGACCCCCTGCTTCATGCTGGCTCCCCTGACCTGACAGATGGTTGATGGAACATGCCCATTTTAGTTTTAAGCAAACAAAATGTTCAGGTGGATTTGTTTTTCTTTTAAGGACTAAACTTACTGGCTATGACTTTCATGTTTCCTCCCAGCAGTGTTGCTATCTAAGTTTAAGTAAAATCATGCTGAGAATTTGAAGTCTCCCTCAAGAGTAACAGTTGTAAACTCCCAATTTAGTTCCCTTTAGAGAGAAAATGACAAGAATTCCAGCTGAGGCCAGCACAGCTGTGAGAAGGAACTATCAATAGCAGCAACCCTCAGCTTCCCATTGAAAAAACAGAGAGGGATTTCATATAAAAATAAAAACAAAGCTCTTGCTACTCTATATAGCCCTCGAGAGATGTGGGAATTCCCTTAAAAAGCAACTCTCACAAAGAGCAACAAATACCAAACACTGCCAAGAGGTCCCCCACCGTGCCTCCTCCCAAGTCTCTAGAAAGGATGGTGAGTCTGGAGCCTGTCTTTGCCTTATTGTTTTACTTTGGGGGTGCAGGAGGTATTTATAAAAGAAACACCACAGCTGCAGAGCCAAACTGTGAGCTAGAGGGGAAATGTGGGTCCACACTCAGATGTGAAATGCACCAACTGGCCAGCAGAGGGAAGATCATGCCCAGCGCAGCCTTTAACATCTGCTGCTGCCCTTGAAGATATATCGTGTATCTAGTTACTGACACACAGACCTTCAGAAACTCAGAGATCTTAAAAGATCTAGTTAAAGATTTAAATTTGAGTCTAATTATATATAATAATTAGAGAGATTAACTAAGGAAATAATACCAATTCAGCAGTTTAAGTCTTTGAAACTCTTTACATTTATATATATAAAAGCCTAAGTGACCATCCAATGGGTAGTTATGATGCGCACTGACCTCCAGGGTACAGACGGTTTGACCAGTAGGTTAGCTTGCTGCTGGGGTTCAGCTGATTGGGACTGGGCGAGATAGACCGGACACGCCCTGGATGAATCTGTGCACCGGCCAGTTTCAGCCCGATCCCACAGGCCAGGGACTGCGGGAAGGCTCCAGGGTGTGTCTGGTCTGTCTTGCCCAGTCCTGATAAGGACTGGCCAGCCTAGGAGGGACCCCACCAGTGCACAAATCCATGCACCGGGACTCTAGTTTAAAAATAATTTTACTGTTCGGAGTGATTTATTCTCTTTTTGGTCTGTTTTCTGTCCTGGATTATATCTGCAGGGAATTAAGAGTCCTAAACCAACATAAGAGAGTGATATTATACTGGAGAGATCAGATAGTAAAGGAAATTTAGTTCAAACAGTCTTAAGAAAGATGGAGGCCCAGAGGCCGCCAAACCAACCTGACAGACCTGATCCTCACGGCTCACTCTCTGCCTCACCCAGGCTTCTCAGGTGCTCCTGGCACTGCTGACGTTTATATCCGATAATTCTCTGGTGTGGGGAGTTGCTCTGTGCATTGAAGAGGGTTAGTGGCATCCCTAGCCTCCACCCAGCAGATGCCAGGTAACACAGCAGGCCTGTTTTCCTTTGAAAGGTTGGCACTTGGCTGGTGTGTGGGAACTTTGACTTGGGAGATTTCCCACCATCCACAGAACTGGTAAGAACTGTGTCTAAGCCCCTGGCAGGGTGGCTCAGTTGGTTAGTGTCATCCCATACACCAAAAAAAAAAAAAAAAAAAAAGTTGCAGGTTCAATCCCCAGTTGGAGCGCATAAGGAAGATAGGTCATGGATCAATGTTTCTCTCTCTTGTCCCCTCTCATCCTTCCTCTCTCTCTACAATCAATTAAAAACATAGCCCCAGGTGAAGATAAAAAAATCATTTTTAAAAAAGAACTGTGCCCAAACTGTTTGTACAAACAACATGGCTTATGCTGAGCATCTGCTTTCCTTCTGGGAGTCTGAAAGTTTGGCACATGCCAGGCAGTGAATGCCCACATGATGAGCTCTCAGTAAAAAGCTGGGGCACTGAGTTTCTAAGGCAATATTTCACACATGTTGTCCCAACTGGTGCTGGAGACGTATGCAGTCCCGTGTGGCTTCACTGGGAGAGGACCCTTACATGCCTGCACTTGGTTTCCCTGGACACCATCGCAGTGCCTTTTCCCTTTGCTGACTATGTTTTGTATCCTTCTGTGATAAATCACAACGAGAGTACAACTACATGCTGACTCCTGTGAGTCCCTCTGGCAAATCACAGAAATTCAAGCTGGTATTGGGCACCCCGACACACACCAGTGATAACAGTGGAACATAGATCCATATATTGGAGGGGAACAAAATGTCCTCAGGGCGACAAATCAAGCCTTCTCCCCTTTGAGAACCAGCAGCCTCACCACACTTGGTCCAAATGGCCTTCAATAAAGGTTTGAGTTGAGCTGAAGTGAACTGAACTTCAGGAAAAATAAAGCAAAGGGTTAAAATAAAACTAACTGGTTTGACTCAGTGGATGGAGTTTCCGTCTATGGACTGAGGGGTCCTAGGTTCAATTCCGGTCAAGGGGATGTGCCATTTGCAAGAGTCAGCTGATCGATCTTTCTCTCTCAATGTTTCTGACTCTATCCCTCACCCTTCTTCTCTGTAAAAAAATCAATGAAATATTAAAAAAAAAAACTTTCAGAAATCACACAACTGACTTAAATTTCAGTAAATGTTCACAGAAGCTGCAAGCAGAAGAGTGAACTTTTTTCAAGCTCAACTGACTTTTCTCTATTATAATTATTCATGTCTAGTGCTACATAAATATACCAAATTAAGATACCAGTGGATGACAGAAACTGTACCACCCCAAAGGGTACAAGCTGTACTAACACAGAATATCCTTTTTCATTTTACGGAAATCCAGCCTTGAAACAAAAAACATGAACTATTATCATTTTTCCAGTCTACAAATTCTCTGTAAAAATTATTTTCTAATATTCACTTCACGATAATCCAAAAAAAGTTAGGACAGGCATATTTTGGTCATATTTAACAATGAATACTGCTAAGTATTTTTCAATATTCAAGTTTGTATTCAGTGGACTAAAATTTTTCTAAAGTTTGCTGAGTGAAGATTTTCATAATAAAATGTAGGGGAGGGGATATGAATTATGCATCTCTATGAGATAAAGATCCTATAATAATAAAAGCCTAATATGCTAAGTGTCCGGTCAGCGGTTCAACCAATCAAAGCGTAATATGCTAATAATATGCTAAGGCCACTCAACTGCTCGCTATGATGTGCACTGACCACCAGGGGGCAGTCAACCGGTCAATCACTATGATGTGCACTAACCACCAGGGGGCAGACATTCCAACCAGTAGGTAAGCTTGCTGCTAGTGTCCAGTCAATCGGGACTGAGCGAAATGGGCCAGATATACCCTGAAGCGCTCCCACAATCTCTCCTCAGCTGGTCAACGTCCTGTGTCCCTCTCTAGCCCCGACAGTGCACCAATGGGATCCCTCGGCCTGTGCCCTCTCACAATCTGGGACCCCTCGGGGGATGTCAAAGAGCTAGTTTCAGCCTGATCCTACAGGCTAAGCCGAGGGACCTCAATGGCGCACAAATTCGTGCACTGGGCCTCTAGTCTACACTAATAAAAGAGAAACATGCAAATTAACCATCACTCTGCTGCACCAAGCCACGCCCACCAGCCAATCAGGAGCAAGTATGTAAATTAACCCAACCAATATGGCGGCTGTCCACGAGCTGGAGCAAGCAGGAGGCTTGGGTTGCCCAGCTATGGAGGAAGCCAAGCTTCCTGCCCACCCTGGCCAGCCCTGGCCTCAGCTCAAGGCTACAAAGTTTCAATTATAGGAGACAAATAAATCTTAGATACTTGCTTCCAGCCAGTCCTGGCCTCCGCTCAAGGAGGTGCAGAAAAAAAAGAAAAGAAAAAGAAAAAAGGAGGGGCTGGGACCTTAGGTCACCGTGGTGATCAGGCCAGTATGGAATGGCAGGGGCTATTGGGGGTAAGCAGAGCAGCAGAGGGGCCAGTTGAGTTGAGCAGGCCATCAGTGAGGGTCATTTGGAGGTGATCAGGACAGTGGAGGGGGCAGTTTGGGGTGACAGGCCAGTGGAGAGGGGAGGAGGGGTTAAGCAGGCTGGCACAGGGGGCACCTGGTAGTGATGAGGCTGGCAGGGGAAGAGGGTATTTGGGGGTGAACAGGCTGGTGACAGGGGGTAGTTGGGAGCAAGCAGGCCGGCAGGAAGAGTAGTTAGGGGCAATCAGGCAGGCAGGCAAGCAAGTGAGCGGCTGGAGCCAGCAGTACAGATTATGAGAGGGATGCCTGCCTGCTGGTTTAGGCCCGATCCCTGTAAATCGGAAGTAGGACATCCTTTGAGGGGTCCCAGATTGGAGAGAGTGCAGGCTGAGCTGAGGAATCATGCCTCCCCAACCGTCCCTGCCAACCCCCTGCACAAATTTTGTGCCCCGGGTCACTGGTAATAATGCAATATGCTATATTAAGGGAAGCTTCCTATTGTTAAAAAAAGAAAAAGCAGTATGGAGGAGGACAGCAATCCCAGCATACAACAGTATAGGCAAGTCAAACCCAAAAAACTGTTATTAACTCCATATTCACCTTGAAAAATGCAATTCAGTTTCAAAGAAAAAGCCCCAACCTTCACATTATGTTAATCTGAATGATATTGATAGTTTTATAGATTTGTTTGTATTTAATTTATAAATTTGTTTTAGTTTTGTACTTGTATAAGCACCAAGAGTTTAGATTTTTTTTTTAATTGTACTTATTCAAGTTGCATTATTTTAAAAGTAATTAAATTCAAGGAACCTTGCCCTGGCTGGTTGGAGCATTATCCCACACACCAAAAGATGGCAGGTTCGATTCCTAGTTGGGGTATATACAGGAGAAAAACGATTGATGTTTCTCACATCGATGTTTCTCTCTCTTCCCCTTCCTTTCTCTCTAAAATCAATAAACATATCCTCGGGTGAGGATAAAAAAAAATAATAATCAAGGAACCTTGAATAGCTACCAAAAAGAAACCTTGAAAAACAAACACAAAAACAGAGGACTCACATTTACCAATTTCAAAACTTACTACAAAACTACAGTAATTAAGACAGTAGGGTAGTGCTATAAGAAAAGACATAGACCGATGGAACAAAAGTAAGAGTCCAGAAATAAACCCACACATCTATGGCCAGTTAATTTTCAACCATGGTTCCAAGATCATTCAATGGGACAAGAAGAGTCTTTTCAACAAGTGTTGCTAAGACAACTGGGTATCTAAAAGTAAAAGGATGAAGTTGGACCGCTATCTCACACTATATGAAAATTAACTCAAAATGGACCAAAAACCAAATTGTAAAAGATAAAACTACAAAATTCTTAGAAGAAGACATAGTTGTACATCTTCATGACCTTGAATTAGGCAATGGTTTTTTAACTATGACACCAAAAACACTAGTAACCAAAGGAAAAATAAATTGGAGTTCACTAAAATT
Organism: Lasiurus cinereus; assembly: GCA_011751065.1. Lineage (NCBI taxonomy): Eukaryota > Metazoa > Chordata > Mammalia > Chiroptera > Vespertilionidae > Lasiurus > Lasiurus cinereus. Next base: position 10,407,237 of record JAAGEH010000043.1, on the reverse strand, counting down.
AGAAATTTTTGTGTCAAAGGACACTATCAAGAAAGTGAAAAGACAACCTACAGAATGAGAGAAAAGATTTGCAAGTCATATCTAATGTGTATCTAAACTACACAAAAAGTTCTCATAACAATAAAAACAAAATCCAACTAAAAAATGGCAAATGATTTAAATAGATATTTCTCCAAAGAGAAAATGATCAATAAGAACATGGAAAGATACTCAACACCATTAATCATTAGACATATGCAAATCAAAACCACAATAAGATACCATTGCAGCTGAAGCCGATTTGGCTCAGTGGAGAGAGAGTCAGCCTGTGGACTGAAAGGTCCTGGGTTCGATTTCAGTCAAGGGCATGTACCTTGGTTGTGGACACATCCCCAGTAGGGGGCATTCAGGAGGCAGCTGATCAAGTTTCTCTCTCATCAATGTTTCTAACTCTCTATCCCTCTCCCTTCCTCTCTGTAAAAAAAAAAAATCAATAAAATATGTTAAAAAAAAAAAAGATACCATTGCACATTCACTATGATGGCTAGAATAAAAAAGAAAGACATAACAAGCATTGGCAGGGATATGGAAAAACTGGAACCTTCATACATTGCTGGTGCAGCCATTTTGGAATAAAATCTAGCAGATCATCAAAAAGTTAAACATAGAGTGACCACATGACTCAGCAATTCCACACCAAGATATACATCCAAGAGCATTAAAAACATATGTTTACACAAAAACCTGGATACAGATGTTGACAGCAGATTACTTAAAACTGCTACAAGTGGAAACAACTGAAATATCTGTTAACTGATGAAGGAATAAACACAATGTGGTATATCCATGGACATGATGAAATATTATTCAGCTAAGAAAGGAATGAAGTATTGATTCCGCTACAAGACGACTAAACCTTGAAAACATTATGTTAAGTGAAAAAAGACACAAAAGGTCACATATTGTATGACAACATTAAATGAAATGCCCAAAATGGACAAGTCCATAGAGACAGAAAGCTTAAGATTAATGGTTGTTACTGGGGGCAGAGGGTGTGAAGTTTAGGGGTAGAGATAGAGAGTGACAGCTAGTAGGTCCTGGGTTTATTCTGGGGGTGATGAATATGTTCTGGAATTAGACAGCAGTGATGATATTTATACAAACTTTGTGAATATACTAAGAAAACCACTGAATTGTATCAAATCCAAACTATATACACCTAACACTTACACAATGTTATATGTCAATTATATCTTCATTTTTAAGAACTCACTGAATAGTACATGTTAAAATTTTATGGTATAAAAATTATATATCAATTAAAAAAACAAATTAAGTCAACTATGGGAGCCCACAAACAAAAAAATATTCAGAAAGTTTATCTAAACAACACATTCATGAAAGATCCAGTCTTTCTTTGCACTTCCCTAAGGGTAGAGTAAAAGATGGTTCGATCTCATCTGAGCATTTTTTTTATACATTGTCTAAAGAATAAAATTTCAGAAACTTCCATAATTTGGCCCCACATCACATGGCAGAACACACATAGTCAGGAGAGAAATGTCTTCACATTGGAAGGCTTGTAAGGGGAAGCTCTGAGAATGCACACCTGGCTGTGCTAAGTGCACCTTACCCCGGTCCTTTCTCTGGAAGGTCCACCTCAGCTGACAGCGGACTATAGACAGGAATGCTGACATCGTAGCCTTGCCTGTAAGTCCATGTGGAAAAGCCACCACCAGCCAACAGAGCCCTGAAAGCAAAAAAATTTGTCAAACAGTAGGAAGAGCTCCATAGAAAGGGACAGAAGTACAGTAAGTCTTCACTTAACATTGTGGATAGGTTCTGTGCCTTTAAGCAAAACAACATATACAAAATCCATTTTTCCATAGACTAATTGATATAAACAAGAGTTAAATTCCTAATGCATCTCATGAATGCTTTAAGGAAACCAAGTTAAATGAAATGACATTATTCAAGGACCTGCTATAATTGAGTCAACAGCAGCTAATGTTAACTTAGTCATTTTTCCATAAAGACATGGTGCTAAGTGTTTTACATCACATCTCCTGGACATCAGCTGCATCCCATCCCCGAGTTACCAGCTTTCCTCCAGGTCTCAGTAGTCTTTCCTTACTTTCCATTTTTAAAAAGAGATGACAGGCCAGAGGACACCCTCTGCTATCTTATTCAGCTCCCATTCACCTCTCCCAAAAGTCATATCCTGGTCTTAAACACGTTTACAATAACAGGAATAACAACAGGTCTGCATAGGAAGACGGGCTGCCACAGTCACTTACCTACTCATTGACCAGAATCTCAGGAGACAATGGGCACCGACAGCAGCAGAGACAGCCAAGCATCACATCTCACTGCACATGCCCCAGCTTCTTCTCCAATCCGGCCCCAAGCAGTTCTTTCCACTGTTATCCCTGAGCTACGTGTGAATCATGTAGCCTCCCTCAGCATCACCTTCCATTCTAGTTAATCTTGTTAACCCAATTCCCTGTACAGGAAGCAGAATCCAGACCTGGGCCTTCAGTGCTTCTCTTGCAGTTCACATGCACTAGTTTTTATTCTCAATCACAAAGCTGGGAACACACTGTTTTAATTGGATCCAGCAAGTAGTAAAATGACACTTCATCAGCAAAAGGAAGCAGGTGTATATCACACCAACTTTTACTGTTATTCTGTCTTTGGGGTTCCAAAGCCATCAAAATCACTTACTGGAACAAAGTATTGCCAGTTCCTTGCGCTGCACAGTCTGGGCCTAACTGTCTGAACTGAGAAACCACATTTTTTGCAATATTGATTGCTACCAATCCCCTCCCTGTTGTGATGACAGTGTGCATTCCCTTCTAACATGAGCAGTTAAAGTTCAAAGATTTTCAAACCACCCCTGGAAATCCCAACGTGTTTGTCTAAGCTTTCTGAAACCAAGAATTGGTTAGTGAGGTAACATGTAAGCTAAAAAAAAATCTCTCCAGCTGCCAGTCTACTCTGTAAAACTTAATGACTATCCTTAGTATCAACATATGGTCTTATTTTTTCTGATTAGCATTCACCAGTGAATACATCCAACATGAATTTGGCAGGTTCCATGACCATGATGGCAAACAGACTGTATGGGCCCCCATGACCTCTGTGCAGAGAAGCAAACACGGATCCAATATACAGGCAGCGGGCAGTCTAGGTAAGCCAGGGTAGTTAGTGATTATATAATTACACCCGCAGCTCCAGAGGAGAGAGGTGTGTGTATGTGCTGAGAAAAGAAGCACCAACTTCTTCTGTTATTCTGCCCGGGGGCCCCAAACTTCACCCTGTTTCAGTTTATACACTGATAGTAAAAAAGCATGCAACCCAAAGCATGTCTTACATCAGATTATACATGTGCAATCTCCATTTGTGATCTTGAAAATAGCCACAACTGCCATTAAGCACCCAGACCTCACACCAACCCTGTCACTGACAAGACTCCAATTTTAAATCATTTGCGTCTTCTTCTGCCAAAGTTTCCATAACATTGCAATGGAGAAAATAATTGTAAGCACCCCTTGCTTTAAAAAACACGTGTTTTACATTGACTGAAAAGTGAGCTTCTGAGAAGCACATTCTGTTTTCCCATTATGCATCCCAAAATCAGAGATCAGTTCCAAATCTGCAAGTAAGTAGGCAGAAAACTCACAGCTAAAAAATTATTAAGACTAGTGGCCCGTTGCACAAAATTTGTGCACATTAAAAGGGAATTAGAGGAAATATTTTAATATTGCTATTTGTCCTTTCTCTATAATAGAAGTATAGAGATGAAAGAAAATTAGTAAAATGTATATGAAAATCTTCCTCCTGTCAAGAATCTGGGGCACGCTGCGGGAACCAGAGTCAACTCCCCGCCCACTCACGTGAACCTCAAAATCGTGTGAGACCCAGACCCAGCCGGACCCACCCCTATTAGGCTAGATCCAGATCCATCAAGCCCTGCCAGGTGGGGGGGTGCAGCCTCAAGGTCACCTGGCCCAGTACCGGGGTGGTTTGAGGTCCCCTGGCTCGGGCCAGGAGGCACAGCCTGAGGTCCCCTGTTCAAACCCCGCAATCTAATCCAGTCCATCTAGTGTCTAATTTCCGAATAATCTGATACGCAGCTCCTGCTGAAATCATTCTATATTCCTGGTTCATGCCTCCTCCGAATCCAGAAATGAGGACAACGCATAAGAAAAATTAACAAATAAATCTTCTATTCCTTACCCCAACCAGGGGACCACCTAAGTTTCAAATGAATTTCCCACATTTGAAGATACAGAGGACTATAGGGTGATTCATGACTTGCCACAGGATTGCTTCTAATCACTTACAAAAATACATGCACAGGGAAAACAATTTAACCTTCCTGATCCTTAACACCTAAGAACTAGCAAGAACTTAAACTTTCCTGCAGAGAAATGAAATCCCATTTAACATGTGTACTTGATAAAAATAAAATCCTTCTCCCAAGCAGTTACATATACCAAAATGTCAGCAAAAAGCAAAATGTCTCAAACAGAAATAAGCCCTTCTCGAAATAAACCCAAGAACAGCAGGTGAAGACATTGCATTCCTAACAGCTCTTTTCCTTCCTTTCTCTATTCACTAAAGTATTTCCCTTTCCCCAGAACAACCAAATCCATAAAACAGTAGCCCACTCAGGAACCCTGGGGCTGAGCGCCAAACCGAGGATCGCTTTGGGGTTAGCTGGTTTCTATAGAATTCGTGTAGCGTGACTGCCCTCTATTGTCCAAAGTGGTTCCCACAGCAAACTTGAGGAGTGGTCCTTGTGCATTTCTCCTAGTGATGTTTCCGGATAGAAACACAACACTGACGCTAGATAATACTTAAAGCATACAGGGCTTAGATTTAATCATCTGGGGGAAAGTAGTACTAAGTGTAGATTTTCATAAATGTAAACACTGGCCTCTAACAAACTGAGAACACAGCTGGCCTTGAGCTGTTCACTCATTTTTTTTTTCAGTAACAATGATTTTTAGAGTTAAATATCAACTATAATAAGATTGGCTATAAATGAGTTCATGCATAAATTTATAACAATCCTATACCTTGAGTAATTGCCCAGAACTCTTATCTTGGACCCACGCTTTCTGTTCTCCTTAAAGCCTTGAACCCAGTACCAGGAGAGGAACCTTAAGTGGCACTTCAGTCCTGAGCTTCCCATGATGCCTCCAGCCATAGTAGGTCAGTAGTCCATGTATAAAAGGGCTGATTTTTTTTAAACATAGTAAGTACACTCAAAATCATAATCACATAATCATGGCCACCCCATGCCACATCTGTTGTCTGAAGGTTAATCAGAGAGAGAGGAAGAGAGGGAGGGAGGGAGAGGGGAATAGGAGGAAGAGAGAAAGAAAAAGGCAGAAAGGCAAGAACCCCACTAGCTGAAACAACAGACAAAATGATAACAAGAGTGGTCTCCTTTCCCAGCATTACAGACTTTGGGCATCAAGCATGTCAAACTCAAAGGTAACATGGTCCAAATAAATGAGGCATGCAGCCTGCGGGCCACAAGTTTGACATGCTTGACGCACACACATCCACGCCTCTTCCCTCAGCAAGCTGTGGTTCTAGTTTTGGCAAATGCTCACGAACGCAGAATTGACACAAACCAATCATGAACCTGGCCTTAGCGAGGTGAGGGTGCTGCGCTCAGAAAAGCATAACCCAGATTAAGGGAAAAAAGAGAGTTTTTTTAAGATGTTATGCTAGAACATAAGCTGTAATCAGCTCTCCACAAGGGATTTAAGCTGGTCTTAACAATTCTATGTCTTGAGGTAGGAATTCCTAGGACAACTTTTCAATACTCAATTCTGATTACAAAAGGCTTACAAACAGGAGTTCACATGAACAGAAGGGTACTGTACTTACTTACTCCTCAGAAACCCATCACAATTACAACCCCAAACGCACCTACCTGTCTCTGGGGACATCCAGAGCCGTGTTATAGTCTGGGGGACCTCCAGGCAACATGTTGAACAGCAGATGGTTTGTACCTCGGTCCCACCTATTAAGAATTTAAACAGGGGAGAGAATTAGCATGTTGATGATGAAGAAACAAAAACAAGAGTCAGTCACTGGATGACAAGTGGCAAGTACCCCCAGCCTGAAGCAAGCCACTTCTCAGCAAGCAGAGTGAGCTTCTAGCAATCCCAGTACGGCACGCATTAGCCTGAAGCCTAGAAAGGGAAAAATGGGTGGATGTGTACTCCAAGCTTGTCCATCACTGAATTGCTTATGATAACGAAAGCTCTCTAAATGTGTACCATTTGGTTAAAGAGACAAAAATAAATTAAATATAAAAGACTAGTTAAAAACATTATGGAACATGTGCAAAATAGAAAGTTATACAGCCCTTAAAATTATAAAGTAATAAAATATGACATTATTTGAAAATATACTCAGGATTATTTAAGGGGGAAAAAGCAGTAAAAGAGTATGTATTGTGTGATCCCATTCTTGACAAAAACTTTGTATATGTGTGTGTTGTTTTTTCTTTATCTTCACCCAAGGTTATGTTTTGATTTTAGAGAGAGTAGAGGGAGAGAGAGAAAAACATCAATGTGAGAGAAACATCAATTGGTTGCCTTCTATACATAACCTGACCAGGGATCGAACCCACAACCTTTTGGTGTACAGAAGGGTGCTCCTACCAACTGAGCCCCCTAGCCAGGGCTATGTATATACTTTTATACAAAAATATATATTCATGCATGTGAGTAATTTTTATACAAAAATCACTGAAAAAGTAACATCAAAACGTTAATAATGATTATTTCTTAGAAACAGGGTTATGGAATGAGTCTTATCCTCTTCTTTTTGTTCTTTTTGTTTATCTGTATTTTCAGACCTTTTACAATGAACACGTTACTTATGAGTAATAAAGGGGAGTGGAAAGTATTTAAATTTAAACAAAACAGTATGGGAAGATGAGCCATCCTTTGTTTTTAAACTCTAAGAAGTTGTGAGCCAGAACCTGTTTGGCTCAGTGGCTAGAGCGTGGGCCTGCAAACTGAAAGGTCCCAGGTTCGATTCCGGTCAAGGGCATGTACCTTGGTTGCGGGCACATCCCCAGTAGGGGGTGTGCAGAAGGCAGCTGATCGACGTCTCTCTCTCATTGATGTTTCTAAATCTCTATCCTTCTCACTTCCTCTCTGTAAAAAAATCAATAAAATATATTTAAAAAAAGGAGAAGAGGAGGAGGAGGAAGAGAAAGAGGAGGAGGAGGAGGGGGAGGGGGAGGTAGTAGTTGTGAGCCACAGCAGCAGCCCCAAAGGCAGACTGCTGCTTTTCACTGGTAGCGGCCAGCTGCTCACAGAACTGGCCGCATGCTACAAGCCACTCACCCACCACATCCCCTCCCGTGAGAAAAAGGGACAGCAGCGGGGGCCAGCTCACGCGGAGAAACTTTCCTCTCCCTCTCCTTCCCTTTAGTTCCCGGAAGGACTTGGCTCCAGGCGGTAAAGGTGCTAGATACCTAGAGAGCTGGGCCAGTGCTTGCGCGGTCTCCTTGATGCGGAGCGTGTTCTGGTTCAGCACATCGATGGACGGGACGAACAGGCAGGCCCGGTTGATGTCGTCGGTATAGTAGTCGCTGTCTGAGATGGCCGTGAGCAGTTCATTGTACTCCCGGGAGATGGTGTTGCTGACGGGGACGCCGGAGTCGTCCACGTACTTCTTCAGAGAGTAGATAAACACCTTGATTTTGTTCTTGGGGTTGAAGCCGCAGCGGTAGACATCAAAGCACGTGTGCATCCTGCAGCTGAGATCGCCCCGCTCGGGGATGGGGCTGTCGGCCGGCAGCCTGACCACCGGCACGTCTCGGACGCTGCGCTTCTCCACGCTCCAGTCGCTCGAGGATTCGATGGAGTGAGGCCAGAACTGAAACACGCCAGTGGCAATGAGGCCCAGGAGGACAACGGAGAAGAGGGTGATGTAGTAGATTCGGTGCTTGATCTTCATCCTTGGGATGAGGGCAGGACCCCGGATATTGTACTTGACCGACGCACACATAATGACACAGACAGCCTCTTCCTCACACTCCTGGTTCCCAGGTGGGAAAGGGAGAAAAATGAAGTATTGAAGCAAATGACAATAAAAAAGAACTGTTTAACTTTCAACATATCTACTTATTTCCCTTAAGTGGGTTTGATGAAATAATGAAAAGGAATTTTGACCCTTCTTTGTCTGAATATATGCTATGTAATATCTTTAATATTTAATACTACATATACTACTTAGTATAAATATTGATATACAATGTTAAAATGCATCTATAGCCTATAAATATTTATTCACCAAAAGCAGAAGCTGGTAAATGTGTGGGGCCTAGGAAGCGGGGTGCTGACTAGAAAGAGAAATCCAAAGTGGAATGACGGAAGACCGTCATTTTGTTTTGTTTTTAAACACTGCCCACCATAAACAGAAGTTTCATCTTGGTTATTCTAAAATCTGTTTTCATTCAGTCATTCATCCTAACCCCTATTAAGCAGCTAGCATGCCCTGTGAGGAAACAAAGAACAAAGCAGAGACCTCACTTAGAGCAGTGGTTCTCAACCTTCCTAATGCCACGTCCCTTTAATGCAGTTCCTCATGTTGTGGTGAACTCAAAATCATAATCGTACGAAAATAACTTTATGGTTGGGGTCACCACAACATGAGGAACTGCATTAAAGGGACGTGGCATTAGGAAGGTTGAGAACCACTGACTTAGAGGAACTTAGGTTCTGGTAAGGGAGATAAACAGAACTGCAACAAAATGCCCAATACAGGAATAACCCTAGAAAAATATCAGTAAAGTGGCAAGGGTCTTAGAGAAGAAAAGATCATTCTTTAATAAAATACAGATTGATGGCAGCTGACACATTAAATGGAAGTAGGGGAATGGAGAAAGGAATGGGGAGCGAGAGTGATGCCAACAGTTCTTTTCATCAGTGCATGTGCATGCCACTTTTCCAATCAAAAGGTGCAACCTATTTCCCTTCCCACTGAATCCTGTGACCTGCTTTGACTGACAGAAAGTGCCTGAAGTGAATCCCCGCCTAAAGAGACCCTATCGTTGCTGCTTTTGTCCTTCCATGCGTAAGGAAGCAGCGCTCCCAGTGAGGGCAACCTCAGAAAGACCCCAATGCCCAAACTATGTGCAGCAGACACGGACCATCTCACGGAGCGCTACAGACTGCAGGATCCTGAGCAAACAATGACTGATGCTGTTTTTAAGCTATTACATACTGGGTGGTTTTGTTACTCAGCCGTAACTAAATGAAACAGCCAATAAGCCCATTGACTGATACAAAGTCTTAGTCCTCAACTGAAAACAAAGAGTTGCCCTGTAGATCGCAACTTAAGATACTTATCAAACAAACCTATATGTACAAGTAAACCTATAAAATATTTACAACACAACAAAGAACAAAGCAGAGACCTCACCTTAGAGCAGTGGTTCTCAACCTTCCTAATGCCGCAACCCTTTAATACAGTTCTTTATGTTGTGGTGACCCCCAACCATAAAATTATTTTTGTCGCTACTTCATAACTAATTTGCTACTGTTATGAATCTTAATGTAAATATCTGTGTTTTCTGATGGTCTTAGGAGACCCTGCTAGCTGTTCGCGACCCACAGGTTGAGAACCGCTGCCTTAGAGGAACTTAGGTTCTAGTAAGGGAGATAAGACAAACTATTCAAATATCTCCATCCCAGGTCTCATGCCTGACTTTACAGATACAGCTTCCTTTGCAGTTCTGCCACAATTCTGATTAAATTTGGGGTCTGATTTCAATACAGTCTGCCTGCCAGCTGCAAAAGATGCTGCCATACAGCCTTCTGTCTTTCACAGAAGTCCTAAGTTGGTATCTCGCTGATCTGAAACTAATCTTATATCAAGGCCTTTAAGGAAATAAAAAAGAGTCAGTCAATTCTACTGTTCTTATCATTATCGTTCCCCACATATTGGTCAAGTGCCAGAGTTCCTGTATTAGCCAGTGCTCTCCCTTCTCCCTGAATCGCATCCCCATCCGCCACTGGCGAGTCTTACAATTGTGATGGTAGAGAGCACCAGGGCCTAGCCACACCTCATTACCAGCAAAGGGGTCCTTGCTGCCATCTGAGGATGAGGATTGTGGTTTCACCAACTACTCTCGGAGCCACTTCTAGTACCAACTGTCGTAGTCTATGTTCTGCCAAACCGAGAAGTGACTTGTGTGCAAGTAGCTCAGAGAAATAAAAGAAAAAGCCAGAGTGGAGTCAGAGAGGAACAGAAAACCATTGGGGTGCACTGTGGAGCTGGTGACCATACTAAGCTGGGCAAATGGGGCTCAGTCCTGCTGGGGTCCCTCTGGAAAATGCACCCTCGAACTCTCCCTCTGAAGGATAGGCAGCTATGACATTCACTCACCAAGGCCCATCCCCTATTGATCGAGGGCTATTCGCAGAAATGTACACTCACATTTCTACACAGGCTAAGCAAGCTCCCGCAAGTTAGTGCCAACAAGCTGAGAGATGTGGCAAGGACTTGAGACAGAATAAAAAAAAAAAATCAATGAGAGATAAGGTTAAAAGCCTCAAATGAAAAAGAAAAGGATGAGAAATGAAGAAAACAGAAGTGGTTAGAGAGAGAGAACCTTCTCCGGGAGTATCACATACCTTTGACATACTTCGTGACGGCCCTTGCTACATTATATTAATTAGTTAAGTAATTGCAAGTCTGTCCCCTCTACTGGCCTTGGTTTCCTTGTAGTCAGAGTTTTTCATTTCTGCCCAGTGTTCTCAGCATCCAATACCATGTCCAGAACACATTTCATATAACCACAGAGTCTGCTGAAGGAATGCGTTCTCTATCCTTCCCAGTTCCATTAGTGCACACACTATTTAGGACCCAAGTTTGGAATAATTGTATGGGGATGGATGAATTCTTTTCTTTCTTATTAGTTTCCAAAGGGGGAAAAAAAATGGCGAGGCACCTAACTTTCTGTGTCCACCCTGTCCTCCTCAGGGCAGCTCATTGTTAGGAGACAGACCAAAAGGAATCTCGTACTAATGCATGTTTGTTCCATATAATGCCATCACCTGAACCAAAACAGGAATTTCACAACAAAGCCCTACAAACTTCACCCTCCTTGAAACACACCAGACCTGTCCCTGCAAAACACTGCAACTGGCTGGCTGGCTGTCAAGCCCTGAGTCACTGGAAAAAGCTGTTAGCCCCATCCTACTGTCCGGATGAGATGTCTTTTCTGTTCCTGGAATTATTTATTCCTAAAATCTGCCTAAATAACCTTTCCTGGGTGCTAGAGGCCACAACCAGTCCAGTTAATCCAATGCTCCGAGTCACAATCTCTCTTATCTTAACCCAGTGGTTCTTAACCTTCCTAAAGCCTCGACCCTTTAAGACAGCTCCTCATGTGGTTGTGACCCCCAACCATAAAATTATTTCCGTTGCTACTTCATAACTGTAATTTTGCTACTGTTATGAACTGTAATGTAAATATCTGATATGCAGGATGTATTTTCATTGTTATAAATTGAACATAATTAAAGCATAGTGATTAATCACAAAAAACAATATGTAATTATATATTGTGAAATATTTATTTCTAATTACAAATAAATGAAATTTTGTCTTGAATCATGGTGTAGCATGGGCAACAGTCTTCATATAACAACAGTAAACTACATTGCTACATTTTGCTACACCGAGGAGCGGTGTGTTGGTTCCTAAGACCATGGGAAACAGGTGTTTTACAATAGTCGACCCACAGGTTGAGAACCACTGTCTTAACCGTTTTAGAAAAGCACTCACAGCTGAACTCTCAGGGCCACTAGGACAGAACTGAACCAAAACTGTGCCTGAAAACAAAGAAACCAAACAGCAGAAAAATCTGCAACTCACTGCCGTACCCTATAGAGTTCTTCATCATAAAGTTATATTGTGATGAACCAGCCCTAAAAAGGGGTTTCCAATTAAAAATCAAAAGCTGTGTGCCTTTGTCAGTGGGATGATACAATCATCAAGTCATGCATACAGTTGAGTAACTAATAACTTTACTGAGAATTTCCTGCATGCCACGATCTGTTTTAAGCACTTTGGGGTTACCATGTTTAATCCTCCCAACAGTGCCAGGTGGCAGGCTATCATTACCCTCAGTTTGCCCACCGGGAAAGTGCCACCGCCAGGCGAGGTGAGGTGCCCAATGGCACACACACCACTAGAAAGTGCCCAGGCCGGACTGGGCGGGGGGCAGGCTGGCCCTGAAGCCTGCATCTTCCCCGGGGAAGCTGCCTCCTCCCCTGAGTGCCTTCCAGAGCCTGGGTCAGATACTGTAACCCTTCTCCCTCCTCCAGGAGCAGAGCCAGCACAACCCGACAGAGGAAACCCTCTCCGTGCCCACCAGCACCCACACCCAGAGGGAGGCTTCCAGCAGCGGAAGTGAGAAACGTCGGAAACTGAGTCACGTATTGCATTGCCGCGAGTAGCTAGCGTCTGAGCTCTGAGATTCGCAAACCGAGCCCGGTCCCAGGTCCCGGCGTGGAAATGGGCCCGAGCAAGGATCTGGGTTCAAGGCGTTCGCGGGACGCAGATCTAGCCCCCCACGCGCGCCAGGAGGAAAACCCCCGACGCCCCGAAGCTTCAGTGGATGCCCGGAGCCAAGGTCCCCCCCGCCCCCGGGGCCACCTCCCCGCCGGGTCCTCTTCCCGGGCGGGGGGCGGGCCCGGGCCTGTCCGCGCCTCCCGCACCGCCCCGCACGCCGCAGCCCCGCACCGCCCCGGGCCCGGACCCCCGCGGGGGAGGAGGCGGGGCCCGGCAGCCCGCGGGGAGGAGGGGGAGGTCGCGGCGGGGGGGGAGGAGGTGGGGGAGAGGGAGCCGCAGCAGGGAGCGGTGCGCGGGGAGGCAGGTGGGACCCCAGGGGGGCCGGCCGGGTGCAGGGGGGGAGGAGGAGGCAGGTCGGAAAGCGGAGCGCTCTCCGGCGGGGAAGGGCGGCAGCGGCCCGGCGGGCGGGGGGCCTCCCGCAGCCTCCGCACGGCCCGTGCTCTCCCCGCGGCCCGGGAGGCCCGAGCCCGCCCCGCCGCCCCCGCCGGCCCTTCGGCGCGGCGCTTACCTCGGCCACGGCTGCCTCCCGCTCGGTCACCGACTCATGCTGCGGGGCGGGGGCCACGGCAGCCCGGGTGCGACCGCGGCGAGTCGGCGTCCGCCACCGCGGGCGCCGGGGCTGCGCGGACGAGCGAGGAGTGCGCGGGGCCGGCGTCTGACAACTACCGCCCTGCGCATGCGGGAGCGGCCGGGCCCGCGCCCCCTGCTGGCCAGGAGGAGTCAGCGCACCGCTGGGGTTTCTCCGGGGCGCGGCCGGCTCAGGCTCCGCCGCCCTGAAACTCAGGCCGGCAGCCTCGTTCACCATTAAAGAAAGTGCAAAGCCAAACAGCCAGGCAGCAGGCTTCGCTTATAAAATGCCGGCAACAATGTAACATTTTATTATAATCAATACTGGTGAACGTGCAACATCCCTGGAAGGCAACTGTCCGTCAGTGTCCATTAAAGGTTAAATGTGGAAATCTTACCCTATGGATATTCTTAATAATGCTTATCAAAGATATGCATTACGACACGATTTCTAATAATAGCCAACACCTTAGACTCAACCAAAATAAAGTATGGAACATGATTAGAATGAAATGATACAAAAATGCATGTATGTGTTGGTATGAAGTTATCTTCCAAGATATGTTCATATGAAAGCATGGTCCAAAACAGTGGGCAAGTATGACTCCTTTTATGTTAAAAAGTAAAACAACTTGGGAGACAAAATATATATGTAGATGATTATATTAAGGCATTATGTATAATTTTTTTTTTCTGGAAGAGCAACTGTGGAGGAAGAAATGGATGGGGGAGAGAAACTTTCATTTTCATTTTGTTTTCATATTATTTATGATCTAGCCAGTAAAATTCTTGTCATAAGGTAGTAAGTGGAGCCTAAAAAAGTCAATCAGAAGTCAGTGATGTTACTGAGAAGTTAATGAAATGACCCATTCGCTTAGCCTAAGCAATTTGCTGATACTGGCTGCAGCATCCAAATCTATTTCTGGTCCCAGCTATACCTTAGCGCCATCTGGTGGAAGTTGTCACTTCCACTCCAGACTCATTGGGGCTTCTAGCATCTAGCAGCAAAGGTGATTTCAGAAATATACTTGGGAACTAATGCCTGCTTGTCACAGATCCAGGGAAATTGGGACGAGAGTATTCTGGAGATGGAATACTTGCACTTCTCCACACCCAAGAAAGCAGTTCTTAGCATTGCAAATCCACACCCCCGCTAAAATAATAGGAAATTTAGCACACGAGCACACATATACCCCAATAGAGAACTGATAAGTGGAGAGCATTTTGTTTTCTTCTTTCTCTGTATTAAATATATACATATATGTTTTTAATTAATCATTTTTCATTAAATGAGAAATTTCTTGTTAATAAAGACCTGTGTGGGGAAGCTATCTTGTTTTCTTTGTAACGGAGACATGCATAGTTCCTGATATATAGTAAGTGTTCAGTGAGTCTTTTTTGGATGAATAAAGGGAGCTCCAAGTTGGAAGAGCTCATTATCAAGAAGACAAATGCACAAGTAAGATTAGCCAAAGCAGGGGGTGAGAGGTGGCATAGGAGGTTGTAAACAAAATGCTATAGTGCTCAAAGAGAAAGCAGCCATAGCTGGTTTGGCTCAGTGGATAGAGCATCAGCCTGTGGACAGAAGGGTCACAGGTTCGATGCCAATCAAGAGCACATCTTTCAGTTGCAGGCTTCTCCCTGGCCCATGCAGGAGACAACTAATCCATATGTTTCTCCCACGTCAATATTTCTGTCTTTCCCTCTCTCTTCCACCCTCTCTAAAAATCAATGGAAAAATATCCTGTGGTGAAGATTTAAAAGAGAGAGAGAGAGAAAGCAATCACATTTAGTTGGAAAGATGTAGGAAGACTTCATGCTGACATATTTTCTGGATCTGGAGGACATTTGGGATTTTCATAAGTAGAGAGGTCAATAGGGCATTCCAGGCAGAGGAAAAAGTCATGAACAAAGGCGCTGATGTTATAAAGAAGGAGAAGCAAATAAACTGATGATCAAAAATAGATCCAGAGTCATAGAAGCATAAACAGACTGTTGAACCTCAGAGGGAAGACACAGGAGGGTGGATGGGAAGAGATCAACCAATGAACTTGTATGCATATATGCATGACCCACGGAAATGGGGTGGTGAGGGCCTGGGGGATAGGGGAGGATGGCAGCAGGCTGGAAGGGTTTAATGAGGGGAAAGGAGGACCTATGTAATACTTTCAACAATAAATATTTTATAAAATAAAAAGCAATAAGCAAAAGTAAGGAATCAGAAGGTTACAAGGAAAAAAAAGGAGAAGCAATGGGAAAGAACTGTGGTTAAAATCCAGTATGGCTAAAATAGTATGGCTACATTTCTAAGGGTGGAAACCATGCAAGTAATTGGAGGTGAGAAAGTATGGAAGCTGTGATCTTAGAAGCTACACAAAGCTAAAGAAGCCGAGGGTGACCGCAGAGAAGGAAAGAAACTATGAGTCAGGACCTAAAGTCTCTGAGAGGATCCGGAAGGTGCTCACGGTCTACAGATTCTTCTAAGTGTGTGGAGAACAATTTGAACATGTAGAATTCAGTCCTTTCTCCTTATAGTTTGGAAATTATCACTCTTTTTAAAATATATATATATATTTTATTGATTTTTTACAGAGAGGAAGGGAGAGGGATAGAGAGTCAGAAACATTGATGAGAGAGAGACAACGATCAGCTGCCTCTTGCATGCCCCCCACTGGGGATATGCCTGCAACCAAGATACATGCCCTTGACCGGAATCAAACCTGGGACCTTTCAGTCCACAGGCCGATGCTCTATCCACTGAGCCAAACCGGATTCGGCAATACAGGTATCACTCTTTTTTATTTGGGTGGTGTACTCTCTACTTTATTTATTTATTTGTTTATTTTTTTAAATATATTTTATTGATTTTTCACAGAGAGGAAGGGAAAGGAATAGAAAGCCAGAAACATCGATGAGAAAGAGACATCAATCAGCCGCCTCCTGCACGCCCCCTACTGGGGATGTGCCCACAACCAATGTACATGCCCTTGACCAGAATTGAACCTGGGACCTTTCAGTCCCCAGGCCAATGCTCTATCCACTGAGCCAAACTGTTTTTGGCTGGGTGGTGTACTCTCATATGTGTTGTTCCTTTGAGCTGTTTCCCTGGCAACAGAGGAGGAAGAGTGAAAAGACAGCTAAAAAGAAGGTACAAGCTGCTTGTTTTCTTTTCACCACCACAGGGCGCTGAGGGCGGTCACAGCTCCTCCATTCTACAAATTACTCACAGAGGCTTCCAGTTCCTCCCAGTTTTGTTTAATCGAGTGGGAAGGGGTGGAACACAAGGAGTCTCCACGAGCACCGAGAGGGGCAAAGAACAGTTCCTGTTCGGGGGCAGGGCTATCTTCCTGGCCAACGGCTCGGCCACGGCCAGTGTCTGAACCCCTGAACACCTCAGGCTGGCAGCACTGGCCACAAGGCAGTGACCAGCTCAGAGGTGCTGGACCCTTGGCTCCTGGGTCTGAGAGGAAGGAGGGTCTTCTGCCACCTGGACTGTGCCCATGAGCACCTTCCGGATCCTCTCCATCCCTGGGGAGGGAGAGGGAGGACCCCGTCAGCGCTGATGGCTGGCTGGGTGGGGAGGAAGAACGCAGGCTGCTGGGTAACACGTGGGGCCAGAGGAAGGCAGGCAGGAAGGGTCCAGTTAGGAGGGGGTGGGGGGCTGCGAGGGGCAGAGCGCTCACCCAGGCACAGCCTGTGGGCCTGGTCCGAGAAGACCAGGCGGAACCAGCCGGGCTCTTTGCACTCGAAGGCCTTGCCAAAGGACAGCAGCACCTTGTTGTCCAAAAAGCGACGCCAAAGCAGCCTCTCCTCCTCAAAGGTGGCCTCGGGCAGGTACTGGGGGGATGGGAGGGGCGCTCAGGATGTGGAGGAGACAACCCAGGCCTCTCACCTGATGGAGGGAGGCGTACGTCCCCTCCCCACCCGCGCTACCTTCCTCAGGTCGGCCCAGATGAAGAAGCCTGCGCCCCGGCTCAGGAAGGGGACCCCCAGGGCCCTGAGCTCCCCGGAGACGTAGGCGTGAGCAGCCTTGAGCCGGGCGTGATTCTCGGGCAGGTACACCTGGTTGATCCAGTCTGTGTGGGGGAAAGAGAAGCCAAAAGATGAATCCCCCATCAACCCTCCAACTCCGTCCCAGGAGGCTGAAATGCTGAAAAGGAAAGGTCACCAGGATGCTGCAAAGGTCACCAGCAGCCAACACTCGGTGAGCCCCTCCTCTAACTGGTGGATTCGAGGAGATGGGGATACTCAGTTTTGGGGATAAAGCACCTTGAATCGGGTCATTTGGCCCTGACACTGCCAGGCCCCGCTGACAGAATCCTTCAAGATACAGACCCTATTCAAAGGCTGAGCCCCACTGAGTGATGAATCTCAGTCACACCAGCTGAGGTTCAACTCCAGCACGGCCTCTGACAAGGTGTGGGCACGTTCACCTCCCTGATCCTCAATTTTTTTTTTTTTTTGGTATCCCATTCCATGAATTTTCACACAAGTATAGATTTTAATAACCACCCCCACGGACAGGATACCGAGCAGTTCCCTCACCCCAAGAGCACCCCCAGCTATCTTTAGAGTCCGTCATCCCCTTCCCCACCAACACTGCTCTGTTCTGCCACTTCTCCAGGAGGTCACAGCAGTGGAATCACACAGTCATGCCATCTTTCGAGGCTGGCTCCTTGCACTCAGTCTGCTGCCTTGGAGATTGATCCGCACTGCCGTGGATTATGGCAGAGCAACGCCCTCCCCTGTGGATGGTCACTGTGCGCTTCTCCATTCCTCTGCGGAAGGCCTTTGGGTTGTCTCCAGTTTAGGAGACGATGAAGAGAGCAGCTATAAACACTCACGTAGAGAGCTTTTTGCGTGACCATGAGGGCCAATACCCAGGAATGGGATTGCTGGGCCAGTTGGTATATAACTTTCAAAGCAACTGCCAATTGTTTTCCAAAGTGGCCGCACCATCTTACAGTCCTCCCCCCACCCGCCCCCAGCGCGGTAGGAGCATTCCAGCTGTCTGTCCTCACCAACCCTGATGCTGCCACTATCTTTAAAATTTTAGCTATTATAGCAGGTAGGCAGTATCTGGTCCTCGTTTTCTTCATCTATAAAATAATGGGGAAAACACAGAAACACCTGCCTCCTAGGATTCTGGGATGAATTGAGAACATCTACTTGGGCTCAATACATGGCGGCAATTACAGGTCCCTTTACTACCTAACCTCCCTATCTGAGCCTGAGAACGGAACAGACCCATGTAGAGACAGACTTCCATTTTAACATTTTCCCATTCGTAGCGTCTGCTCTGTCCTAAGTGCTCACAGCTAATAATAATGAGTTTACATTGACCAAGTGCCTGGTATATGCCAGCTACTATTCTAATTGAATGAAAAGTCCCTTTAGCCCTACAAGATGGTACCATTATGATCCCTGTTTTACAGATGAGGAAACTGAGGCTCAAGGAGGCGAAGGACTGTGCCGCCCAGCCAAGAAGTGACTGAGTAGGGTATGAACCCAGCCGTGGCCCCCAGCCGGTCCTCTCAAACATCACCCTAAATGCTTCTCCGGCACGAAGCATCCATGACCCCTGGCCAGACCCAGGCCTGCTACAGCCCTCCCTCCCTCCTCAGTGGCCAGGCCCAGGCGGTCACCGCGGTCCTGGAGCAGCTGTGCCACCTGGTGCTGGACCAAGCCGCTGAGGCCATGGTAGCGGCAGAGGGAAGCCACTGCGGTGGCCACGTCCCGGTTTTCTGTGTACAGCGTGCCGAAGCGGAGCCCAGACATCCCGAAGTCCTGCGGAGAAAGACAGCGGAGGGGTGGCCGGCCCTTCCTGGAGAAAGCCAGTTCTCCCCACCTCTCTGCCCTCCCACCTCCCTGACACCCCCAGGCCAGCCCGGGACCCACCTTGCTGGTGGCCCACATCACATGGGTCCTCTGAGGGTCAGGCAGCCTGCAGAGAGCACAGGGTGGGGATGGAGGCCACACAGACCCGCGGGAGCGCACCCGGGTGGTGGAACACAGAAGGAGATGGATGGATGAATCTGCTTCTGGGTCAAGCCCTGGTTTCAGCTTTTTTTTTTTTAATATATTTTATTGATTTTAGAGGAAGGGAGAGGGATAGAAAGTCAGAAACATCGATGAGAGAGAGAGACATCGATCAGCTGCCTCCTGCACACCCCACCCTGGAGATGTGCCCGCAACCAAGGTACATGCCCCCGACCGGAATCGAACCTGGGACCTTTCAGTCCGCAGGCCGACGCTCTATCCACTGAGCCAAGCCGGTTTCGGCTGGTTTCATCTCTTGAATCACCAACTCCCACACATCCTTTAGAGTGGGGGGGTCAGCAAACGACAGCCTGCAGGCCACATCCGGCCTGCTGCCTGTTGTCATAAGTACAGTGGTACCTCGAGATACGAGTTTAATTCATTTTGTAACCTTGAGGCGTGGGAAACTATGAGACACTCGAGTCTCGGTAAACTGGTGGGTCGTGTGCAGCCGGCCGATCCGCGCGATTACTCCTATCTCAAATGTTGCTCGTATTTCAAAGCAAAAATCGCTCGCTCGACGGCTCGTATCTCAAAAATCTTGTATGCTGGGCACTCGTATCTCGAGGTGCCACTGTAGTTTATTGGGAAAGAGCTGCATCCTTTCATGGACGAACCATCTACACTGCTTGGGTGCCATAATGGCAGAGGTGAACGAGTAACCACCTGGCCGGCAAAGCCTAAAACAGCCATTTGATGGAAAAGTGCTTGCCAACGCCTAATCTGAGCAGATCTCACGCATCACCTCCTCTGACCACCGCCCAGTAGACCTGGCCACGTGGGGAGCCCAGGCCTCTCGGGACTCTGGGCTTCTCCATTTTAGCACTTAATCAAATGACTAGCGGGGTATTTAGCTGCTAAAATGTTATGGTTTTTTTCTGGCTAGAAAGAAAAGTTCTACATAGAAAGGGCCTATGTCTCTCCTGTTAGTTGCTGCATCCCCAGCGCCTCGCTTTTCCCGAGTCTCACTTTTCTAATCCATGCATGAAGCCCATGCACTTG
This sequence comes from Lasiurus cinereus, assembly GCA_011751065.1. Classification (NCBI taxonomy): domain Eukaryota; kingdom Metazoa; phylum Chordata; class Mammalia; order Chiroptera; family Vespertilionidae; genus Lasiurus; species Lasiurus cinereus. The sequence continues at coordinate 10,387,026 of JAAGEH010000043.1, read as the reverse complement.
GCAGGGCTGTGGGAGAAGCGGCTGAGAGGAGGGATGTAGCAAGGTTTGAGTAGAGATCAGAAACTGGGAGATTCTCGGAACGGGCGATTTACAGTCTTCACAGGTGATCTGGTCCAAGTGTTTCCACAAGTATTTTGGCCACAAATTCTAGGCTTAAACTAAATTTAGTGAAAAAGCCCAAATACCCAGAAGTGCATGGCATATGCAAGGGGATCCGGAGTATTTGCTGAACAAATGAATGTATGAATGGATCTGGAGCTACTTTGGGGATGAAGGAAACAGCAAAGGCCAATTTCTCACCCACCTGGCCCTCCCTAACGACCCCTAAGCCACCCCCTGGGAGCGCTCAGAAACCCCACAGAACAATCTGGAAACCACCCATCTGGCCTAGTCCTCCCCTGTTCTCATTAGGGGCTCTGTGGACAATGAGATCAGCCGGATGGAGGAGGAATCATCTGGGGCAGGCCATGCCCTGGGACTGAGCCACAGAGGGGCCAGGGCAGGGGGCAGGATGGAGGACATGGGGAGTGCAGAGTCAGCTCTGATATGGTAGCTTTACCGTTCCAGGCTCAGGACACTGCGGTAACCAAGCGACTTCTCAAACACGGACAGCATGTAGACCTCATCCACCACCACGTGCAGCTCATGCCTGGGGCCGGAGGTTGGGGGGGGGGGGTTGGAGGTAGGGGTGTGGGCAAAGGAGAAAGAGCTTGGTTTGTGGGTTCAACGCATCCCCCAGGGTAGGGTGGCAGTGACCCAGAAATCCAGAGGGACGGGATCTAGCCCAAACTTGTTTCATCCATAAACAACCTGCTGTTGACTATATTTTTCAAACACACAGGAAGCCACGAACACAAGCAGGTGACATGGGGTGTTTGAAGCCCTGTGGGGCAGAGGCAGAGCTCTCGGGCACCCCCACGGAGGAAGGGTAAGTTAACTTCAAGACAGTTAAATACAAACAGACCTAGATTCAGACTGGCTCTCCCACCTCACCTCCCCCCAATAGACTCAGTAAACTGAGGGTAATAACAGTATCTGTACCTAACAGGGTTATTGGCAGGATTAGGTGAGATAAAGAGTACAGGAAGCGCTTAGCAGGGTGTCTGGCCCCAATGCTAATTGTTATAAAGTGGGAGAGAAAGAGCTAGCATCCCACTAACCGCTACCTCCCACCCACTGGCAGGAAAGCAACGCCCGTGGAAACCACAGTGGAGAAAAGAGGGAAAGGGCCTGCCCCAAGCTTTGCCAGAACCCCCATCTGCCAGCTGCTTTGTAGGGTGAGTGTGGGGTGCCTCACCTCTTGGCAAACTCCAGGTACTGCCGCAGCTCTCCTGGGGAGTAGATGTCACCCAGAGGGTTCTGGGGGTTGACAAGGATGAGGCCTTTGGCCTTCACACCCTGAAACCACCAGTGGGCAGAACACCATCAGCTCCTCCTTGGACCAGAGCCCCACGAACCCCCCACCTCCCCACCCTGGGGTGGGGCTGGTGGCCAGCAGGCCCCAGGGAAATGTGATGGACTGTGTTCACCACCAACAGAAAGCGAACGAGGGCAGAGAACTGCATCTGAAGCATCGTGTCAGCTATGAAAGAAAACAAATGCAGAGGACACAGCCTCGAGGGAAATATGCCCAGATGGCCAGCAGGGGTTGCCTTTGCTGGAAGGATTAGGGGAGGGGGGTGCACTTTTATAGTTCCCTCATTAGGCATGTACAGCTTTGATTACTACAGTAAAAAAGGGTAAGTTGACAGACAGTTGAAAAGTGGGCTGAAAAGGAACCGCTGGAGGATCCCTGCTCCCTGCCTCTCTCCAGGAGGCCTCAGATCCCTCCCCGAGGGAGGGCCACCTCCCCAAATGGCCAGGGAGGCTGATGAGCTTCAGAATGACTTGCTGAATAGGAATCAGGTGACGATATTTTTAATCACGTTCCCTGGTTGATGATTTGTACACTGAGGCCTCAGAGTCTTCCTCTAGGGCAGGGGTGGGGAACCTTTTTTCTGCCAAGGGCCATTTGGATATTTATAATGTCATTCACAGGCCACAAAGAATTATCAACTTAAAAATTAGCCTGCTATATATTTGGTCAAACATTTAATTAACTCACCCATAATGCCTTGTCAGGGCCAGACCCAATGATTTCACGGGCCTTCTGTGGCCCTCGGACCTGCCATTCCTCACTCTTGCTCTAGGAGGAAGACTCTCCATGGGCAGGGTCCTGCTTGGCCCCCAGAATGGTTCTGTGCCTACCCCCATCTCCTCACAGAGTGTCACCCCTACTCGGAGTAGACCAGCCACAGGAAGAGGGGTCTGTGCCACCTCAGACACTCCCCCCCCCCGCCCCCCGCTCCAAGCCTTGGTTTGGTGTGGTCCCAGACCTCAGCTTTAGCTCCTTGCAGGGCCACCTCCAGCTTTTCCACTGTGAGCTGGAAGGGCCGTGTGTCCAGCCCCGTGACCTGGAAAAAGATCCACAGCCAAATTCAGGGACCCCCCCCTTCTCAAACCCATGAACTCTGGGGGCTCTCCTGCCCGTCATCTCCAGCCTCCTTAGAATAGTCTCGAAAAATACAGGTGGGGTCACTCCCCACTCACTGCCGCCCGCCCCCAACCCACCACCACATCAGGGACATCCTCATCACTACTAGGTTTCAGGAAGAGGCCAAAAGGTCCTCAGATTGGGGTCCAAGGACTTCCATGTTGAGGTCTGCTCTGCCCCATCGTCTCTCCCCCCACCCCACCATCCTGGTGTGGTCCCCTGGGATTGCCCTTGGCTTCTACTAGTACCAGTGGTTGGCAAACTCATTAGTCAACAGAGCCAAATACAACAACTGAAATTTCTTTTGAGAGCCAAATTCTTTAAACTTAAACTTCTTCTAACGCCACTTCTTCAAAATAGACTCGCCCAGGCCGTGGTATTTTGTGGAAGAGCCACACTCAAGGAGCCAAAGAGCCGCATGTGGCTCGAGAGCCGCAGTTTGCCGACCACTGTACTAGTACATCAATCCCAGGGATCTCAGAGCTGGGAGAATGGGAGGCCCCGGGAAACCCAGGCACTGGCCCTGGGCAACAGAAGCCTCTACTCCCTTTTCAGCCAGAGCCCCTGAGCCCCCCACATGGACATTCTCCCATGTCCGCCCTCAAATTCAGATGCAGGAAAAAGTCTTGGCCTGCAGGAACCCCTACCTGGGGTTCCAGGAACTCTTACCTCACTGTCCAGATAGGCATAGACCAGCCGGACGTTGCCATAGAGATAGACGTGCTGGGTGATGGCTCCATAGTAAGGGGCAGGGATCAGGAAAGCCTCTAGGGGCAGGAGTGGGCCAGGGCTTGTCACCCGCTGGCGGGAGCTCAGGGCCCCCCTGTCCATTCCCCCCAACCTCTCTAAGTCTTCCATGACCTTGGAGAACATTGGAGGCAAGCTCCCCCTCTCAATTCCCAAAACCCTTTCTAGAGCTGGAATCCACTGAGATCAGTTCCTCATCTAAAAATCAGGAGCTGATATTTATTGAGCACTTACTATGTGCTGGGAACGGTGCTAAGCATTTATCTGCATTGTATCTCATCAGATCCTCATCGTCACCCTGTGGAGTCAGTACTATTGTCCCCCTAACTTTACCAATGGGGAAACTAAAGCTTAGAGGATCCCATTGAGGCACTCAGCATGGGGATGGGGAGGGGGTCATTCTAAGGAGTCTTGGACCCATGAATCAAAGCTGCAGGGTGATGATCTGGGCTCAGCAAGTGGAAAAACTTGACAACATATAGAACTATCAGAGAGATCATATGCTGTTTCCTGAGGATGGGGTTCTCCACCCGTGGGGGCATTCACACAAGGCTGAGAGCATTTGGAGAGGGACGTCACGCAGAGACTCCAGCTATGGGTGGGGATTGACGAGATGACCATAAGCTCTATTCTAACAGAGAGCTAAAGGCATTCCTCCACTCGTGAAGAGGACACAGAGGTCAACTACTCTCCCTTTCCAACCTTTCGCTAGCACAGTCCACTCAACTCACTGCTGAAAAGGGCAGCCTTTGTCCTATGTGTTCCTTTCCCCAGCCACAGGGATTGGACCAGAGCTAGACAAATGGCCCAAGGTAGCCAGCCCATCCACTGGTCGGCCAGAAACCACCACATCTTCTCCCTCAAGACTTTGCTCTGAGAAGCACAGATCTGTGAGGACGTGAACTTGAATGGAAAGGCCACATGGAGTGGCAGCTGGACCAGCACCACTGGGCCATAGTAGACCCAGGAAGGTCCAGAGAAAGGCCTGCATTAAAAAAGGCGGGGGAGCTGAAACTGGTTTGGCTCAGTGGATAGAGCGTCTGCCTGCAAACTGTAAGGTCCCAGGTTCGATTCCAGTCAAGGGCATGCATCTTGGTTTCAGGCACATCCCCAATAGGGGTGTGCAGGAGGCGGCTGATCAATGTCTCTCTCTCATCAATGTTTTTAACTCTCTATCTCTCTCCTTTCCTCTCTGTAAAAAAAATCAATAAAATATATTAAAAACAAAAAAAAAGGGGGGGCAGGGGAGACTGCATATCCCAGTAAGAGATAGGGTTCTACTGACCCCATTCGTGATTGTCTAGAATGGACAGGAAATGTTAGTAATGTTATCATTACTGATGGCGATAGCATGGGTGGGCCTCAGTTCCCGGCAACCAATAACTCCTGACCATGACTACGTCCATGCGTTCTCAGTACGACTATGTAGCTCATGTCAAGCGACTTATTTCAGCCCCTGCAGGTTAGTAGTCCATTATGGCCGCAAGCATTCTGAAGCAGCCCTCAAGGACAGCAACTGGGACACTGCAGGCCCAGCGCAGTTCCCAGTGCTAAGCGGGCCACAGTCCACTTACCTCCGACCTCACACAGCACCGTGGCCAGAGCAGAGAACAGAGAGGCACAGCCATTGAGGACAACCACCTGGGGGTGACACATCCACAGGACAAAAGTGAGTCTATTTTTAGGAGGGACCTGCGGCCTCGGTCCCTGCATGGCGCAGAGGGAGAGCCAGGTTGTAACGCAGTGTGGTGCCTTTCGGGACTCTGTCACAGCAAGGCCACAGGAGGGATCTGCAGGCCGCTCCTGACTAACAGCCAGTTCACTCCTGTGGCTTATTTGTGGGGACACTGCCCTAAATCAGCTGAGCAAGCAAGAGGGAGCTGCCCACTCAGAGTCTCATTCAAAGGTGTGGAGGCAAAGAGGGGCCAGGGTATTAGGGGCAGAAATAGGATATAATCATAAGAAATATTCATCCTGCTCTGATAACCATGGTTGTTCTGTTCTAACGAGAGAGAGCACATTCTAACCTGGCTCAGAGCTGTACACACCAGGACATGGGAGGTAACCCAGGAATGCAGCCAGTCCATTCTCCTTTTCTGATAACTGCGTATCATCATTCAAAGATTAACCACCTTGCTGCTGAAACAACCAGGCCCCAGAGGCGCCCACTGTTAGCGACCCCCCAGCCCTCACTGTCTGTACCTGTAAGCATTATATCTTGCCTACTTCCTCGTGCCTGTAATCCCTGCTCTCCCATCTTTGTCCTTCCACCCAATATAAGCAGCTGGTTGATGGGGAGGTGTTAGAGCAGATCTTTGTGGATGACCGGCTGCTCTCCCATACGGTCGGCATTATTGGAATAAACCTCATGTATGATTCTACCCTGTCTCTGCTCCATTGGCTCAAGTAGCGACAGGCAGCCTGAACCCACTGGTTGTCAGTTTCCACAGGACAAAGTGGGGCAGGAAGCATACCCACACTCCGAGGGAGGGGCGAAGAGAGGAGGAGGAGTTCTTAATTCCTCTTGGAAATAAATCAAAAAGTGAAAGGCAGGTACTAATCCCCCCCCCCCCCGCACCCCACCCCTACCCTTTATCCCTGGCCAGCCAAAAGCTGGGGGTGGACAGAAGAGCAGGAAAGAGCGGAGGAGGAGGGCTACTCACATTCTCTGGCTTAAGGGGTGCAGGGCTACCGCAGTAGAAAGACAGGAACTTGGCCACTTCCTCCCGGAGGCTGCGGGTAAGACAGACAGAAGGGCAGTGCTTGTCAGAGGGTCTTCAACCCACAGTCCATCCCAAAGCTCCTCTGGCGAATCTTCAGGCCACGGCCATTACCCAGCAATGTTTCCCGCAAGAGAAAAGTGATCAGTGAATGTCTCCACCCACCTCTCCCCTTCCACCCCAACAACACCCGCAGGCATCGCAACTTCCATTCTCAGTCATTCTGGCACAGCCAACCCCACCTGCAGATCTAGGTGGTAATAATAATAATAATAATAATAATAATAATAATAATACTGTTATAACAATGACTATTATCATAGTTATTATTGCTAATATTTATTGAGCATTTACCTTATGCAGGTATTATTTGGAGAATTTTATTCATTAGGTTTTGCAACAACCTTATTTGGAGAATTTTATTCACTAAGTTTTGCAATAACCTAATAATAGTTACAACCTTTTGTAACTATTATTATTCTTATTCTCATTTTATAGACAAAGACACTGAGACTTGAAAAAATTAGGTTACTTGGCAGAGTCCACACTCAAGGCCAGTGATCTGGGCCCACATCCTAATTACTATAGGAACATGTGATTTGGAGTCACTCTTGGAATCAAGTCCTGCTAAGTCACTGCGCCCAGGACAGCATCTGGCCCCTAGTAAGTGCTCAATAAGTATAAACTCTTAGGAGTATTATTTACCATCTCCCACCCTACCAGTAGGAAAAATCCCCAGCCTGCTCCCCTTCAACTGATTCTGGCTCCTCTAAAGCTACTGAGAAAATGGGGTTAAGGACCCCTCATGTGAAGGCCCTCCCCATGCCTCAGAGCCAGAGAAACCAAGCTAGGGAGCTCCTGATCTGGGGTGGGAATGGCTGGAGGCACCAGGCCCTTGCAAATGCTCTAGGAGACCCCATGATCACCTGCCAGGTCTCCAGGACTTGGCAGCCCTCAGCCTATGGCAGGCTTTTTCCACCCGCCACTATTGACATTGGGGGCCAGATCATTCTTTGTTCTGGGGTCCATCCTGGGCATTGCAGGAGGGTTTGCAACAACCCTTGCCTCTACCCAGTAAATGCCAGGAGCACTCACTTCCCAGTTATGACAACCACAAATGTCTGCAGATATCGCCATCTGTCCCCTGGGGAGCAAAACTGCCCTGGGGTGCAGAGCCACTGGCCTCCGCAACTACTTACAAGAGATGGCCCCTCCAGTCAGGGTACTGCAACAGAGACGGCTTCACCTGCAGCATGTCGCTCTGACTCAGCTGGGGGCAGAGAGGAAAGAGCAGGGCTAAGGGTCACACTTGCTCACAGTAAGAGCCAGTGGGCACTACCACCTGCATCACACATCACACAGACCAAGCCAAGGGCTTGGTCTCCTCATCAAAGCTGTGAGAGGGGCTCATGGGCCCGCATTCTCATGCCCGATTTGCTAAGAAACAGAGACTAAACAAGTCAGGTGACTCAGCCAAGTCACAGAGCTAGCAAGTGTCAGAGCTGAGAATCTCAGGATGTTTGATTTCCAGTCAAATGCTCTTTATCTCTTTATTCAACACTAACACCTAAAAAAACTCCAGAGGGATGGATGTGCACAGGCAGGGATGGGAGTCCGTGCTACCCAGCTCCTTCCTGAAAGAAGAAGTCCTGGAATTGGCTCTCCACTCCAACTTCTGGAGGGATTCGGGCCACTGTCGTCCTGCAGGCTCATTTCAGCCTCACACTGTGGAAAATGTGGTCCTTTCCAGACCATCCTGACCCTGATCAGGTGCTGGGTTAGTGACGCCTTGATACACAATGTCAAGGAAAGGCAGGGTCCTTGGGCAGTGGGACCACAAGAAGAAAGGCAGGCAGCCACTCGTATACGACTCGAGTCTTTCCCTTTCTCCTTCATCCCTTAGAGCTGCGCTGCCCAATACGGAGGCTGCTAGACACATGTGGCTATTGAGTACTTGGAATGTGGCTAGTCTGAATTGAGGGGGGAAAAAATGGATACTGAAGACTTGATCTGAAAAAAAGTATGTAAACTGCCTCATTGATTATGTTGAAATGATCATATTGGTAAGTATATAAGGATAAAGTATATTATTAAAATGAATTTTACCAGTTTCTTTTTGTTTACTTATTAAAAAGTTGAAAATTATATATGTGGCCCAATTTTTATTTCTTTGGATGGTGCTGAGCAACCTTGGAGTATGGCGAGCTGGCTTTAGGTAGGACATGTCTTTCACACCCACGGCCTACACTACAGCCTTCCCCCCTTGGGACGTGAATCTGTCACCTTTGGACACATGTCCCTTTGAGGTGAGCATCATTTTCTCTACAGTCCCGAAGTCTGACTACTTGGGAGACATTTAACAGACATTTCCAGTGGTTTGCTAGAGATGGCTGGCACCAGCTCATGCTGTGTTAATAAACAGCCATTTCAAAAATTATGTAAGTGAATTACATTAAAAACAGAGGTAGTAAATACTCAAACAATATTGTTCTTGATAATATTACCACATTTTTAAAAACATTTTTAAAAATATTTTTTATTGATTTTTTACAGAGAAGAAGGGAGAGGGATAGAGAGTTAGAAACATCTATCAGCTAACTCCTGCACGCCCCCTACCGGGGATGTGCCTGCAACCAAGGTTCATGCCCTTGACCGGAATCAAACCTGGGACCTTTCAGTCCGCAGGCCAACGCTCTCTATCCACTGAGCCAAACCGGTTTTGGCTTTTTTTTTTTTAACTTTTTTTTTTTTTTAAATAATGTTACCACATTTTGCTATCCTCCGTGCTCTTGAGGTTATTTCTGTCTGTGTGTCAAGAAAAGAAAATACTATACAAGGTGGGACAAAAGAAGATTTACAGCTATTCATATGGAAAATAATACAAAAATTAATAATTAATAATACAAGAATAAACTCGTTTTGTGTACTCGCAACTGTAAACCTACTTTCACTCCACCCTGTATATGTGTGCCACTGCACTTCTCTTCCCAATTTTGTGCGAAATAATGTCGTATCAGTAGCTTGAAACCGGTCCTGGTGGGAGTATTGACACCATGGGAATTGGCAAAAGCTACAAATCAGCACCACCCCCACCCCCCAGACCCAGCTGTTCATTACTAACTACACCCCCCCACACCCAACCCCTCTGAGTGTTTTCCCTGTGAGCAGGGACCCAGCCAACAGGAGGATCTGTGTGAGGGGCAGAATATGAAGAGAAAAAGAAGTGGTATCAAAGTAGGCGAAGTGACTTGCCCAAGACCACATAGAAAGCTGTCCCTGAGGCAGATCTAGAATCTAGACTCCTGACCCCCCAGCCAAGGCCACTGAGTAAGCAGCAGGCTCTTGAGGGAGAAGCATTGTAGGGAGTCCAGGAGAAACCAGCCTTCAGAGCTGGTGACGCCACCCAGATGTGCACCGAACTCACCCGACGGGACAGAAGGTCAAAGCAGAGCTTGTTCTCACTGGTTCCCAAGTTAATGATGCCCTGGAGAAGAGAGGCACAGGGGCGAGGTGAACTTGGCAGAGGGAGGCCAATGGAAGATCAGGAAGCAGCACAGCGGAGTTCTCTGCAATCCCACCCTTCCCACCACCCCTGTCTGACTTGGTTCAATATATAGAACTGTTACTGTCTGTCTCCCCCCCCTAGACTATAAACTCCACGCAGGCAGAAACTTTATTTTTGTCCCCAGCATTAGGACAATGCCCAGTATCTGAAAGATGCTCAACAAATAAACATTATTAGAAGTTCTTATTTATGACAGCTCTGGAGGTATTACTGGGAATAACTTACAACACTCAGGACATATAACATTCATAATAATAACAGCTACCATTTACTGAATGCTTCATGTGGAAACACTCTGCTGATAACTTTGCACACCTGATCTCATTTCATTGGGACTGTCCTATAGATCAGGTTCATTATCTCATTTTAGAGATGAACTGGAGCTCAAAGAAGTTAAATAATTAGCTCAAGAATACACACCCCATAGTAAAACAGTTGTGGCCTAAACCCTACTTCTGCCCCAGCTCTCAAGGCGAACAGTTGACAGTGTGTGAGTGAGAATCCACATTAGATCATTCCATGGTTCTCAAATTCCTCCCTTACAAATAAAGTTCCCCTTAATTATAACTGGGTCATTTTCTTCATATGTGTGTGTGTGTGTGTGTGTGTGTGTGTATGAAGACTGATTTATTGATTGATTTACGAGAGGAAGAAAGAAATCAAAATATCAATGATAAGAGAGAATCATTGATTGATCGACTGCTTCCTGCACGTCCCACAATGGGGAATGAGCCCGCAACCTGGGCACATGGCCCGACTAGGAATAGGCTGACTCTCAACCACTGAGCCATGCTGACAGAACTAGGGTTTGGGCCACAACTGTTTTACTATGGGGTGTGTATTCTTGAGCTATTTTCTAACTGGGCCATTTTCTAACCTGTAATAAACTGGGGCCTTTCTACACCCTTCTTCAGGGTACCAGTGAAATGTATTGTTTGTTCTCCCCAATTCTTGCAGAATTTTAAATAAAACACATCTCCCCAATCTATTGAGGGGGGGAATGGGGTTGTAGGTGTAAATGGTACTGCAGTTATGGTTTTTCTAATCCTTATCTTTTAGAGAAATGCACTGTAAATTTTACAGATAAAATGAGCTACTACTGCTGGTATTTGATTAAAAATAATCTGAGGGTGGGATAGGTGAGTGTTTAGAATCAGTGGTTCTCAACCTTTCTAATGCTGCGACCATTTAATACAGTTCCTCGTGTTGTGGTGAATCGTAATGTAAATGTCTGTGTTTTCTGATGGTCTTAGGCGACCCTGCTAGCGGTTCTCAACCTGTGGGTCACTGCTGTAGAGCCTAAGACCATCAGAAAACAGGTCATGACTCACAGGTTGAGAACCGCTGGTTTAGATGAAACAAAATTGGTGATACACTGATAATTATTGAAGCTGTGTGATGGATTGCGTGGAAGTTCGTTATGCTATTCTCTCTGTGTGATCCAGGCTCCATCAGAAGCCCTGTTGGTGATCAGAGGACCATCAGTCTAACTGGCAAGAGCAAGGTGGATGGTGCCTCTGGGTGAAGGTAGGGTATCCCCGCCCTGCAGTCCAGTGGGAAGGAGGGTTCACTCACATTGGGGTTCTTGTCCTCATCATACTCATCCATGTGGTAGGTCCTGTAGCCCTCCTCAGCCGAGTCCCAGAACCACTTACAGATTCTACCTCGGGAGGACAGGTGGGGGCTGTCAGAGGAGAACGTGGGGGTGGGATAGCCCACTCCATAGGGCGCTGGCAGCTTCTGGTCTGGTTTTCTGGAGCATTCTCTCTCCAAACCATCGCCATAGTTCGGATCCAGGCCCAGGCAGGTGGTAGGTGCCCTGGACTCCTTAGGGAGGGTAAACATCTGCAAAGAGACAAAAGCACCGATGCCTGTTCAAGGACTTTCCACGGGAACAGGCATCAAAATGATCCTTTCTCTCCCTGCCTCTTCTTTAAGTTTATATACTAACCGCATCCTGTGTCCCTGACTTGTTGCCCATGCGTGCAATTACTCCGAGTAGATTCTGCCAAGTGTGTATTCCATGCCAGGGGTCTCTGCACTTGTTAGTTTGAAACAACTTTACTACTGTGTATAGCTGCTTTAATTTGTTGTACGTCTGTGCGTTTTTCATTTTTGCTGATTTCAATTTCAAAAAGCCAGGTTACAATATTCTGACGAAAAGCAGAAAGCGCCTGGAATCCGGGGGTGGGGGTTGGGGGTAGGATGTCTCTGACGTAAACAGGGGGAAAAGGGGGGGATGGGAGTTTGCTGGGTTGAAGGGGACCTTGGGTGGGGACTGAGGGGTTGGCTACTCGGGGGACCTTCGCCAGTGCAGGCACCTGGCCGGGCTCCAGGGTCCTCCTTCTCTCTCAATGGTGGGAGGCGTGGGCCTGGGCTGGGTGGTCTCACCCTGCGAGCGGACGCCAGCTCCCCTACTTTCCAAGGCAGTTTTCCCCATCCGCATAGTGGGTATAACCACACCTTCTTCATGTGGCAGCAGCGAGGACACAGGTATAGGAGTGAATATAGACCAGTGGTTCTCAACCTTCCTAATGGCTGGACCCTTTAAGACAGCTCCCCATGTGGTGGTGATCCCCAACCATAAAATGATTTCCGTTGCTACTTCATAGCTGTAATTGTGCTATTGTTATGAACTGTCATGTAAATATCTGATATGCAGGATGTACTTTCGTTGTTACAAATGGAACATAATTAAAGCATAGTGATTCATCACAAAAAACAATATGTAATTACATATTGTGAAATATTTATTTCTAATGACAAATAAATGAAATTTTGTCTTGAGTCATGGTGTAGCATGGGTAACAGTCTTCATATGACAACAGTAAACTACATTGCTACACTTTGCTACACCGAGGAGCGGTCTGTTGGTGCCTAAGACCATGGGAAATAGGGGTTTTCCGCTGGTCTTAGGCGACCCCTGCGAAAGGGTCGTTCGACCCCCAAAGGGGTCGCGACCCACAGGTTGAGAACCGCTGATAGATGATAGAAAGTGCTTAAATCCTCGCCCAGAGTCCAACTTCGGTCCCATATCGCTCTTCGCTGCTTTTCCCGGTCCCAACAAGACGAGCCCCACATGCCAGGTAACGGGGGACACACCCAAGGATTAGGGAGCAGTTTAGCTGGGGCTCCCTAAACGGCGCTCCACCGAGGCTTCTCTGGGCTCCGCCCCCTTTGGCTGCGCCCCCGGGCGCCCCCCCCCCCCCTGGGGGGGCCCCCCACCCCCCCCCCCAGCCCCACCCCCGCGCCCCCCGGGGCGGAACCCGCAGCGGGACGGGGACGGACGGACGGAGAGACGCCGGGGCCGCCGCCGGGGCCGCCGCCGGGGCCGCCGGGGGTCCGGGAGGAGGAAGTGCGGCCGCGCCCCGGCTTCCGGTCGGGAGGACCGACTTTGGCCGCGCCCGGGAGCCGGTCGCGAAGGGAGGGCTACCTGTCTGCACGGCAGGGTCCCAGGGGCCGGGAGCGGCGACGGCGCTCGGCGGAGGCGGGTCAGCGTCGCTCCCTTCGCCGGGACGGCCCGGCGCCTGGGCTTCCGCAGGAGCGTCCCCACCGGCCGGGGCTCGGGGCGGCGAGAGCGCAGCTCGCCCCCTCGCGACCCACAGGGGGCGCCCGCGCGGTCGCGCCGCCGGGGCTGGGGCTTCCTGGCCCGAGGGGACCCGGCGGGCGCCCAGGGAGCGGGCAGAGAGGGAGATGGGGAGAGGGACCCAGGACCAAGCTCCAGCCGTGGCCCCCCGCCGCCCGCTGACTCTGGCTCCTCCCTCTGGCTCTTTAGGGCGCCTCCTTTGGCCTCCTGGTTTAGCTCCCCAAAGTCGAGGCAACTGAGGCCTGCAGCAGCCAGGGAGAAGCCTTTCGGATTAAGGCGGGGGCACCCTTAGAACATCCTCCCCTCTGAGGGCCGACACTGGCGTGGGTAGTGGCTCCCTTTGGATCTATGCAACATTTGTTGAGTCTGCCACCGACCCGGCATGTTCTGGGTTGCGGCGGTGAGTCCCACTGCCCAGGGCCTGGGCTTGCTCAGAGGCTCGAGTAGAAAGTCCCCTTTTCCCCGTGAAAGGACGGCAACAGGTTCCCTCGGTACCAGCAGGGCAGGGAGACCTGGCTGCCTTCTGACCGCTCCGTTTGTCTTCACCTTGGCCTTGCCACTACCTGTAATTAGCATCGTGACCTCAGGCAGCTCTCGTGGCTTTTTCAGTCCTCCGTGGTTTGTCCTGCAAAATAAGCCACTTCTCTCTGTACATAGCAGTCTGTTTGATCCAGATCAGTTGTCTTGTTGAAGGGCTGCTTTGTGCCAGGTCTCTGCCAGGGCTGGGATACAGTTATGAGCAAATCGAGAGGTGGGCCTGGCCTGTGTGGTTGATTGGGAAGGCAGACGGACACATGGGATAACTGTTAAATGGACTGCTGAGTGCCACGGAAGCACACAGCGGGGAGATTTAATCCTACCCCCACAAACACATACCCCATAGACACAGCGGGGTGTTAGAGCAGAACAGACATTTTGATAGGGCCTTGACCGTTAGAGTCAGTGTAGAACGTGCCTGAACAGTGCAAATCTAATACATCTGGGACTTACAGGTGTGGGAGAAAGGCCAGAGGTACAAGCAGGGGTTAAGACATGAGTCTTTTTTTTTTCTTCAATGTATTTTTATTGATTTTTTACAGAGGAAGGGAGAGAGATAGTTAGAAACATCCATGAGAGAGAAACATCAGCTGCGTCCTGCACATCCCCAGTACCCGCAACCAAGGTACATGCCCTTGACCGGAATCGAACATGGGACCTTTCAATCCACAGGCTGATGCTCTATCCGCTGAGCCAGACTGGTTTTGGCAAGACACGAGTCTTAAACCATGGTGGGACTGTAGAATTTTCACTGAAGGCAACAGGAAAAACCATTACACTTGACTGAGAGACTGAAGTCAATCCTGTAAGACTGAATAAAAATAAGGATGTCCTCTCTCACCCCTTTCAACATTGTGCTAGGGGTTCTAGGCAATGTAATTGGAACTGAGAAATAAATACCAAAAAGGACAAAGGAAAATTATCTTTATTAGCAACACAATTGTGTACATTGAAAATTCCAAGAAATCCCCCTTCCAAAAACAGCAGCAACAACAAAACAGAGCTAATAAATGAATTTAACAAGATCACAGTATTTTGGGGTGATGGTTCTTTCTGGGTCTCTCACATTATTGCTTCTCTTAGAGGCAGGGGCCTTGACCGCTTTTGTTCTAGTCTATGTTTTCCAAAGATATACATATGTTATGTATATAGATGTGAATATGTGTACAGCTAACTGCTTTCGAGGATCGTATATTAGCTTCCATTTCCGAGATCCCAAGATGCCATGTACCTTCTTTTCTGATTCCATGAGCTCCCTCATTCATCCAATGAATTCCTCTGTTTCTGTTAGCCATCGTTGATTTCTAAAAAACCATGTGTAGAGAAAAAAAAGACCTGGAAGAATCGTTTTTCTTTTTTTAATAAAAAAGCATAAGAACAATCAGGAGATTGTCATCAAGGAACAATAACCACCAAGCCTGGACCCAAAAGAAGATGATCACAAATTCAAGTGACTGACAAAGCCATCCGTTGGAGCTGACAGCTCTTCATCCTCTTTAAAGTGAAGGGAGTCGCTGCTCTGTCCACTTCACCGAACCATGTTCTGTAAAGCCCTTGCTTATTGGGCTTCAGTCAGAGACTCTCCTGGGTGGTGTTATTTGAACAGCTGAAAAGAGACTAAGGAGAGAAATGGAAGACCCCAGGCTTGGCACCAGAGATTCCTTTTAAAAGCTTTTTGAAAAGGCAAGTAGGGAAAGAGCTTGTATTTGGAAGCAGGAACATCTGCAATTATATCACCACCCTGCCATTTGGCAACTTGTGTGGAAGGTGGCTGTGATTTCATTAGGGTTCTCTGGGACACTGCATCCCCAGCCCTAGAAAACCTTCTCCAATTCTATTCTTCCACCTATAACCTGCCTTGGAATTTAAAAATAAAAAGGAAAAAAAATTAATAGTTCCTAAAGGTGATTATGAAGAGTGAGGAAGAAATAAAACAGGCCTGGAATTTAAGAATATATGGACTTTATTAGGTTTCAAGTACAAAAATAAAACCAATTAAATAGGGAGGCAGACAGCTCCCTTTGTTACTCTAACCCCCAAGCACAAAAACATTTTGCTCACACACAATGGCTAGCAAAGAGTAAAAAGAAGCAAGTTCTCAAAAAAGAGAGGGATCAAAGTTTTCTAAGGAGAAGTCACTGGAGGATGAGCTGGAGCGCCCGCTGGTCGGGGAGAGCGCGATTTCTCTTATTGCAGCTTCCAGTTGTTTCTCTATCCATTCCTGCTTAGCGTCGGTCACCACCTCAGAGAACCGCTGCATGGCTACAGGGTCCAAATAGAGATAGAGATAGAAATAGAATTAGAGGGTTTTCAGGTGGACCTCAGAAATCCCCATGTCATGGTAGACAATCACAGAGCCATTCTTCAGGAATGTTGAACTCCAGCCTTCCCTTTGGGATGCATTTCTAAGTCTACCTACCACATCGCTGATAGTCCATTTTTAGCTTCAATGTCACAGCATGTGCCTACAAGAACTCTGTCTCATAAAATCCTATAACCTGGCGATAGACTTGGACTCATCAACGTTTCTATTGCCTCTAGTGTCCCTTCACTCCGTCTATTCTCCTCGATAGCTCAAATATTTTGTAACAAATGATTTTTCTTCACTGCTCTAAACAGGCAGAAGAGTGTCCAACGTGATGAGATGCAATAGATCATCCTATATAATAAAAGTAATATGCAAATTGACCATCGCTCCAACACACAAGATGGCTGCCCCCATGTAGACACAAAATGCCAGCAGTCGGGGTGGGGGGGTCAAGCCTGCAGGGGAGGGAAGTTGGAGGCAGCCAGGTCTGCAGGGGAGGGCAGTTGTGAGCAATAAGGCTAGCAGGGAAGGACACTTAGGAGGGACCAGACTAGCAAGGGAGGGCAGTGGGGGGCGATCAAGCCTGCAGGGGAAAGCCATTAGGAGTGACCAGGCCAACAGAGGAGGGAAGTTGGGGGCAACCAGGCCTGCAGGGGAGAGCAGTTGAGGGGGAACCAGGACTGCAGGGGAGGGCAGTTAGGTGTGAACATGCCTACAGGGAAGAGCAGTTAGGAGTGACCAGTAGGGGAAGGCAGTTAGGGGCAAACAGGCTGGCAGGGGAGCAGTTAGGCGTCAATCAGGCTGGCAGGGGAGTGGTTAGGAGGTGATCAGGCTGGCAGGAAGAAGCGATTAGGGGCAATCAGGATGGCAGGCAGGTGCACAGTTGGGAGCCAGCAGTCCTGGATTGTGAGACAGGAGGATCAGGCCTACACAGGCAGTCAGATATCCTTCAAGGGGTCCCAGATTGGAGAGGGTGCAGGTTGGGTTGAGGGACAAATTTTGTGTGCCAGTCCTCTAGTTGTTAAATGGATATCATGTTCTCATAACCTTCAGAGGAGAAGGTGACTGTATAAAATGACATACAGAGACATCCATGATCTTCTCTGTCTGTCTATCTTACCTTCTAACTCAAGCTCCACAGGGCAGAGGACCACTTCTGATTAGTGCCCTGCCCAATGGCAGGTCATGTAATCCCTGTCTGCAAATGAACTTAATCAAAATATGAAACTCCAAACCATCTATGGTATAGATGAGCTGAAGCTATAGCTACTAAAGGCCAATAAAGGAAGACTCAGCTACTGGACACAGGAGTGGAAGACACCAGGATTGGAATGTCAGCGCCACTCACCGACTTCCAGGTGCTGGGGCTTCTCCGTAAAGGTGAGGCGGAACCAGCCAGGCTCCTTAGACATGTAGGCCTTGCCAGGGGCCAATAGGAGCTTGTTGTCCAGGAAGCGGCGATAAAGGAGCTGCTCTTCCTCAAATGTGCACGGGTCCAGGTACTAGGGAAGGTAGAGAGACAGAGCTGAGACAAGACCTATCAGGCAGGTCTGCCCAAGGACACCTGTCCTCACTCCCAAAGCTCACCTTTTTCAAGTTGACCCAGATGTAGAATCCGGAGCTACAATTGAGAAAAGGGATCTCCATTGTCTTCAACTTGTTGGTGATGTACCTGTAAGCCTCCTGCATCCGGGAGTGGTTAGTGGGCAGGTACACCTTGTCAATCCATTCTGGATGGTGAGAGGAGAGAATGTGTCACAGGTCCTCTGGCACAGAACTGCCAAGAATTCTTTGCCACATGCTCCCTACCTGGACTCTCTGGCAGCTATTTATGTCCAAGACTGGCTCTGTACTATATTTGAGCTGATGGCATCCATATTCAAAACTCACCTCCTACCTACTTATCTACAGCTCTGGCAAAGACCCTAGGCTTCTCACTACACTTGTCGAAGTATTCTGTTTGAGTTTACAGCTCTGACACTAAGAGTCTGGGCATCTCCCTGTAATGGGTTGATGCTGCTGTTGTCAAATGAGCAGGAAGCAGGAACTCACAGCTCCCCCTAACTCCTGCCTTACAATGTCATACAGTGGGCTTTGAGGTATTTGGTGATGATCTTAGCCCAGTTGTTCTCAGCATTGGCAGCATACAGAACCACCTGGGAAGCTTATGGAAATCCTCATGGCCCAGGTTATATCCCTAGATCACATGGAGCCCACACATCAGCATTTAAGATCCCCCTGGGCATCCCAAATTGATAGCCATGTTCACAGATCTGGGAACCTGGTTTCTGCCAAGTATCTAAGGGCCTGGCACCATGTAGGGAAACAGGTCATTGGATTTCTCCTATCTACCCTTTTACTCACTCAAAGATAAAAAGTTGTTTTATCAACTACATTATTTGGTTACTTTCATTTAATTACTAGAGGCCTGGTGCATGAAATTTGTATACAGAGAAGGGAGTCTCTCAGCCCGGCCTGTACCCTCTCGCAATCCAGGACCGCTGGCTCCTAACTCCTCATTTGCCTGCCTGCCTGATCGCCCCTAACCACTCTGCCTGTCTGATTGCCCCTAACTGCCTCTTCCTCGGTTCCCACCATTGTGACTTCATCCAGAAAGATGTACGGAAGGTCATTCAGCTGTCCAGTCTAATTAGCATATTATGGTTTCATTATAGCTATCCCAGTTTTTAATTTAAATCTGTTAGATTGGCATCTGTTTTATTACAAGGAATTAAAGAAAGGGGTCCTTCTCTATGTTTGGGCCATGGCACTAAAGGGGGAAGTTCTCCCTGAAGCCAGCATTCACATCAGATCCAAGGGCAGAAGAACCCAAGGGCCATAGATGTAGCCACAGCAACTTGCCCAAATGGCAACTTCACCTTCCAACGTGGCCAAGGGAGCGCTAAGTCATAGTTGAGGAGTCAGGTGCTTATTTCTTTGTAATCTTTGCCGGAGCAAGCAGAATATTGGAAAGGGAGAAGAGGCCTTGACATAAGGACGGATTTCTGAAGTTCCCCCTGAAGGCTGCATATAATAGTCTATCCCCTTTCCAGGCAGAGCACGAGCTACCAGACAGCCAGAAATTAAAGCCCATCTTGGCTTTTAGACCAGCGTCTTCCTCTTCTGTCTACACCCTAGTGCCCCATATGAGCTGCATCCTGCCTTTCTTCAAACTTCCTGTCCTCCACCATGACACCTGAGACAGCAAACAGGATGTCAGGGGACTGAAAACATGTCAGAGGCCCAAGCAGACCCCGAAATTCCCCGTGGCCCTGATCACCGAGATGCCTGGATGGAGCTTAGTACCTCTGTCCTGGAGCAGCCGACACAGCTTGTGCTGAGTGATGCCAGAGATGCCATGGAGGAAGCCAAAAGTACCTACGGCAGAGGCCACCTCCTTGTTGTGGGTATACAGAGTGCCAAAACGGAAGCCAGAAATCCCAAAACTCTAGAAGAAGAGTATAAGGGAGTGAATACCTTATGTTCTTGGTTCCCATCCCTTCCCACCCCTGGAGTAGGCTGTTGGACTCACCTTACTGGTGCCCCAGATCACATGGGTCCTGCTGGGGTCAGGCAAACTGGAGAGGAGACAGTACAATCGAGGTTATAGAGAAATATCCGAGTGATGAAGACTTAAAGTCTGTGTGTGGGAATGGGGAACTGGGCTTGAAGTCCTCTACCCAGACCTTTTGTAGAGGTTTATATTTTAGACAGTGGTTTTTATTCCCACTCCAGCTGAGACCAACTCACCTTTTCATGCTCAGAACACTGTGGAATGGGATGGATGTACTAAACACAGATAGCATGTAAATCTCATCAATAATCACATGTAGGTTGTGCCTGCAAGTTAGGCAGAAAAGGGAAAACAACATCAAGGTTTTCTCTCATCTTAACTCACTTTCTTTTATGGTCAATTCTGGACACAGATCAGATTTTTCTACTGCCCCAGCAGTCCATCCACCAAAGATCATGGTAAGACAGAGGGGCTGGTACACCAAAAAGGACCTTACACATGGCTAGGGAGTAGTTGGAAAGCATAGAACCCAAAAGACACACCTGAGAAAAATCTTACTGAACCTTTCAATCCTCAAGCAGAGACCACTTTGTGGTGTTAAGAGGGTTAACACTTATATGCACATGGTGTTTATTCTCCCATTGGCCCTCTGAGGCAGTACTGTTATCTCCATTTCACAGATGAGGAAACTGGTTTCTGAGACAAAGTTAATACTCGCTATCAGCAGGTTTTAAAGCAGGGACTTGAACCCAATCCTGTCAAATTCTAGCCCAAGACTTGCAATGTTCTTCCTTTTGTCCCATTAATTGGTTTGGGTTGGTTATGAGGCTTAGAATAGAAGACTATCTATCCCTACCAGACATGTCAGATATGAAATGATATGAAATGCTCTTAGGAATGAGACATAAATTTCTGTGGGGTTAAGTCTTCATCTTCACCCCACATTGTCCAACAGACTCTCTTCCCTGGCATCTCAGGCCAAGTAGTTTGGGAAATAGATGCTGGAAAAGTGCTCATGCTACAAAAAGTGGATGAGTTACAAAACTATAGTATGATTGTTACATGGATGTTTGCTCATGGAAAATATGAGAAAGAAATTGGGGGTAAAAAAAGATTGGTGGAAGCTGCAAGCATGTGGTTGCATTCTCCTTCATTCCCATTTCAGTTAGTTGTGCACCACTTTGCAGAGTACAGTAAGCTGTCAACATAGTTAGAGAAAAGAATTTCTGGTTCTGACTTCTTGTCCATGACTGACAGCAATTTGTTTAATTTCAAGGAGTAAACTCCTACCTCTTGGCAAATTCCAGGTATTCCTTCAGTGAGTCCCGAGAGTAGATGTCTCCCAGAGGATTATTGGGGTTGATGAGAATAAGACCTCTGACCTTTTTCCTCTGAAAGAGCCAAACATACCCCAATGAACTCAAATCCTTCACTTCTACTTCACATTCAGCCAATGTCAGTCAGGACACACTCAATATAGGTCACATAATTAAGGTCTACATAGAATCCTGAAGCAACTACCATACTGCCCCAGAGCAGAACAGGAAGTAGCACTGGGGACTGCCAGTGAGAGGGCTCAGGGTTCCCAGAGGGACATGTCCTTGGAACACTGCCTCTTCTGAAGAGGGGGCCCACACACTCTTGCTGAGGAAGTTGTAGCAGAGTCTCAGCACTGAAGCCCCTTCAGGGTCAGCGGTGCCTATCCCGACCCATGGTGCTCTCCTTACCTTAAACTTAGCCTCAAGCAGGGCTTCCTCCAACTTGTCCACAGTCAGCTGGAATGGCTGAGTGTTCGCCTCAGTGATCTGGAAAACAAACAGCTATTTTAGAAGCTGTTTCCCCACTCCCTTTCCCCATCACCTAAGTTCCACTCCTATAGTTACCACATGCTAGAGGCTTGGGCTTGAATATGGGCCCCACCAACTCCAGAACTTGGCTTACACTTTCAGTCAGCAGGACCACCCATCTGAAAGCTTCTAATCTTTGGTCTCTTTCACACAAACCGTGAACAATCCTTGGCCTTCATACCATGAATGCCAGTCCCACATGCCTTCTGTGCCGATTTCTCCATCCTCACCTCATCACTTACATACATGGCAGGAAATCTAGCCCCACCCATAGAGCTTGGAATGTCCTCCCCCCCGCCCCGAACATTTCATTGCCTAGGTGGGCTGAGTAGGAAAAGGGCCCCATTCTGACCTTACTCTGCAGATGGACATGAATCAGCTCAACTTTTGAATACAGGCTGGAAGTTAATGAGAAGCCGGAATAGAAGGGGGTGGGGATCAGAAGGGCATCTGGAAGTACAGGGAGACAATGGTGTCAGTCCTGACAGGGTAGGTTACTTGGGCAATCTCTGCCACTTGGGGAAATGCTTTGGGGCTCAGGCTCTGTAAAAGGTAGCCATTCTTATAAATACTATTTAGGGAACAAAACTCAAGTGTCCTTGCCTTGGGGCTACACAATAGAAGGAGACAAAGGAAGAACAGTGCTCTGAATGGCTCAGAAATCAGGGTGCAAATCAAGCCTATCTTGCTAGCATGGTGGACACTGAACAAATTCTGTTTAGCTCCAGGGCAAATACCGGAGGCTGAGGCCCCTGCACAAGGAGGGCTCTTTCTCTCCACATGATTCACGTTATCTACATCTAGTGGTCTCAAGTGTGCTTCTCTTCCCACCAATTGGCCTTATTGATGAACTAACCAAGGACCTACCGATTTGAATGAAACTGGCCACCTTGTTAACTACCTTCCATGCAGCCAGAGCTCATTCAAGTCTGAGACTCTTGTTTGGACATTGTTAAGAGGGACATTGAGAACAGAACTCTCAGTCCTATTTGATCTAGAACTCATTAAACATTGTTCTTGAAGAGGAGAAGATAATGGGAATTCTATATAGTTTGAGTCAGTTTACCAGGGCTCTCTGTATTGGAATTGAGCCCCAAATCCCAGTTAATGATATAATGGGTTGGCTCCCATCATCACCATTCCCAAGGGCATACCTCATTGAGGACTCTCCCATGATTTCCTTCCTCATTAATGAGGATGTGAATCCCTCATGTCTATAGAAATAGTAAGAAAATATAACCAGTATAGGAGAGTCCCAGCATTTGAGGGGAAGGGCCTTCTCTGAGGCCCAGTGCCTGTGTGCTGCTACTTCCCTGAGGGAAAGCAGAGCTCATCAACTTACCACCTGGATCACACAGCACCATGGTCAGGGTCAAGAAGACAGAGAGGCAGCTATTTAGAACAACCACCTGAAGAAGAGGCACAGAGGTAGAAGTAAAAAAACCAATCTTTATGTATGATGGGCTAATCCCTCTGTCTCCCTCCCCCTCAGAAGGGACAGGGACCAGGAGCCTCCAAAGTTGAAATCCATTGGCTTTCCTTCTGTCTTAGCCCTGAAGGCCTCCGCTGGTTCTCCCTGGACCCTTTGGAAAATACAGAGCCCCCCAAGAATGCATCTCTCCACGAGGAGATAAGTGAGGCTGGGAAACTAACTCACATTTTCTGGATCAAGCCTGTCAGGTGCCTTGCAGTAGTAGGTCAGGAACCGGGCTACTTCTTCCCGCAGGCTGTAGACAGACCCAGAGAGATCGTGTGGTTTCAGGCCCAGGAGCTCTTTCATATTCAGTATCTAGACTTTATAGTCTTTTCCAAAGAGCAAGGCATCCAATCTCATGTTAAAGAGTTACTGACCCAAGATTATCGATTCTTGAGGAGACAGACGATTAGTGTGAGAGCTTGGGCTATTTTTATTAGGCTGCCTCCTAAGGTTGTGTTCTAGACATTTTCTAGAGGTTTCACTGAAAGAAACAGAAGTAGGCAACCAAGAATCTGATACTTTGAATTCTTCCCTGCCTGAGAACTGGTGCCTGGGGACTAGGAGGCCATAGATCTGGAAGTCACTTACAATGCATGTCCTCTCCAATCAGGATATTGCAGAAGGTTTTCATCAGTGTAGTTCATGTCACTCTGACTCAACTGTTGACAAATAAAGCATGAGGACAGCTAGATCAGGGAAGCCCCAGAGCCTTCATCCTACTCCTAGGATGCAGGTGGGCATTTGCCCTCAACACAGGGCCTCCCAGAAGGCAATGGGGACACATGCTGCATGCTCCTGAATGAAGGAGGCCCTGATCTCATCAGGTCACACAAATGGATAACTTACTGAGAACTGCTTAATTAACCACCTCTCCAACAGTACTCTTGGGCCAAAGGCTCCCTTGTCAGTCTACCCAATATATACCCATCCAAAGAATACTCCTAAACAGTCAGAAAATCAAGGAGATGACACATGCTATTCTAGAAGGTGTTTCCCCACTCCCTTTCCCAATTGCCTAAGTCCCACTCCTACAGCTACCACATATTATGAGGACTGGACCTGAATATCGGCTCCAGCAAGCCTGGAACTTGGCTTACCCTTTCAGTCAGCAGATCAATGCAGAGTTTGTTCTCACTGAGGCCAAGGTTAATGAAGCCCTGCAGATGGAAGGAATCTGAGATCAGTCCTCCTGCCCTGCCTAGATGAACCCGTTAAACAGGTCAAAAAGTACACTTCCCAGATGATTTCCAAGCCCAGAGAGCTCACTGTCCCATGAGGCAATCCAATCCACATTTACATGTTTGAAACTTTCCCACAGCCCCAAAAATCCTACAGCTTGCAATACCCCCCTTTAGAATCACAGAGATAAATAGTTATATTACATACCAGTGACCGGTCACTTGGTCTTATTGACTAGAGTCAATAGGCTATCATTAGGCTAAGTGCTTCTTGTTCATTGCTTTCATTCTCAACTCCTGAGAAAAGGGTTCTATGATGATTCCTGCTTTAAAGGGAGTGAAGCTAAGGAAGGTCAAGTAAACTTTCTCAGGGAAAGAAACCAGAGAGTAGGAGGGAAAACCCTTCACTTTTCTTAGGCATGAGACTATTTGTGCCCATTCCCTTACCTCTAAGGATCAATATCATCTATTTTATAGGGCCAGGAAGAGTAAGCAAGAGAGCAGTACTTGGCACAGGACTCACAGTACTTGGCACAGGACTCAGTAAATCATAGTGACTTTCAGTCTCTAGTTTACCCTTTTCATGTGACCTTGGTGATGGGCAGACTCTACCTGCCTGCCCAGAGCCTGGATCCATTAAGTACCACATACCCATCTCTCATTATTCCCATTTCCATATGCAGACCTATGTTATTAGAGGAGCTACAGTTCCTCAGAGTCCAAGGAGGTACCTGACTCATTTGGCTCCCAGAAATGCAAATGGCCATTCAGCACATGTCACTCAGCTAGAAGCAGAGAGATGATATACTCGTGTTGTCCTCTACCCTCTGGCTGCAGAGATTTTGTGAACATCCCTTGCTGGAAGCCTTTCATTGACTCCCTGTCACCCTTAGGATAATATCCTACTCCTGTCCACACTTCTTGTCACAGCCCTCATTGCCCCTACTCTATCCACATGGGCCTCCTTTTCCATTCACTCCAACCCTTCCCACCTAAAGTTTACACATGCTGTTGCCCCCGCCCCCCAACCCTGCCCAGTGGACCTCGCACCCCACTATCTCTGGCTGATCCAGTCTTTAAGACAACTTTCCAGACCATCCAAAGTTGATATCCCCTTAGTTCTCTTTGAAACATCTTTAATCTTTGTCTCCTCATGGCTGATGATTATCATTTCTAGACTGGGTCCCATGAGAACAGGTCCATTCTACTATGACCACAGTGACTCCTAGAAAGTAAGGGCAGGGATTAGGGAAAGCAGAGGGGAAGAAGGGAACCCAGTCTCAGCCCTCCACCTTTCTTGGGCATGCCATTCTATTTTGTGCCCATCCCCTTACCCATGAAGAGAAAATACCACCTACTTCATAAGGCCGGGAAGAGTAAGCGAGACAGCACAGTACCTCACACACGACTCAGTAAATCGTAGTGACTGGGCCTTTCTAGTGTGCCCTTCCCACCTCCCACATCCTCACCAAGGCATTCTTCTCCTTGTGGTATTTGTCTCCTTGGTAGGCTATGAAGTCCTGGAAGTTGGACTGGTATAGGACAGAGACGTCAATCCCACGGTTGGATAGATTACAGCTGATAAATGCAGTTTTTGGATCACACAGTTGGTGACTTAGCAGGTCAGGTTTCTTGGATGACTGGGCCTGTTGTCCACCTCCAGCACTACCCCTTGAGCCTAGGTAAAGGTAAGGCAGTTGGATCTTCAGGCTCCT
Organism: Lasiurus cinereus; assembly: GCA_011751065.1. NCBI lineage: Eukaryota > Metazoa > Chordata > Mammalia > Chiroptera > Vespertilionidae > Lasiurus > Lasiurus cinereus. Next base: position 10,361,299 of record JAAGEH010000043.1, on the reverse strand, counting down.
TGAGGCTCTGATTCGTAAGAGGTGGACCACCTCAGACATGACTTGGATGAGGTTGGCTTCCTGCTCCCTGATGTTCTGACTGTGCTGTTGCTCCTCCTGCTGCAGGTCCTCCTGCTGGTGCCTGCTCTCCAGCGACCAGATGTATTCATTTATGATCTGCTGCAGAAGCAGGATCAGTTCCATCACCCGGGGATGGGGCCTCTGGTTTCTAGGGCCCTGGTTTCTCATCTGGCCAAAGGACTGGTGAAGGGTGATTGATTGGCCAATCACATTCAGGCTTTTAGTTTTGGCCTTACAAGCCTGGCCTGAACCTGCAGAGGAAGAGAGACTATGTACTGCAGCAATATAGACCCCCCTGACCTTAACTGAGAATGAAAGAGTAGTTCAATTCTACATTTATATTAACGTCATGAATAAATCATAAAAGGATAAAAATCACTTCACCTCTAGGTGCTAAAAAGACATTTGACAAAAGTAGACAACCATTCCTGACTTAGGAAACTTATTTAGATGAATGATACCTCTTTAACATAAGACAGTCTCAGCCAAAACACCAGTTTCCTACTTAATTGGGAAAATCGGAAGAATTTGAACTTCTAAATGAATTATTAGGTCATTCATTCATTGTCAGTGTTAAATATCTTACATTGGCACCAGAAGTCTCAGCCAAGAACATTAATTAGGCAAGGAAGTAAATCAGGGTTAGAAATTGGGAATTTGGTAATTGTTTTCTGCAGATTGTTAATGTCTTCTTGGAAGACAGACTTAACAGATTATTTACAAGATAATTTGGTATAGTTATAGGATAGGGCCCTGCCTCATGTTTCTGCAAATACAGTCTTATTGTAACATAGCTACACCCATGTGGCATGTATATGCCAGGCAGAGCTTGACAGTAAGTGCTAGATCCCCATTTTCAATCTGGATCATTGACCTAATTAGTGAGCCTAATGACTCCTCAGAAGCCCCATCTACATACAGCTTTGTTTTCATTTAATCCTAAATGCTGGGAGGTCGAAATTCTCCCAAACTTTCAGATAGAGCAGTTAAGGACACAATTTATTAAAGTCCATTGAATTTAACGAGGTGACCCAATATATCCAGATGAGAATAAAAGGTGCAGATTACTTTGGGGGACACGGAACCCTCTGAAACACAATATTACCAATGGCAGGCTCTGGTCTAAGGTCTTCATGCACACACGTAATTGCATCCTCACCATGACTCTATGAGGAGAGCACCTCCACTAGCCTCACTTTACAGATGAAAAAAACAGAGGCCCAAAAGTAGAAGGTAACACAAGTTTGGGACAGGGGAGCTTTAAAACGAAGTCCACCATCTTCAGACCTTACTACCTTCTTAAAAATCCCTCCTCAAGGCCTCTTTCTGGAAGGATGCAAATGGCATTCACTCCTTGGGATGCATAAGCCCAGTAAGTCCATCAGGGCCCAATCCCACTGGCCGGAGGGGGTCCAGGAAGCCCTAGGTAGTGTCTGGTCCAAAGCCACCCTCTTACTACACATCTCACGGCTCTCCCAGCCCTGCCACTAACACTTACATAAATCTTCGTTTCCACTCATTTCTCCTTTGGTTCCAAATCCTTATGCCCAAAGAAATCAACCTTGACCACCAGGGCTGAGGCACCGCTCCAGGGTCCACCTCCTCTCACTAAGCTTGATTTCTATATTGAGCCTGCAGCTCTGCTTTTAAGAAGTATGAGCTATTCAGGGCAACAATGAGATCCACCTTTTCTCTTCCTAGGGGATATCTCCAGGAGCCCACTATTACCTAAAATGGCCTTCGTTGGCCCCCTTACAGAGAAAGGGTCTGCTATGCCCACACCTGAGGTCACCCCACCTTGGAGCTGTGGTTCTCAAACTTTGATGTTATTGGCACCACCTGGAGAGCGAAGAAAAACCTACAGGCAGTTAGAGGTAGACTAGAGGTAGGCCAGGCCCAGGGAAATATCTCAAGATCACCAGGTGCTTCGAATACCTACCAACCTTTGAGAACCACTGGGCCAAGTGAATCTCAATGAAATCACAAATGAGCTACTAACTCTCTGTGTCTCTGAAAAGACTGGGATTGGGAGCAATCTGAAATGGTGAGCCTAGGGCAGAGGGACAATTTGACAAGGAAGCCCAAGTGATCTCCAAGGGGGTTGGTCCCAATCCCCAGCCCTACTTGGCTCTGTGTCCTTGGCAAACCTCCCCAGCTTTGCAGGTCCTCAGTCTCTCCTTGTTAAAGGTGACATTCAGCTCACAGAGGGTGATATGAATGCTAAATGGGAGGACATGCCGAAATGACAGGTAGAACTGCCCCATGACTGTGTCTGTGTCACCTTGGTCAGCTCCTGTCCTTCCTTCCCTGGAGCTTGACAAACAGAAGCAAGACCCCAAGCAGCGTGTGGTCTGAGAATACCCTGCCTTGCGACTGTTCTCCAACTTCAGTGAGTGCTTGTTTAACATGCAGGTGCCTGGGCTCCACGCGGGGTCTGAGTCAGGAAGTCATCATTGGGCCCAGTAGTCTGCACTGTGGAACTGCCTCCAGTATAGAGTATGCTAGGAGGGTAGGGCTCAGGTCTCTGCTCTAGCTGGGCTGCAATGCCCGTACTGCTCTGGTCCCAGACACCTGCCTGGCTCACTCCCTCTCCTCCTTCAAGTCTTTCCTCAAATCACCTTCTCCTCTGGCCACCCAGATCATTCCACACGCTGCTCTGCCTCCCACACAGCACTTCTCCTGGCCATTCTACCTTTCCTTTGTTATAGCACTTTCTCCCTTCAAATGTACTGCAACTTGCCTTATTTATTATGTTCCAATTTCTTTTCAGTTGCCCCTTCTAAACTCCATGAGAGCAAAGGTCTCAGATTGTTTTGGTTATTGCTTTTTCTCCAATGCAAAGAACCATATTGGCTATTGGGGAGCTCAGTAACATTTACAAATGAATGAATGGACCCATGATACTATCATGCAATTATCCGAGGTCTGGATTCCCTTCTAGACCACAGGTTTCTCAGCTTCTGCCATCATTCCAAGGCACAGAGGGGGTTCTTGGTTAGGGTTTGTTGATGGTTATTGGTAACTAACCAATTAGTGAGGGAGACGGGAATGGAGAAATCCATCAGTTGTAGGTCCAGGTGAATGCTGATGGTGGAACGAAGATCTGCCCAGAGGAAAACCCTCATGTTCCTTAACCTCCTCCATTTCCCACCACCACTCGCTCAGCTGATGCTCTCTCCTAGCAATGGGCCCCCCTCCCAGCACAGCGCTGTCCCATGGATTTGCCAAAAGGGGTCGCTGAATCCTAACTTTCCTTCCTGGCTCAGAAAACTCAGGGCAGCTGCAGCTGACTCAGAAGGCAGGGTAAGAGTGGAAGGGAAGGCCTGGGAAGGCATAGAAACCCTCCTAGAGCTGCCAATGTGTCTTCTGCAAGTATCATGTCCAATAAGGTACTGAGCACCTGGCTGGGCTCTGACCTTGGCACTCATACCTAACTAGATTGTAAAGGCCTCACAGAGAGAGAACACCTGTTTGCTTGTACCTCTCTTTAGCCTTGGGGCCTGAACATAAAGTAGGTGTCAAGTAGCTACTTTTGGTTTTCTTGTTTGCATCTGACATGGGAAAACAGATGACAGAAGATGGACAGCACATATATAAATAAATGAAGTTGGATAAGTTCTGCGAAAAAAAAACCCATGCTGAGTAAGGGATTGAGACCAAGAGAGAAGGCTATGGAGATAGGGTAGTTAGAAAAAGACCCCCAGGAAGGGAAGGAGCAAAGCATGTGGACCTCTGGGAATAGTGTTCTAGGCAAGCGCAGCAAGTGCAAAGGCCCTGAGGTGGCAGCATGTATTTGCGGAAAAGACCACACAAGGTGTGATGAACCTTGATAAGGACTTTGGCTTTTATTCTGAGCATGATGGGAAGACAGGACAGATCTTTCAGAGCTGCTGTATGAGTGATTAACTGCCTTGTGGGGCAGGCTGGGGTTCACAAGCCAGTCAGGACGCCTCAGGCAACGGGAGAGATGTTTTAGGCTAGGATTCACATGTTATTGCTACAATGGGTCCCCACTGCTCCTAGAAAGCCCAAAGTCTTCATCTGAAGTCTGTGGAGCTGCAGGATAACATTCTCAACCAGGGATACCTGGGAAGCCCCACCCCCCACCAATGCCAAGTTTCACCTGTGCCCACTGACACAGGGGTGAGCATCACTCATTAAGAACCACTGTTTCAAGGGCCTGTGGATGGACTTCTCATCCCACCCCATATTTTATCTGCATGTACATTTGGTATAAAAGGGTTGAGAAGATGGATGGATTGCATCAGACACCCCCAAAGATCCAGATTCATATTCTAAGGTAGAAGAGTTCTGTTCAGCTCGGTTAGAACCTACCTCCTGGGGTGCTCACTGCTCCTTTCATCCCCCACCACCTTCCCAGTTCCTTTGCTTTGGCTCCTCCATCTCTTTCCTCTGACTGGATTTCTTTTGATGGCACATCTCTTCCTTCTAGCACTTAGTCCGCTGCCAGCCTTTAATACCTCTTCAAATATGAGTGACCCGTTCTCCTTCCAGACTGGAGGCCCTGTTAAGTCAGTGTTTTCTGGGCTCTTTCTGTTTGCTTTCCACAGGGTCTTCTTGCTTTTTCTGCCCCAAAAGAGTTGGTTCCAACCACCCCGTCCTCCCCTGCCCTGGACTCAGTATAGTGCTTAGGACATGTAGAAAAGGTTTGGTTGTTCTTTCATTAAATACTAGAGGCCCACTGCATGTAATTCGTGCACAGGTAAGGTCCCGGGGCCTGGCAGGTGATCAGGGCCAATCAGGGCCTTCCTTCCCCTGGCTGCCTGCCAGGGCCTTCCTTCATTTAGCACCACCCCTAGTGGTCAGCACACGTCATAGCGAGCAGTCAAATTCTCCATTGTTCCAACTCCCGAGGGGACAATTTGCATATTAGCCTTTTATTATATAGGATATTTTTGTTGATTTCATAGAGGAAGGGAGAACAAGAAACATCAATGATAGGAGAGAATCATCAATCGGCTGCCTCCTGCATCTCCCACAGTGGGAATTGGGCCCACAACCTGGGCATGTGTCCTGAACTGGAATCAAACTGTGATCTCCTGGTTCATAGGTTGACAACCACTGAGCCATACTCACTGGGCACGAAGAAAAGGGTTTTGTTTCATTTCCAGGGACACTATCTATGCTTGTCACCCATACTTCAGAGCCCAGGATAAAGGCCAGGCCATCTGGACCTGGGAGTGCTGGGGAGAACGTGCAGGAGACAGCAACAGGGGGTGTCTGGGGGGCCTGGCTCCCTGAGGACAGCACTGTGGCTTTGGCAGGCACTGAGCTCATCTGCTTCTTCTCTGGATCTGATGGCTATGGTGCTGAGAAGTTTCTCTTTCGGTGTGGGGTGTGGGGTGTGGGGTGTGGGGTGGGCAGTGTGCTCTGAATGGAGCTGTTGTCAAGCACCTGAGGTTCAAGACACAGTTTAAGGCCCATCTCAGCCACTTACAAACTTATAGCTGTAAGTTATTAAGTATCTCTGGGATCAATGTCTCATGTGTGAAGAGACATGAGAGCACAGGAATTAGAAGATCATGTGACATAGCAGATATAAACTTGATCCCCTTGTTCTAAATTCTTTCCAACCCCAGCCTCTGTCCCCTGGGTCCAGCTGGCATCTCTCTGAGCAGCTTCCTGCTTCCCTAGCTGCTCCCAGGGCACCTCCCCCTCCCCCGCCAGCTCCTTAGGCCCAAGGAACCCATGGGCCTGACTGAGCCGCTTTGCAATGGGCTGCAGTGCAGGGATCTTCCTGCCCGACCTCTTGCTCCTCTCTTCTCCACCAGGGCCACAGCCTGCGGCCCTTCCACCTCCTCCTGCTCCTGCCCGCTGTCCTTCATACTGTTTCCTCAGATAGGAGGAGGCTAATTCACCCAGAAGGGAGGAGCCTGGTGGGCACGGGTGTGAGACATTTCAGTGTCTGCTTGGCAGAGGACATGAATGGCCAATGAGAAAGCCGAGGTGCTAACCCATGGAACCCCTGCCTGATGCTTCCTTGGTTTCTCTCCAACACCTTGACTCTGAGGAAAAGCAGGCATCTCCCAAGGCGGCCACCGCCCAGCCCTCAGAGTCCCCAAGGCCACAGTGAAGGAAGCTGCAAGGACAAGTAAACGAGGGGCAGGAACCCCCATAGATACTGGGCACCTATGTATCTTCAGGAGCAGACAGGGCCCAGGAGCCTCCAGACAGGACTGGGGGTGGAAGGGGGGTGGATGGGGGTGGAACACTAACAGTGGTTTTCTTCTTCTCTGCCCCAAGTCCTTTCCACATAGTCTCACACTCACTCCTCCCACATGCCCAAATGGCCAGTGTTACAATCCCCCTCTAAAGCCTAGGGTTGGTCTCCTCATCAAAGAAACTGTGACAAAGGCTCAGCATTCTCATACCCGTTTTGCTAATGAGGACTCCAAGGTTAAAAACATGAGGTGACTCAGCCAGGGTCACAGAACTATCAAGTGGCAGAGCTGAGAAAAAACCTAGAATGTCTGACTTGTAGTCGAGTGCTCTTTATTCAACACTGACACCTAAAAAAAATGGAGGGGAGCATTGGCAGAGCCAGGGATGGGAGTCAATGTTACCCAGCTCCTCCCTGGGGTGATAGAAGAAGTCCTGGAATTGGGTGTCAACCTGGTCTTGGCTCTAACTTCTGGAGGGATCAGGCCTCTGTCATCCTGGAGGTTTAGTTCAACCTCACACTTTGAAAAATGTGGCCATTTCTAGACCATCCCACCCTGACCAGGTGCTGGATTAGTGACTCCCAGGGCATCACACACACAATGTCAAGGAAAGGCCAAGTCCTTGGGCAGGGGGACAAGAAGAAAGGGAGTCAACCACTCGTATTCAACGCAAGCCTTTCCTTTTCTCCTCCATCCCATACAGCCACGCTGCCCAATACCGAAGTTGCTAGCCACATACGGCTATTGAACACTTGGAATATAGGTAGTCTGAATTGAGACACACTGGACATTAAAGACATAATCTGAACGTTGGGAGAATATAGAATTTATTAGATATGGGATACAAAATAAAACCCATCCAAAGCTCTCTTGATTTCCATAGGCTTTCCCACCAAAATCTCCTAAAATCATTTCATACCATAAAATCACTAGCAAAGATGAAAGATAATGCAAAGCTCCCAGAAATGACAGACGCTCAGTGGAAGGAGGGCGATGATGGGGTCAGATGAGCTCATTCCTGGAGCCTCACTGTTTGCTCTGTCATAGCAGCAGATCAGTACACCAGAGGCTGGCGTCAGGGACATTCTAAGCATGTGATTGGCTGGAGCTTCTAGTTGGGGGGAGAGGAGGTGGACCACTTATTCCCCCAGTATGCACTTCATTTGCTTCTCTACACAATACTGCTTCTGCTCCAATAGTGCCTGCGAGAACCGGTTCATGGCTGGAGGATCCAAATGGAGACAGAGAGGAAGAAAGACTTAGTAGGTTCGCAGGTCGTGGTAGATTATCACGGAGCCTCTCATTCAGGGATGCTGAAGTTCAGGCTGCTCTTCGTTGGGATGCATTTCTAAGTCAACCCACCACATCCCCAAAGGTTCTTTGTCAGCTTCACTGTCACAGCATCAGCTTGCCGGACACCTTTGTGTCTCATATAAAACCCTATAACCTGGCGGTAGACTTGGACTCATCACGGTTTCTATTACTTCTAGTGTCCCTTCACTCTGTCTCTTCTCCTTGGTAGCTCAATATTTATGTTTATAACATAAACGCTCTTTCTTCACTGCTCTATTCCCAACAGGCAGAACAGTGGCCAGCATATGGTGAAATGCAACAGATCATTGTTCAATGAATGTCATGTTCTTAGAACCTTCCGAGGAGAATCTGACTCCATAGAATAACATCCAGGGACATCCATGATCTTCTCTGCCTGTTTATCTCACCTACTAACTCAAAGCCCCAGAGGGCAGAGAACCACTTCTGATTAGTTCCAATGCCCTGCCCAATGGCAGGTCACGTCATCCCTGTTTGCAAAGGAACTTAATCAAAATATGAAGGTGCAAACCGTCTATGGTATAGATGAGCTGAAGCTCTAGCTACTAAAGGCCAATAAGGGAAGACTCAGCTACTGGACCACAGGAGTGGAAGACACCAGGACTGGAATGTCAACGCCACTCACCAACTTCCAGGCACTGGGTCTTATCTGTAAAGGTGAGGCGGAACCAGCCAGGCTCCTGAGACATGTAGGCCTTGCCAGGGGCCAATAGGAGCTTGTTGTCCAGGAAGCGGCGATAAAGGAGCTGCTCTTCCTCAAATGTGCACGGGTCCAGGTACTAGGGAAGGCAGAGAGACAGAGCTGAGACAAGACCTATCAGGCAGGTCTGCCCGAGGACACCTGTCCTCGCTCCCAGAACTCACCTCTCTCAAGTTGACCCAGATATAGAGGCCAGAGCCACGATTGAGAAAAGGGATCTTCAATGTCTTCAACGTGTTAGTGATGTACTTGTGAGCTGCCTGCATCCGGGAGCGATTAGTGGGAATGTACACCTTGTCGATCCATTCTGGATGGTGAGAGAGGAGAATGCGTCACAGGTCCTTTGGTACAGAACTGCCAAGAATTCTTTGCCACATGCTTCCTACCTGGACTTCCTGGCAGCTCTTTTCAAGACTGACTCCGTACTATATTTGAGCTGATGGCATCCATATTCAAAACTCACCTCCTGCCTACCTTCAGCTCTGGAGGAGACCCTAGGCTTCTCAGTACACTTGTCGAAGTATTCTGTTTGAGTTTACAGCTCTGACACTAAGAGTCAGGGTATCTCCCTGTAATGGGCTGATGCTGCTGTTGTTAAATGAGCAGGAAGCAGGAACTCACAGCTCCCCCTACCTCCTGCCTTACAACCCCACACAGTGGGCTTTGAGGTATTTGGTGATGATCTTAGCCCAATTGTTCTCAGCATTGGCAGCATACAGAACCAGCTGGGGAGCTTGTGAAAATCCTCATGACCAGGTTATATCCCCAGATCACCTAAGTCAGAATCTTTGGGTGGAGCCCACACATTGGCATTTAAGATCCCCATGTAATTCCCATGTGCTTCCCAAATTGATAGCCTTGTTCATGGAGCTGGGAACCTGGTTTCTGCCAAATATCAAAGGGTCTGGCACCATGTAGGGAAACAGATCATTGGATTTCTCCTCTCTACCCTTTTACTCACCCAAATGTGGAATTGTTTCCTCAACTGGATTATTTGGTTACTTTCATTTATTGAATTAAATCCCAGCTTTTAATTTAAATCTATTAGACTGGCATCTGTTCTATTACAGGGAATTAAAGAAAGGGGCCCTTCTCTATGTTTGGGCCATGGCACTAAAGGGGGAAGTTCTCCTTGAAGCCAGCATTCACGTCAGATCCAAGGGGCAGAAGAACCCAACGGCCATAGATGTAGCCATAGCAACTTGCCCAAATGGCAGCGCTCCCTTGGCCACGTTGGAAGGTGAAGTTAAGTCATAGTTGAGGAGTCAGGTGCTTATTTCTTTGTAATCTTTGCCGGAGCAAGCAGGATATTGGAAAGGGAGAAGAGGCCTTGACATAAGGACAGATTTCTGAAGTTCCCCCTGAAGTCTGTGTATGTTTATCTGTCCCCTTTCTAGGCAGAGCACGAGCTACCAGACAGCCAGAAATTAAAGCCTATCTTGGCTTTTAAACCAGCGTCTTTCTCGTCTGTCTACACCCTAGTGTCTCCGATGAGCTGCATCCTGCCTTTCTTCAACCTTCTTGTCCTCCACCATGACACCTGAGACAGTGAACAGGATGTCAGGGGACTGAAGGCATGTCAGAAGCCCAAGCAGACCCCGAAATTCCCCATGGCCCTGATCACTAAGATGCCTGGATGGAGTTCAGTACCTCTGTCCTGGAGCAGCCGACACAGCTTGTGCTGAGTGATGCCAGAGATGCCATGGAGGAAGCCAAAAGCACCCACAGCAGAGGCCACCTCCTTGTTGCGAGTATACAGAATGCCAAAACGGAAGCCAGAGATCCCAAAACCCTAGAGGAAGAGAGGGAAACCTGGTTGGTCTGCCTTCTTCTCTTGGCTCCTCATCCTTTCCAACCCAAGGACAGGCAACTGAGACTCACCTTACTGGTGCCCCAGATCACATGGGTCCTGTTGGAATCAGGCAAACTGGAGAAAAGACAGTACAATCAAGGTTATGGAGAAACTAGAGGCCCAGTGCACAAAATCTGTGCACGAGGGCAGGGTCCTTCAGCCTGGCCTGCACCCTCTCCAATCTGGGACCTCTGAGGAAATATCCTATGGCCGGTTTAGGCCTTATCCCACAGGGGCCTAAACTGGCCTTTGGACATCCCTCTCTCAATCTGGGACTGCTGGCTCCTAACCACTTGCCTGGCTACCAGCTTGATTGATGCCTCACATTCAGTGCCAGCCTGATGGTCCCCAACTGCCCTCCCCTGCCAGCCTGATGGCCCCCAACTGCCTCCCCAGCCAGCCTCATGGCCCCTAACTGCCCTCCCTTGCTGGCCTGTTTGCCCCTAACCACTTCTGCCTTGGCCCCCACCCCCTTGGCTTTGTCTGGAAGGAAGTCAGACAGTAGGAAGGTGTCTGGTCTCCTGGTCTAATTAGCATACTACCCTTTTATTAGTATAGATATTTGAAGGATAAAGACTTGGGGTCTTTGTGTGAAAAGGAGGAAATGAACTTGAGGTCCTTCCTCAACAGAAGGGCCTACAGGGTAAAATTTCAAAATACAATTGCTCCAGTTAAGCCAAGAAATGAACACAAGGTATTTTGGGGGAACAAGATGAGATGGCTCTCAGGTGCCTATTGAATAAAATCAGGACCCTCAGCCAGTCTTGTAGGCCTGCCTCCATCTGGTCCCAAGCCACTTCCTGTTAGTTGGTTCTTCACACATGAGGTACACCCACCATTTCTAAAACGTGCTTACTTCTTACTGCTCCACCCAGGTTAATACTTTTACTTCATCCAGGAATGCCATTTCCTTGCTTTGGCTGTTAGAATCCTATCCTAGGGCCAAATACTGTTCTTAAAAAGTTCTGCCCCATTTCTTCATTTTCCATAGGAACCTTTCAAGAGGTTCCTATATGGCACTTCAACAGGACTTCATCTTGACTTTTTAAAATACATTTTTTTTATTGATTTTTAGAAAGGGGGGAAAGAAAGAAGAAAAATAAACATCTATGTGAGAGCAGAGCATCCATCAATCAGCTGCCTCCTGCACACCCCTTACTGGGGAACCAGCCTTCAGCCCGGGCATGTGCCCTGACCAGGAAGTGAACCAGCAATCTTTTAGGAGGACACCCAACCAACTGAGCTACACTGGCCAGGGCCATCTTGATTTTTGATGGTGCACTGTCCACCTTGCCCTCAGGTTTTCTCATGTACAAAGTGGCATTTAGAGGACACTTGTGAGGTTGGTTGAGGTCTTACTAGTTTTCAGATCCCAGTTGGTACTTATTTTGGTTCCAAGCTCTTAGCCAATTAAATTTAAGGCACATAAACTGATCCAGCAAAGCAGTTTATGATTCTCATTCCCACTCCAGCTGAAACCAACTCACCTTTCCATGCTCAGAATACTGTGGAATGGGATTGATTCATCAAACACAGTCCCCATGTATATCTCGTCAATAATCACATGAAGGTTATACCTACAAGTTGGGCAGAAAAGTGAAAACATCAAGGTTGTCTCTCTAATCTTAACACTTTCTTTTATGGTCAGTTCTGGATAAAGATCAGATTCTCGTATTGCCACAGCAGCCCATCCATCAAAGATCATGAAGGTGGGGTGTCTGGGGGGAAGACTGGTACATCAGAAAGGACCTTACACATGGCTAGGGAGTAGAACCCAAAAGACACACCTGAGAAAATCTTACTGAACCTTTCAACCCTCAAGCAGAAACCACTTTGTGGTGTTAAGTGGGTTAAGATTTATATGCACATGGTGTTTATTCTCCCATTGGCCCTCTGAGGCAGTACTGTCATCTCCATTTCACAGATGAGGAAACTGGTTTCTGAGACAAAGTTAATGCCCTCTATTAGCAGTTTTGGGGGCTGGAATTTGAACCTAATTCTGTCAAATTCTATCTAGCCCAGGACTTCCAACATTCTTCCTCTTGTCCCCATGCTCTGCTATTGATTGCTCTGGGTTATATGAGGCTTGGACAAGTGCATCTCTTCTAGAAAACAGAAGACTATCTACCCTCATTAACAGGGCTGTTTCTGGACTTCAGACATGTCAGATATAAAATGTTCTTAGGAATAGGACATTTCTTCTTCATCATCCCACATCATCCGATAGTCTCTTTCCTGGCACCTCAGGCCAAGTAGTTTGGAAGTGGATTCTGGGAAAGTGCTCATGCTAGAAGTGGATAGGCAACAAAACTATAGTACGATTGTTACATAGGTTTCTGCACATGGACAAACACTAGAAAGAAATTGAGGAAAAGAGATTATTGGAAGCTGTAGCATGTGGTTGCATTTTCCTCATTCCCATTTCAGTTAGTTGTGCACCACTTTGCAGAGTACAATAAGCAGCAAGCATAGTGAGAAAAAGTATTTCTGGTTCTGACCGCTTGTTCATGACTGATGGCAATTTGTTTCGTTTCAAGGGGTAAAACTCCTACCTCTTGGCAAATTCCAGGTATTCCTTCAGTGAGTCCCGAGAGTAGATGTCTCCCAGAGGATTATTGGGGTTGATGAGAACAAGACCTTTGACGTTTTTTCCCTGAAAGAACCAAACATACTCCAATAAACTCAAATCCTTCACTTCTACTTCACATTCAGCCAATGTCAGTCAGGACACCAACACAGGTCACATAATCAAGGTCTAAGTTTGATCTTGAAGCACCTCTCATAGTGTCCCCAGGGCAGAGCAGGAAGTAGCACTGGGGACTGCCACTGAGAAAGCTCAGGGCTACCAGAGGGACATGTCCCTGGAACACTGCCTCTTCTGAAGAAGGAACCCACATACTCTTGCTGAGAAGGTTGTAGCAGAGTCTCAGCACCGAATCCCTTTCAGGGGCAGCAGTGCCCATCGCGACCCCTGGTCCTCTCCTTACCTTAAACCTCGCCTCAAGCAGGGCTTTCTCCAACTTGTCCACAGTCAACTGGAATGGCTGGGTGTTCGCCTCAGTGGTCTAGAACACAAACACTGCCTGAGGACCGCCCATCTGAAAGTTTCTAACTTTGATCCCTCATTCCCACAAACTGTGAACAATCCTTGGCTGTCATACCCAGGGTACCAGTCCCACATCCTCACCCCGTGATCACTTATATAAGAGGAAAACAATCCCCCCACCCCACCCTATGCCTTCAAATGCCTTCCAGACATTCCATTGCCTAGGTGGGCTGAGCAGGGAAAGGGCCCCATTCTGACCTCACTGTCCAGGTAAACACGAATCAGCTCAACATTCACATATAGGCTGGAAGTAAACGTAAAGCCAGAATAGAAGGGGGTGACGGTCAGAAAGGCATCTGGAAGCGCAGGAAGACAAGGTTGTCAGTCCAGGTTCTTTTGGTCAGAACCTACCACACACCACCTGACCCCCAGACCAGCAGCAACTCTACCAACAGGGTAGCTTACTTGGGCAATTCCTCCTACTTGGGGATTAATACTTTGGGGCTCAGGCTCTGTAAAAGGTAGCTATTCTTATAAACAATATTTGGGGAACAAAATTCTAGTGTTGTCCTTGGGGCTACACTAGAGAAGACAAGGAAAGAACAGTGTTCTGAATGGCTCAGAAACCAGGGCACAAATCAAGCCAGTCCTCCTAGCAGGATGAGCACTGGGCACTCACAAATTCTGGTCAGCTCCAGAGCAAACAATGGAGGCTGCTTCTCCACATGACTCAGGTTATCTGTAACTTGTGGCCTCATGCATCCTTCTCTTCCCATCACTTGGCCTTATTGATGAGCTAACCAAAGACCGACTTACTGGCTTGAATGAAACTGGCCACCTTGGTAACTACCTTTCATATCACCAAAGCTCATCAAAGTCTGAGACTCTTATTTGGGCATTGTTAAGAGGGACACTGAGAACAGAACTCTCAGCCTTACTTGATCTAGAATTAATTAGACATTATTTTTTAGGAAGCGGTGATAGAAATTCTATATAGTTTGAGTCAGTTTACCAGGGCTCTCTGTATTGAAGTTAAGCCCTAAGTCCCAGCTAATAATATAATGGGTTGGCCCCCACCATCACCACCCCTAGGTCATATCTCCTTGAGGACTCTCCCGTGATTTCCTTCCTCATTAAGTGGGGGTGCAAATCCCTCACTCCTACAGAAACAGTAGGAAGATGTCCTAACCAGTGTAGGAGAGTCCTAGCACATTAGGCAAAGGGCCTGAGTCAAGATGTTTTTCTTCTCTGAGGCCCAATGCCTGTGTGCTGATATTTCCCTGAGGGAATGGAGAGCCCATCGACTTACCACCTGGATTACATAGCACCAAGGTCAATGCAGAGAAGATAGCACAGCAGCCACATAGAACAGCCACCTGAAGAAGATGCACAGGACGCAGAAGTCAATCCCCATGTCTGAAGGGCTAGTACCCACTGGCTTTTACTTTGTCTTGACCCTGGTGGGTCTCTGCTGGTTCTCCCTGGACCCTCTGGAAAATGCAGAGTCCCTCAAGAATACAGCCCTCCACTAGGACAGCAGTGAGGCTGGGAAACTGACTCACATTTTCTGGATCAAGCTGCTCAGGTGTCTTGCAGTAGTGGGTCAGGAACCGGGCTACTTCTTCCTTCAGGCTATGGAGAGACCCAGAGAGATCGTGTGGTTCTCAGGTCTAGACTGTAGTCTTTTCCAAAAGGGCAAAGAGTCTAAATATGCTTCAGGGATTCTGACAGAGGCTATCAGTTCCCTGGGTTACAGATGGTAAATCTCGCCAGGATCTCAAGCCTTTGGAATTAAACATCAGTGCCATTTGTACTACAGCAGGCTACCTCCAAATGTTGAACTCTAGGCATTTTCTAGAAGGTGTTCCCCAAAGAAACGAAGTAGCCAACCAAGAATCTGATATTTTGAGCCTTTCCCTGCATGGTGCCTGTGGACCAGGAGGCTATAGATCTGGAAGTTACTTACAATGCATGTCCACTCCAATCAGGATATTGCAGAAGGTCATCATCAATGTAGTTCATGTCACTCTGACTCAGCTGTTGACAAATAAAGCATGAGGACAGCCAGACCAGGGAAGCCCCACAGCCTTCGTCCTATTCCTACAATGCAGGTGGGCATTTGCCCTCAACACAGGGCCTCCCAGAGGGCAATGGGTACACATGCTGCATGCTCCTGAATGAAGGAGGCCCTGATCGCATCAGGTCACACAAATGGATAACTTACTGAGAACTGCTTAATTAACCACCTCCCCAACAGTACTCTTGGGCCAGAGGCTCCCTTGTCAGTCTACCCAATATATACCCATCCAAAGAATACCCCTGAACAGTCAGAAAATCCAGGAGATGACACATGCTATTCTAGAAGGTGTTTCCCCACTCCCTTTCCCAATTGCCTAAGTCCCAATCCTACAGCTACCACATATTATGAGGACTGGACCTGAATATGGGCCCCAGCAAGCCCAGAACTTGGCTTACCCTTTCAGTCAGCAGATCAATGCAGAGTTTGTTCTCACTGAGGCCAAGGTTAATGAAGCCCTGCAGATGGAAGGAATCTGAGATCAGTCCTCCTGCCCTGCCTAGATGAACCCTTTGAACAGGAAAAAAAGTACTCTTCCCGGATGATTTCCAAGCCCAGAGAGCTCACTGCCCCATGAAGCAATCCAATCCATGTTTACGTGTTTGAAACTTTCCCACAGCCCCCAAAATCCTACAGCTTGCAATACCCCTCTTTAGAGCCACAAAGATAAATAATAGTTATATTACACACCAGCAACCAATCATTGGGTTCTTATTTTGTGCCAGACACTAGACTAAGTGCTCCATGTGAGTTGCTTTGAATTTCACTATTCCTGATAATAAAGTTCTAATTGGTCCCTGCTTTTAAGTGAGTTAAACTAAGACATATTGAATAGCCTAATTAGCCATACGACCATGGTGATGGGTAGACTTTATTTGCCTGCCCCAGAATATGGATCCCTAAGTGTCACAGATCCTGTCTCATACCCATCTCTGTTATTTCCACTTCCATGTACAGGATTTTCAAGTTATTAGAGAAGCTATAGGTCTTCAGAATGCCAGGGGGTATCTGACTCACTTGGCCCCCAGAAAAGCACATGTCACTCAGCTGGAAGCAGAGAGATGATATACTTGTGCTGTCTTCCACCTTCTCTGGCTGGAGAGTTGTTGTGAATATCCCTTGCTGGAAGCCTTTCATTGATTCCCTGTCACCCTTAAGATAATATCCTACCTCTGTCCTTCCTTTGTCCACAGTTCTTGCACAGCCCTCATTGCCTATACTCTATCCACTTGGGCCTCCTTTTCCATTCACTCCAAATTCTTCCCACCTAAAGCTTCACACATGTTGTTGCTCCACCCACCCCCACCCCCGCCAGAGGATCCCCATCGCACCACCACCACATGTAAGACAAAGCTGGCACCCCCTTAGTGCTCCCAGCAACATTGCTGTTTCTTTCCCAATGGCTGCTGACTATCATCCCTAGATTGAGTTCAATGAGGGCTGTTCACTTACCTATGACCACAGTGACTCCTAAAGATAAGAGCAGGGATTAGGGAAAGAAACCAGAGCAGAAGAAGGGAACCCAGTCTCAGGCCTTCACCTGTCTTGGGCATGTCACTCTATTTTGTGTCCATCCCCTTACCCATAAAGAGAGAATACCACCTACTTCATAAGGCCGGGAAGAGTAAGCGAGAGACTCATGACTCAGTAAATCCTAGTAACTAGGGCTCTCTAGTGTGCCCTTTCTGCCCCCCACATCCTCACCAAGGCATTCTTGTCCTCATGGTATTTGTCTCCTTGATAGGTTATGAAGTCCCGGAAGCTGGCCTTATATGAGGCAGAGATGTCAATCCCACGGTTGGATAGGTCACAGCTGGCAACTGCAGCTTTCGAATCACTCAGTTGGTGACTTAGCTGGTCAGGCTTCCAGGGCAATTGGGCCTGCTGCCCATCACCACCTCTTGAGTCCAGAGAACGGTGAGGCGGTTGGAGCTCCAGGCTACTTGTGGCAATAGCCTGTAAGAGGTTGACCACCTCGCCAAATAATTGGATGAGGATAGCTTCCTGCTTCTTAGTGTCCTGACTGTGCCATTGCTTCTCTTGCTCCAGGTCCTCCTGCAGGTGCCTGATCTTCAGCCGCCTGGAGTACTCATCTATGATCTGCTGCAGGCGCAGGATCAGCTCCATCACCCAGGGCTGGGGTGTCTGGGTTTTGAGGCCCTGGCCCTCCATTTGGTCACAGGGCTTATGGAGGCTGTCTGATTGGTGACTCATAGTCCGGGTCTTGGTTGTGATCTCAACAAGCTTTCCTGAACCTACAGAGAAAGAGAGAGACCATGTACTGCAGTAACATAAACTCCCACTGATCTCAGGCTGGCCTAGTGTCCTCCTACATCCACACTAGGTTATAGAACTAACTTGGTTCTGAAGGAGTTATCTAATCATTCCAGGGCAATGCCTAAGTGGCCCCAGCCCAGACCCTTGGGCAATGTGCTTCTGGCATCAAGCCCTGATCATCAAAGCCCTCAAATAACGACCAAAAGACAGAACGAAGCAAAAACAACAACAATAACATTAAAAACACATTAAGCCCAGTGGCATTATCACTTTTGAGGAGAAACATTGTCCAACAGGTGTGGCACCAATCTTTAGGTAGAGAACTCTCTGGAACTATTAACAAGATCTTGGGGATTGCCTAGTCTGTGCACTGCAATGCTGATGGCCAACACCCTGGTGCCAACAACATAGATGACGTCAGCAGTGGTGCAGTGGAATGCCCAGCTAGTTAACAACTACAAAGGAAAATGTTTCAATTAAAGATCATTTGACAACCAAAAATATATTTTTTATTTCTGAGGAAAAGGGAATCTTAGGTCTCACTTTGAGGAAAAGTGGAAACTGAGCAGACAGGCTCTAAGTTCTCCACCCTGTACTTCAACCAGAGAAATTCCTGCTTCATAGTGTTCTAAGAAAGGAGAGGGATGCTGCTGCTATAGGAAGGAGAAGAAAGAAAGGGAGGAAGAACAGAGGAAGGGAGGAGGGAAGGTGGGAGGGAGGGAGAGAGGGAGGGAGGGAGGAAAGGAGAAAGGAAGGAAGAAAAGGACAAAAATCTTGTCACTTCTGTTACAGGTTGTGGCACCAACACTTCAGCTTGTGATGTTCCCATAGCAACCTATACTTCTAAGTGACAATACTTGTTCAGTGTCTGTATATATTGCTATATCCTTACCACAGTGCCTGGCACATGGGTAACTAGTTGTTTAAATTGGTTCGAATGAGAACCTCTACAGGCAAATTTATGGAGCAGAAAATGGCGGAGAGGTCAATAAACCAAAAGAAGAGAATTTTCCTGGTAAAATGTATTTTCCGATACAAGAAACTGAGCATGCAGAAGGCCAGAAGTTAGACCTGGCAGGTGGGTCTCTGCCAATACCAGTCCTTTCTATTAAAACAAAAAAAGTCTATTGTGAATGATGCTTTCCATAGAGGCCATATGTCCCTAAATTGTCTAGGGTTGAGGTATGCCAACCTCTCCTCAAGTCTTTTGCCTATACCTCTGGTTTCAGTATTCCTCAGCTCCTAACCATCTCAAGCCAAATGCAAGGGTCTTCTACAACAGCTAGAGCAGCATCTCAGAACGAGCCCAGCCCTCTGATAAGAGCTGAGGGACAGACAGACAGTAGAAACCAAGAAGGAGACATGGACATGGGAAATGAACCAGCAACAAGCCGGTCTCATGATCATTCATGATCTAGCACATGGGTATACTCTTCAGACCGAGGACACTCTGAGTCACTTTTCCTAGTGCCCTTCAAACCCTCTCTCTCTGCCTTGCCCTTCAGCCTTCCTTCCCTTGCCCAGAGCTGCCCCTGGTGTCTCAGTATTCTATCCTAATTTGATTCTTCCTTCTTAGTGTGGCAGTACAATAAGGATCATGGAGTTTTCTTAACAAGGTGTTTAGAGATATGGATCCCTAAGTACTAGTGGCACAATTGAAAGCTCAGGCCAAAGAAGCCTGGAGAAGCCTAGATTCTATTCTATGGTAACTATTCACCAATTGTCTGAGGTCGGAAGAACTATTTCCCCTGTCTGGGCATCAGTTTTCCATATGTAGATGAGAAGATACTTGCCTCAATTCAAGGTAATAAAACGGAAGCTCAATGAAGATAAGTGACTTCTATGGTTCCCCAGCAGAGCCAGGATTTAAGCCTCAGACCTCCCACGTTAACCCAGAACTCTCAGACAGAGGAGAGAACCAGCAGCAAACAAACCCTTGCATGGACCTTTCCCTTCATCTCACATTCCCCCAGAGACTTCAGGTTCTAAAGTTGGACTACTACGTCCAACAGTATTGTCATCTGGTCCTGTGGGTGACTCAGAGTCCTCAGACAGAAGCAAACAAGTTTCTGGAAGTGGTTTAACTTAGCCCTCGAATTTCTCCAGGGGTCATTTTTGAAATACAGTGTCCCAGCACACAGAACATCCAGCCCCATAAACAGCACAGACAACAGGAAGACCAACGGGACTCCAGCTGCCAGGAATAGATTGTAAGATCATTGCTTTCCCGTCCATGGGATGGGATCCATGAGTGGGCAGTGAGGTCTGGGTCCCCTTCTGGACTATAGGCTTTTCAGCTTCTGCCATCATTCCAAGGCACAGAGGGGGTTCTTGGTTAGGGTTTGTTGATGGTTATTGGTCACTAACCAATGAGTGAATGGAGCAATCAATCAGTTTTTGGCCCCAATAGAATGATCTGCCCAGAGGAAAACCCTCATGTTTCTCCACCTCCTCCATTTCCCACCACCACTCGCTCAGCTGATGCTCTCTCCTAGCAGTGGGACCCCTCCCAGCACAGCGCTGTCCCATGGATTTGCCAAAAGGGGTCGCTGAATCCTAACTTTCCTTCCTGGCTCAGAAAACTCAGGGCAGCTGCAGCTGAGGACTCAGAATCCAGGGTGAGTGGAAAGGCAAGGCCTGGGAAGGCCCAGAATTCCTCCTAGAGCCACCAGTGTGTCTTCGGCAAGTCTCATGTCCAATAAGGTTCTGGGCACCTGGCTGGGCTCAGGCAATACAATCTCTTTCCAACTCAAATCAACCCCTGTGCTTGGAGGGTCTCTAGGATATTAGTCTTACAGGCAGGACCCCAGGCAATTGTGGAAATGAAACCAAACCCCTTTCTTCGTGTCCTAAGCACTATACTGAGTCCTGGGTGGGGCAGGACAGGAACCAACTCCTCTGGGGCAGAAGAAGCAGGAAGAGCCTGTGGAAAGCAGATAGAAGGAGCCCAGAAGAGACTCCCTGAACGGAGCCTCCGGTCTGGAAGGGGAATGGGTTACTCACGTTTGAAGAGGTATTAAAGGCTGGCAGTGGACAGAGTGCTGGAAGGAAGGAGATGCTCTATTTCTTATTTCAAAAGAAATCCAGGCAGAGGAAAGAGATGGAGGAGCCAAGCAAAGGAATTGGGGAATGGTATGTGTGTGTCTGGCAGGGGACAGGGCGTGGGGTGGAGGGGTGAGGGGTGGGGTGGAGGAGTTGGGAGAGCAAAGGAGGCAGGGAGCACCCTGGATGGTGGGCTCTAATCAAGCTTTCCCTGGAAGAACCTCCTGCCTTAGAATGACCCTGGGTCTCTGGGGGAGTCTGATGAAAGCCATGGACCGTCTCATCCCTTTTACACCAAAGCACATACACATAAATTCAGGGCTGGGATGAGAGGTCCACCGCAGGGCCTCAAAATAAGGTTCTTCATGATTGACGTGCACCCCCTGGGTCAGTAGGACCCTGCATTGTTGGGGAGGCTCAGTATGTGGAATGCAGGACCCACATCAGCAAAGAAAGCCCCATCACTGGACTCCCAGGTTCTGGCCACACAAAGTGCACAGGCCGGGTCCTCTCAGATAGGCCCCTCAGAACCTCAATTTCATGGCTGTCTCTCTCTGAGCTGGGTCACAGGCCCATTTGCTGAATCTTCCCCCTTTTCCCCTCACACCTGGGTCGGCCACACTCCTCCCTCCAAAGTGGGCAAGTGACTGCTAAAAACCCAGGGAACAAGCATGATGCAAACCAGAGGATCGGGGGAGCTAAGGGCAGCCAGGCAGTGTTCTTGGAGGAGGAATGCTGCTTCCCTCCGCGCCTTCCCACCAGCAAAGAGAACCAAGGCCTTCTGAGTTGGGCCACGGCAGATGCCAGACTTGGAATCTTGCTTTGCCTTTGGAACAGAGAAGCCAAAAGGAACTGGGTTGGAAGGGAGTGGAGGAGGGGACAAGTATTTGCCAAATCTGGAATCTGATCCTTCCACTGATGATTTCTAGTTGTGTGACCCCAGCTGGTTGATTTCTCTCATCGGTGTTTCTAGTTTTCTATCCCTCTCCCTTCCTCTCTGTAAAAAATCAATAAAATATATTTAAAAATACTCATTCTTTCTATCCATTTTCACTGAGCCACCCTTCTCCCCCTCCTGTGTGCGCTCGCCAGTCTCCTGGGGCTGGGGCCATCTCAGGGAATATTCTGGAAGGTGCTGACTCCTCTCACCCGTTCCCAGGAGACCTATATGATGACGGGTTGAGAGTTTCCACCGGACTCTTTCTTCCAGTCGCACCACATTGACCACTTCCTCCTGCCGGGAAATCTCCTGCCGGGAAATCTCCTCCTTGTCCCCAAGAGCCCTGCTCTGACTTCCTCGCTTCTGTAGGCCTGGGTCTTCCCTCAAAACCACACTCTAAGGAGCTGCTCTTCCTCCTCCCTTCTCCCTCAGAATTCTGGGGCTGGAGCAAGGCCCAGCTACCCCACCAGCCCACTCGGCTAAGTTCTCCTGAGAGTCAGAAGGCTCCTTGCACTACAGAGGCCTTCAGAGAGCTGTTTCCCCATCGCCTGGCCTCTGTATGGGGTGCATGTCCTGAATCCTCTAGATCAGTGGTTCTCAACCTTCCTAAGGCCGTGACCCTTGCATACAGTTCCTCAGGTGATGGGGACCCCCAACCATGAAATTTTGCTACTGTTATGCATCGTGATGTAAATATCTGCATTTTCCGATGGTCTTAGGCGACCCCTATGAAAGGGCTGTTCGACTCCCAAAGGGGTTACGACCCACAGGTTGAGAACCGCTGCTCTAGCCGCTGTGCTGAGCGCTTAGCAATATTACCCTCCCACCCTCGCAGCCCCGGCAGCAGTAACACTGTGGCCACAGCAGAGGCCTGTGTGGTCTCCTCCCCGCTGGCTCTGGGCTCCGCTATGTGACCTGGAGAGCTCGGGGCCTGGGTCGGTCCTACGGGAATGCTTGCCCTCAGCAGCCAGCCATGCAGGAAAGCAGCTCATGCTGGGCGGTGGCGTGACCAGAGGCCACGGGGAGGAGAGTCTGAGGAATGAGAGGCGTCCAGCACAGCCCAGCTCCGTGGAGGGGCCTGATTTCAGCCACGTGAGTCATAACACGCAGCCCCTATTCACTGCCCTCCTGAGCCCCACTGACCGTGGACTCAGGAGAAGCAAGTGGTCATCGTTTTAAGTAAAGAAGTTCAGGGGACGATTCCTTGCACAGCCAGGGAAAACGTAGACAAACCGCACGGCCTGGATTCTGTCACCAGCCCATTGCACAGATGCTGACCCTGAGCTCAGAGGCTGCCCAGTGAGTAAGCGAGTATCTGGGTCCAGTGAAATGAACAGCGGGCAGCTTCATGGACTGCCAGCCGCAGCCCCCGCTCCCGAGGTCCAGCACAGCATCTTCCCAGCAGCGTCCTGCTTCCCTTGCTGCTCCCCCGCCAGGCACTGGGCACAGAGGGGGCACGAAGCCCAGCCTGCTCCCAGGACACTGCCCCCTCCCCCGCCAGTTCCTTAGGCTCCAGGAGCCAGGGGCCCAGCTGAGCCGCTTTGGAATGGGCTGCAGTGCAGGCTCTTGCTGCCCGACCTCTTCCTTCTCTCTTCTCCACCAGGGCCACAGCCTGCGGCCCTTCCGCCTCCTCCTGCTCCTGCCCGCTGTCCTTCATACTGTTTCCTCAGATAGGAGGAGGCTTCGCAATCCCATTTCAGTGTCTGCTTGTCCGGGGACATGAACTGCCAGTGAGAAAGCCGAGGTGCTAACCCATGGAGCCCCTGCCTTAGTTTCTCCCCAACATCTTTTTTTTTTAAATATATATTTTATTGATTTTTCACAGAGAGAAAGGGAGAGGAAGAGTTAGAAGCATTCATGAGAGAGAAACATCGATCAGCTGCCTCCTGCACACTCCCCGCTGGGGACATGCCCGCAATCAAGATACATGCCCTTGATGGGAATCGAACTTGGGATCCCGATGCTCTATCCACTGAGCCAAACCAGTCGGGGCTCTCTTCAACATCTTGACTCTGAGGAAAAGCGGGCATCTCTCAAGGTGGCCACCGCCCAGCCCTCAGAGTCCCCAAGGCCACAGTGAAGGAAGCTGCAAGGACGAGTAAACAAGGGGCAGGCACCCCCACAGACACTATGGGGGAGCCAGGCAGACACCGGGCTCTTCAGGAGCAGACAGGGCCCAGGAGCCTCCAGGCAGGACTGGGGGTGAGAGGAAGGGGAGGGTTTTCTTTTTATCTGCCCCAAGTTCTTTCCACACAGTCTCACACTCACTCCTCCCGCATGCCCACACGGCCAGTATTACAATCCTCACTTTACAACTGAGGACACGAGGCTCAGAGAGGTGAAGCCACATGCCCGGAGTCACACAGCCACCATGTGGCAGGGCCAGTCCTGAGAGCCAGGCGGAGGCTGTGCGGCCAGGTGCTTTCCAAATCCAGGGTGTAAGCCCCTGTCCTCTCACATTCTCCAAGAAGACCTTGGGCAAGTTTCTTAACCTCTCTGATTCTCAGTGTCCCCATGTATAACACGTGGACTCTAATTGTCCTCCCCCCTAGGGACGTGTGAGTTCTGTCCCCCACCCCCACCCCTGCTCCTGCCTCCAGTCCAAGCAGTTTTCGTTCTATCGCCCAGTTTCCATCCTGCTGTGGACACAAACAAGGTAAGGCCTTTTCAAATCCCAAGCCCTCGCTGATCACAAAAGCCCAAGTCCAGGCCTGATTCATAATCTGGTGTCATATTTATTCCTTTAAAAAATAAAAAATAAAAAACAACCCCAGCACATTAACAACAAAAACCCGTGGAAATTAGTAAGGGACACAGAAAGATCGAAGGCTCCCAGCCAGGACCCAAAAAAGAATCCCTGGATTCTTTCCCCATGAGGGGAGGTTTTCCATAGGAAGACAGTCCCGTGCTTTGGCGCAGGGGCCTGGCTGTTTTCTCCTTGAGCGAGCTCCTGGGATAAAAATAGCCAAGCAGAAGGCGGCCCCTTCTGGGGCTGGGGGAGGAGAAGGAGGGCGAAGGAGGGGAGGGGGCCTTGGCTCCCAGATGCCTGTGTCCTTGAGAAACAGGACGGGGGAGCGGGCTCTGCTGTGTGGGGCCTGAGCGGGAAGTGGGAGATGAGACTTCCCGGTGAAGAGGAGGAAGGAAGGGTCGGAACGCCCCGAATTCACTGAGCCAGAGAACACCCAGAAAGTGTTGCTTGGGCAGTGATTCTCAACCTGTGGGTCGCGACCCCTTTGGGAGTCGAACAACCCTTTCATAGGGGTCGCCTAAGACCATCGGAAAATGCAGATATTTACATCACGATGCATAACAGTAGCAAAATTTCATGGTTGGGGGTCACCACCCCATGAGGAACTTATGCAAGGGTCGCGGCCTTAGGAAGGTTGAGAAGCACTGTGCTTGGGTAACGAGAAAGGAAGCGGTGGGAACTAGACTTGGACAGACCACCTGCCACCCAACAAGGCAGACCAGGAGGAGCCCCCTCATTAGGAGGGCAGAGCCATGCGGAACAAAACCAACAAACAGAAACAGGGAGCGAGGCCCCGGGGCCTGGCTGGAGTGAAATGAACACGCCCAGGAGCCCATGTCCCCCACAAGTTAGTTGTCCCCGTGCCCTTTTCGGCAGGAGCCTCCCATCTTGCCTCCTGATCCCTTCCCGTGGGCATTCAGCGCACAGATATTGAATGGCTTTCCACTTAAGAGCCTCAGCTCTCGGTTGGATATATCTGTATTCTCGTAGGCTATCTAATAGATAATCGACAGAACCCCAGAGAATACTCTTTGACGTCTCAGCTACACTCATGCACATGCGCACACACCCAGGGCTTGTCGGGATCGCCGCCACCCCCGTGGGAGCTCGGAACGGGCCAACATGTCCCTCCGAGCGGACAGTCTTGAAATATTGCTTTAGCCGGGGTTTGGCGGGGGAGAGGATAACTGATTTCATCAGTATAAAAATTATTTATCTCTCTTTTTATGTTTAAAACTCCTTTATTCATTTATCCACTCACTCAACAAATATTTATGGAGCACTTACAGGGCCGAGGATAAGGAGAGAGAGGAGGGCTCAACTTATATGGCGATGTTTACACTTTGGGGTCAAAATCTGTTTTGAGCTCCGCTCGAGCTCTGTGCTCGGGGCAGGGGACAGAATGCTGAGCAAAAGCAGATGTGGTCCCTGTGCTCGCTGACGTGACCATGAAGGGAGGGAGGTGGCCGTTACTTAAACAAGTCCACTAATAAATCCACGGCCGGGACAGCAGTAAGTGCCACACGGCAGTAAGTGCCAGGGTGACTGGACCTCACTGGCTGGGAGCTGGGAGACAAGGTCAGGGCGGATGGGCCAGGGGAGCGGGTGTCAAGGCAAGAAGTGAGGGTAGCAGGGGCTGAACAGGTAGCAGGGGAGGTGGGCAGATGTGGACAGGCCTTCGGAAGTAAAATGACAGCGGGCACGGAGAGGGAGGGGCACGGGCAGGGGCGCCTGGGTTACAGGCCCCGAAAGCAACACCATATTTTAACTTATTTGGACTTTTTATTTCGCAGCCTTTCCATCAGGCCATGTGCCTCACTTGAGTCACCCTCGGCAGCGGAGGGCGGGGGTAACTCACATGGATGTGTTTACAGACTCCGGTTAAAAATATAGAGCAAGCTCCCCCATCCCCGCTTTCGAGTCAGCGGCACCTCACCCAGCTGTCTGACCCGCTGGCTCCTCCTGGGAATTTTCCATTTTCTCCTGCCATTTTCCAGCCCAGACAGCCTCTCGGGAGACGTAGGCCAGGGCTCAGGGCTTAGATAACCAAGTCAAGCTGTTTCTCTCAAGGACCAGCACCATGCCCCGTGTGCTTCTGTTTCAGGGTTCCTGCAGCCTGGGACTCGGGCACTCTCAGCCTCTGCTCGGGGCCTGCCAGCGAGCCGCACATGCGCGTGGCAGGACCACCCCCCCGCCCCAACAGCAGAGCACTCCAGAGAGGAGGGAGGTTTCTCCTCTCCCGTCATCACTTAGACACAGGAGGGGCTGATTTCAATGTTGCCAGTCCTATCATGAGCCCCCTCTGAACATCTGAAGGATCTTGAGCCTTTTTTTTTAAGATCACTCTTTTTTATTATTATTATTATTAATTTTTTACAGAGAGGAAGGGAGAGGGATAGAGAGTTAGAAACATCGATGAGAGAGAGACATCGATCAGCTGCCTCTTGCATGTCCCCTACTGGGGATGTGCCTGCAACCAAGGTACATGCCCTTGACCGGAATCGAACCTGGGACCTTTCAGTCCGCAGACTGACGCTCTATCCACTGAGCCAAACCGGTTTTGGCAAGACCTTGAGCCTTATGTTCACATCATTTCAGGGACATCCATCCCTGCATCTCCAGCGCCCGGAGCAGCGTCTGTGCATATTAAGTGCTCAGTAAATATCAGTTGCACGAATGAACCCGAGGATGCTTTGTTGTCTTCCACTAATATATGGGTCCCCTCGGTCTAGATTCTTCCATCACCAGCCAGTGGTCTGGAGCAGGCGGCTCTGGCCTCACTTAACAAGAAAGAAGACCCTGGTGACCAGGAAGGACAGAGGGAGGAGAGAGACGAGGGCTGGTGCGGGTGACCTGTCTGTTCAGAGTCACTAGGACGTGTCCTCTCGGAGCTGCCAGAGTCCCTCATGCCTCCTGGGGTGTGAGAGGCGTTTGGGAGATGCCCTGTGGGCACTCAAGCATTGGCATGTCCAGGTCAATGGGGTCAGCGAGGTGGAAGCCTGGGAACTGGGCTGGAGGATCAGCCAGGGCACCTGCTCCGGCTGGCCCTGAGGATGCCAGCTCATGCCAGGACGCCTTCCGCTCTCCAGCCCTGACCCACTGGGGACTGTTGAACCCTGTGTGCCATTTCCAGGAATCAAGACGGGTCTCCTGGCATCATCCGAACTCCCACCCACACCGTCATGTGGCCAAAGGAACAATGAGCATCTACGGAACATCTACTGCTTGCCAGCCCTGGGCACGGTCCTTCTACCCTTCCGTCGTCTCATTCAATGCCCACCACAAAACAGCAAGGCCTGCTTGTCCCCGTTTTACACAGGATGGGCCCGAGGCTCAGAGAAGTTGAGTGCCCAGCCCAAGGTCACACAGCTCTGTCGCAGAGGTGAGGTTCAAGAGCTACCTTCCCCCTTACACTTAAAGGTGCCTTTTCTTGGACTGAATCCAAGATCTTGTCCCTTGAAGCAACAGGGACTTGATGTGTGAAATCGGCTTCATTCTGGGACAGACAAGAGGACCTGGGTGGCCCATCGCTGCCAAGCTGCCTGGAACTCTATTCCTAGGGAGAATCCTGAAGCCCCCCACGTGGCCCAGACATTCCCGAAAGCTGCGGCTCCAAACTCCACATCTGAGACTAGAGGCGTCTGGGAAATCTTGGGCCTTGGGGCCTCTTTCCACCCGGGTTCTGGCCAGGAGGGGGCCCGGAGCCAGAAGCCAGAGCCGGGGTGTGCTTCTCTCCAACTGATTTTAAATAAGACTCAGCCCCCGGGGAACCATCCATCTGAGGAAGAAGGAGCCTGTGACATTCCTGAGGCGGCCCGGCAGCTCTGGCAGAACCCAGAGCAGGCCGGAGGCAGCTGGCCCTGCAACTCCCTGCCCCAAGGGGCTGCCCGGTGGCACCAGCTCTGGCCTTGTATGGGCAAAACGGTCCTACCGAGCCTGGCTTTGCAGGCAGCTTTCTCTCTATTTTAGGCCCGGGGTAGTGCCGGTCTCTCCCCTCAGCTCCCATTGGCTCTAGTGTTAGCCGGGCCTGCCAGACCCGGGGTGCAACCTGGGGTGTGGGGTGGGTTAGCTTGAGTCCCCAGCCTCGGGGAGGAGATCACTAAAAATAATAACAACAATAATAGCAACAACTAGCTGTTATTTCTGCCAAGCATCATGCTAGTGTCTCTTTAAGACCTTAAAGATGTAGGTAGGTCACATCGTTATCCACTCTCTAGCAAGCACCTTCCTAGGAATAGAGTTCCAGGCAGCTTGGCAGCGATGGGCCACCCAGGTCCTCTGGTCTGTCCCAGAATGAAGCCGATTTCACACATCAAGTCCTTGTTGCCTCAAGGGACAAGGTCTTGGATTCAGTCCAAGAAAAGGCACCTTCTAAGTGTAAGGGGGAAGGTAGCTCTTGAACCTCACCTCTGCGACAGAGCTGTGTGACCTTGGGCTGGGCACTCAACTTCTCTGAGCCTCGGGCCCATTCTGTGTAAAACGGGGACAAGCAGGCCTTGCTGGTTTGTGGTGGGCATTGAATGAGACAACGGAAGGGTAGGAGGACCGTGCCCAGGGCTGGCAAGCAGTAGGTGTTCTGTAGATGCTCATTGTTCCTTTGGCCACATGACGGTGTGGGTGGGTAACTTGCCTAAGGTCACAGTCAGCCGGGGGCTGCAAAGCCAGGGACCCTGACCCGCAACCGCACGATGAGCAGCATTCAGCTGGCACCCTGCGCTGTAGGCACCTCCGCCTGCCCACATCCAAGCCCACCCTCCACCGACCAGAGCCTGCCATGCCGCTCTTTGGTGGCACATAGAGCCCTGATCACTCAGACGCCAAGGCCCGAGCTCTGCCCCTTCCTCTGAGCACCTGCTCCTAAGGGTCTAGCCACCCCTCCTGAGCCTGGCCCAGTCCTGGGATCCGGTAAAGACAGTTGGCACGGGGAAGGGCCTGGTAACCCTGTGGGCAGCCAGGGGTTGGGCCGGGGCCGTAGGGCCCACAGACCACTCTCTCCGCACTCTGGCATGTGAACAGATAACTTGGACTGTGGACTTTGCAGCCAGATAGACCTGGGTCCAAATCCAGCTTCTGCCTCTTAACAGCTGTTGGGCCGCGGGCAAAAGCCTCTACCCCTCTCCTTTTCCCACTACGCCGGGGCCTAAAATTAATTCAGCCGTTGAGAGAATTCCAGGGGCCAAAACCGGTTTGGCTCAGTGGATAGAGCCTCAGCCTGCAGACTGAAAGGTCCCAGGTTCGATTCTGGTCAAGGGCATGTACCTTGGTTGCAGGCACATCTCCAGTAGGGGGCATGCAGGAGAGGCGGCTGATCGATGTCTCTCTCTCATCGATGTTTCTAACTCTCTATCCTTCTCCCTTCCTCTCTGTAAAAAATCAATAAAGTATATTTTAAAAAAGAGAGAGAGAGAGAATTCCAGGAGCGTGGTCCAGAGATTGGCCTGGGATTGGAGGGGATGGAGGGGTCTGGGTACGTGATAAAACTGGGAATGACCTGGGAAACCAGGGTTGCTGTCACCCTGGGAGACCCAGTCTGCAGAGCGCGGGGCACAAGGCCTGGCTTGGTGCAGGCGCTGCCCAAACCCTGGGTCTGCATGGAGGCCCCGCTCCCCAGCTGCAGCCCCCTCTATGGCTGCCTCCCTGCCTGGGAGATTTGTCTCAGAGCCCCCAGCCCCGGAGCAGAACAAAGCCCGGGGCTGCCCCCAGGGGTCCCCTCCTCAAAGTAAACTCCCTTTGTCCTCAGAACCCGCCCCGCCCCCACCAGAGGCAGGCTGCTTGCCAGCGGTAATAACACAACCACTTATTCACAGACGCCTGCACGTGCAGCCCCATCAGCGGTAATTAGGCAGCAAAGGGGGTTTGAAAGCCCGTCAGCCACTGGGGGAGGGTGCTGAATGGGACAATCAGCCGCACCAGGCAGGGGGCCAGGGGGCTGGGAAAGATGGGGAGACTGGGGGAGGCAGCCAGTGAGGCAGCCACCCCACCCCCTCCAGCTGCCGCAGAATAAAGGGGTGGGGGCGCTTGCTGGAGAGGCGCAGGGCAGACCGCCATGGCAGAAGACAAGCTCTCCCTGGTCAGCACAGTGTGCCCCGTCCTTCTGTGGGGCCCCGCCCTTTCCCAGTCGGACAGGAAAAGAACTTTCCTGAAGCCCCTTCCCAGATTACCGGCTGTGGCT
This sequence comes from Lasiurus cinereus, assembly GCA_011751065.1. Taxonomy (NCBI): domain Eukaryota; kingdom Metazoa; phylum Chordata; class Mammalia; order Chiroptera; family Vespertilionidae; genus Lasiurus; species Lasiurus cinereus. The sequence goes on along the minus strand of JAAGEH010000043.1, from coordinate 10,330,870 downwards.
AAAGCGGCTCAGGCCCAGGGAAGGCCCTGGGGTCCTGCACCGCCTGCCACCTCCCAGATGCTGCCCAGGTCCTCACCTGGGACCCCACGTTGAGGACCGAGGTTTCACTGCATCGGGGACGGGGTGGGCAGAAGGGAAGTGAAATCCCTGCTCTGTGACATTGGGTAACTCCCCCGCCCCCCACCGATCCCCCAATCCTCAGAGCTGCATTCTTCCTACACAGAGAAGAGCGGGCATCATGCCTGGACCACGGGCTGCACTGAGAGTGAAAGGGGACATTTGGGATCACGCCCTGGTAAGGTGCAGAATGGCTTTATGGGTAGGGATCGGACCCATAAGGCTTTTTTGGCTCAGCTGGGCCCCGAAAGCTCCAGGGGGGAAAGGGATCGGACGGAGCTCAGATTGTGGAACCGGTGACACTGCTTCTGTCACTTCCTGCTCTTCGGGTCTGTGGGTGGTTTGGGGTCCCCACAGGGGGCACCGGGTGGGCAGACACTAAGAAGAAGAGCTTGGCTCAGGACCACCCGATTCGTGCTCCGTCCCCAGTTTGCAATCTGACCCTCAGCCCCAGGTCTGTGTGCTGAGGGGGTGGGGGTGGGGGAGGGCTCTAACTGCCTGAGACGCCCACCTCCCCTTCACCTGACTGACAGCTGGGCACTGTTTGGCTTCCGGTTACTCCTTCCACCTGTAGGCTCAGCCCACCCCTGGTCCTCAGGACCAATCAGAACTAGAGGTTGCAAGCCCCTGGGCAGTCTTTACTCAGCGACCTGATGCCTGTTCTGGTGACCTTGACCCCAGTATCTTCCGGAACCAGGGCCTGGCTTTGCCGGGCCTGCTGCAACCTCTCCCCAGGACCCTCCCCTTTCTCCAGCCCGCGACCACCTGGGGTGTGGTTCTTACAGGGCAAGGTACACGCCATCTTCTGGGTAACAGGTGGCCTCTGGCAGAACCCAGACCCATCCGAGGGTGCATTTTCTTCCTAAGAGTGAGTCATTCCTGGGGGTCCTGTGGATTCCACTGGGGTGCAACCAGGCCAGCTAGGGGGGGGCCCAGGAGGATCTGAAGGAATGAATCAGGCTCCAGCAAAGCCCAGAGCAGTGTGGGGAGGCTCAGTCCTGGCCCCCCGCCCGCCCGCCTCCACCAGAAAGCCCCCTCCGGTGGTCTGGGGCCACAGAACACAGGAGGGAGGAGGGCCCGTGTCATCCGGCCCGGGAACAGGGACAAAGACTCAGGGACAAGGCTTTCCTCCTCGCCTGCAGATAAAGAAAACCGCCAAAACAAAAAGCTGTAATTGCCAACCAATTTCCTTTTCTTGGATTGCCTGCCTCCAAGGCCCCCTCCCTGAGCCATTAACCCGGGAACAAGCCGTTCTGGCTCTGAGAGGACTGTCACCCGAGTGCAGAGGGGTGAGATGCTGGGGGAAATGGGACGCGGAGGCCCTTTCAATCCTGTGGGGGTGGGAGGAGCCTGTGGGGAAGCCGCGCTGGCCTCCGTCTTACACAAACCACAGGCCCCCACGCATGCTCGCCCCTTTGCTCCCTCCTGCCCTCCAGCTCCAGCCAGAATTCTAAGGCAGAGGCCGAGCCTCCTTTTCCATATCCCCCGGTCCACTGACAGTTTACTTTTTTAATTCTGAAGGCAGATGGGTAGGATCCCTTTGATATTTTCTTGGGTGAATGCAGGAAAGCAAGAACAAATCTCCATTTGACAGATGGACAAACTGAGGCTAGATTTTACCCCCGGCAAGTCACCAGCAGAGGAGGTGCTGACTCCCATTCCTTTTCTTACATTCTTCACCCAAAATCTTATACGATTTCTCAATTGCAATCATTTTTTATTTTTCTCCTTTTTTTTTTTTTTAGAACCTTGGATGCCTGTTGCTGCTGTCTGCTAGTAGCAAAGGCCTGAAGAGAAATAGTCAGAAAAAAAACCCGTGGGGACACTTGAGGACAAGCCATCACCCAGAACCGCAGGCTCCCAGTTGTGGTTTCATTTTGCATACAAATAATGAGCATTATTCGCCAGTTTCTGCTGCTGAATTGTTCCGGGTTTTCACTTCGCTTAGTGCCATGTGTCTGTTTATGTTTGGGTCCCACAAGACTGGAAGCTCCTTGAGAGTGGGGACTGTATCTTCTGTATCCCTGTGACTTCCACACCCCGGGCCCAGGACTGGACCTGGCACCACAAAACGGATGCTTAATGTTTGAATAATAGGAATGACCACCATCTCTGAAGGAGGCAGCCAGTATAAAGTTATAAGGATGAGCTCAGAATCACGTGGCCTGGGTTTGAACCCAGGCTCAGTTTTCTTAACCTCTCTGTGCCTCAGACTCCCCCATCTGTGAAATGGGCTGACAGTATTCACTGCAGAGGGTCGATGGAGGATTAAATGACCGTGGCACACCAGCTCTACCTTGGCTCACATCTGTCCCTAACATCTGTACATGTACATCTGCACCTGCATTTATTAGTTCTTACTAGGTGACAGTTCCTGGCTACCCCGTTATACAACTTGTCTCATTCAGCCATCACAGTCCCCTGCTCAGTGAGGTCTGCTGCCATCCCTATCTCACAGAGGGGGAATCGGAGGCCCAAAGCAGCTAAGAAACTGCGGAGCTGGGATTTGAACCAGGGTTTGCCTAACTCCAAATGTCATGCTTTTAACCATGCAATGCCGGTGGTGATTTGGTGGCCAGAAAAGATTATTGGGTGGCTAACCCAGCGCCCACTCCCCACCCCGGCTGCCTTGCCTGTTCCCCCACAGAAGCTGGGGGAGGGAGACATTCTTCCCAGGAGGCAAAGCCAAGGGGACTGTAGAGTGGCAGCCACCAGCGCGACTGCGCCCTGGAACCCAAATCCCCAGCTGCTAATTCCAGCTCTCGTGGGAGATAAAGGAGGCACGTTTATTCAGCAACTGCTCTTTCTGTGGCACGCAGGTCCTGCGGATCTCCAGGTGACGCTTAAACATATTCAACTACTTTTTTATTCTTCCCTAAGCCTCACTGAAACAAGAGTTAAGGGGTGTCTTTTTAAAGCACAAAACTACAAGGAGAAGGAGAATAGGATGGGAAACCAACACGAGAAAGTTTGTCGCCAAAAGGGCTGCATTGGGCTCCTCAGACCCCAGAAAGCTGAACCCTCAGCCAGCTCTTGGGAAAAAGAGACTTCCCCCGATTTGCACTGAAGAATCACCAGAGGGTGGGGATTGACCCTCCCAGGATACCTCGCAGGGGGGGGGGGGGGGGGCCCCCGGGTAGGGGGGTGGAGGTGAAACATTTTTAAAGAAACAGCTAGAGGCCTAGATATTCCTTGCACTTGGGCAACCCCCTTCACCCCTGCCTCACCTCCCGCCGGAGAAGAAGATGAAAGAGAATTGGGAGAACCTTTCCTGGGACAGAGAAGCCCGAAAGAAGCCGGTTTTCACAGGAGCCAGCGAGGCCACACCAGCGCAAAGCAGCAACCTGGTGCCCTCTGTTTAGCAAACAAACAAACAGAAACAGAAAACATCTTGATGCCTGAGTTCCACCCCCTGAGATTCCAGTTTAACAGGTCTGGGGCGCTGGGACGTTTTAAACTCCCCCCATGAGTGGACAGGAAGCTAAGGTTGAGAACTTCAATTGAGGAAGATGAGTCCCCCCCACCACCGAGGCTCAACCTAGCAGCCCTGGCCAGGTCCCCAAGACAGAGGCTCCAGGAACATCTGGAATGAAGGCCCGTACTTTATCTCAAGTCCAAAGTTTGCTGAGGACAGATCCTGCAGCTCCACGGGCTGCCTTAAAAGCACCTCAAGTTCAGACACAAACTCATGATCTTCGCCATCAAACCTGATGTGTCATCCCCATCCCCGGGTCTGGCACTGCCGTCCATCCTAGGAGTCATCCTTGATCTGCCCTAAAAACTCTGCCTTCGAAACAGCTCCCAGATCCATCCGCTTCCTCCCACCTCCATCTGCCCCAGCCGGGCCTGGCTACCATCCGCTCTCACCAGAATGTGACAGTCTCCAACAGATCTCTCTATAGCTACTTATGTCCCTCTAGTCCATTTCTTTTTAAAAAATTATATTTTACTGATTTCAGAGAGGAAGGGAGAAGGAAAGAGAGAACATCAATGATGAATCACCAATCAGCTGCCTCCTACACGCCCCCTAGTGGGGACTGAGCCCACAACTCAGACATGTGCCTGGACCAGGAATTGAACCGTGACCTCCTGGTTCATAAGTCGACGCTCAACCACTGAGCCACGCCAGCAGGACCCTGGTCCATTCTTTACAGCACATCGAGCCAGACCATCTCAAAACACCACACCTAGTTACGTTATTCTCCTGCTAAAAGCCATCCATGGGCCAAAACAGGTTTGGCTCAGTGGATAGAGTGTTGGTCTGCGGACTGAAAGGCCCCAGGTTCGATTCCGGTCAAGGGCATGTACCTCGGTTGCGGGCACATCCCCAGTGGGGGGGCGTGCAGGAGGTGGCTGATCGATGTCTCTCATCGATGTTTCTGGCTCTCTGTCCCCTCTCTCTCCCTCTCTGTGAAAAATCAATAAAATATATTTTAAAAATAATAAAAAAATAAAAGCCATCCATGGTGTAGAGTCGCTCTCTGAGCTCCAAACTCACTGGCCACCTTCCTCTTAAATGCACTGGGTTCCTTGCAACTTACCTACCACGGTCTCCTTGGGCACCGAACTCTCTCCGTCCTGCCTCCTCACCCCAGCTCCTCCCTTTCCCCATCCCAGCCCTCCTGCCCTCACTCCCAGACCAGGTCATATTCTCCAGGACACGCAACTCTTGTCCTCTCCACCTTATTCCAGCATCTGTGTTGCAATGAACTATTTACGCTCTGCCTCCTCCAGCAGAAAGGAAGCTCCCTCAGAGCAGACAGTAGGTCAGCTCTGCGGGCAGCTGTGTCCTAGGGTCTCATGTATGTCCTCAGTGTGTGCTGACTGGCAGCTGCGTGGTGAGCTGAGCAGTCGCTGAAGATGCCTTTTTTCATGGCGGGGGCAGGGCAGGCTTCTCAGTGGCTGCAGAATCCTAACACTCAACAGCTGCATTTACTGGGCAGGTCACCCAGACTTAACAGCTGAGTCTACTGGGCAGGTCACCCAGACTTAACAGCTGAGTCTACCGGGCAGGTCACCCAGACTTCCTGAGCACAGAGTCCTCATAAAAAAATGGGCCAAATAACACCACTCCCCCTGCCCGTTCTCCCCTCCCCTGACACACACACACACACACACACACACACACAAACACACACACACATACACACACACACACACACACACACACACACACACAGCCTGCTCAGTGCCCAGCACACAGCAGGCTCTCATGGAGTTCCTTCTCTGCCCAGAAAGGGTAGGAGTCAGGCTGGGGGCGGGGGCTCCCCCGGCCTCTGGGCCCATCACTCCTGTCTGATGCGGGACTTACTCAGGGGTCTCAACTGTGACAGATGCAACGACCTCTTTGTTACAGTAAATATTTAGTAACACCCCCTTTCCCTCCCCAAATGAGATTTTTAGGAATGGAAAACTACCCAACCACTAAAATCACACACACACACACACACACACACACACACACACACGCACACCCTGCAATGCTCTAACTCTAATATAAGGGAGCAATAGAAGGAAAACAATTTGGGCTAAAACCCTTCCCACACTGTCTGAATGATGTTATGACTACACTGAAGGCTCAGGGAAGTTGCCAGAGACAGGCAAGCAGGGGCGAGGTCACCGTGGACATGGCAGTGCCTCTCCGGTACCTCAGGGGCATCACTGGGAGGACTCTGTTTTCTGGAAGGAAAACTCCTGGTAAAGTCTGGACAGAACAAAAGAGGTTCCTCTAAACCAGCGGTTTTCAACCTTCCTAATGCCAGGACCCTTTCATACAGCTCCTCCTGTGGTGGTGACCCCAACCATAAAATTATTTTCGTTGCTACTTCATCACTGTAATTTTGCTACTGTTAATGCATCATAATGTGAATATCTGTGTTTTCCAATGGTCTTAGGCTCCACAGCAGTGGTTCTCAGCCTGTGGTTTGCACAGATATTTATTTCCATTACAGTTCATAGCAGTAGCAAAATTACAGTTATGAAGTAGCAACGAAAACAATTTTATGGTTGGGGGTCACCACCACATGAGGACCTGTATGAAAGGGTCGCGGCATTAGGAAGGTTGAGAACCACTGCTCTAAACAGTGGTTGCAATTCAGAAAGTTAAGTGATTAAAATACTTAGTGTTTAGATGTAAAACAGAATTCTAGTCTAGGCTCAGCTTCTTCAAACAGGTTTCTCCTTGAAGTGGGGGTCCTCAAAGTGTAGTCCAGCAGCACCAGCCCTGCCCAGGAGCTGTTCGGAACCTACATGGACCTGATTGCACTGAACTCAGGCGTGCAGCCCTCCATCTGGTTTTGAGACCCTGCATGCTTGGTGCAGCCCTGCATGCTTGGTGCAGCCCTGCAGGATCTGAGCGGGGCATGTCAAGGCCATGCAGGGGGCAGGACTGTTCTTCCCGTCCCAGGATCTGTAGCATCCTTGGCATCCCCATCAGGCACTGCAGCACCCCCAAAAGGCCCCTCTAATGTCCCAAACATCTCCACGGAGGACCACTGGGCATGGTGGTCGATGAGGAGCCTCTCTCCCCGGCTTCCGGAGATTCTTGGCCTTGATGTAGGCCTGGCTGCGAGGGGCAGGCACAGGAGTGGGCAGAAGCCGGGGAGCTGGGGTGCCAGGCTTCTGGCTGAGCCATGCGGCTCACCCCAGCCGGCCTGGTATCTGCTTCCAGTGGCTGGAAGCGCTGGGGGAAAGAGAGACTCGGCTGTCAAAGAGCCTTTGAAACGGCAGCTGAGAGCACTTGGCCCCGGGAACAGACCTGGCCTCAGCTCGCTGGAGGGTGCTGGGCTGCAGAGCTTTCTCCTTGCAGCAGCTGTGGCCATCTGAGAGGCCAGGACACGACCCAGGACACAGTCCCCCCACCCCCTCCCGCTGACAAGGAAGGAAGAGCTGCAGCCGGCTGGGGTCTGGGCTCCTCCAGCTACAAAAGTCTGCCTCCGGCCCCAAGAAGAGTATTTGACCCAAAGCGACTCTCCAGCCGCCAGCGGGCTTCCTTGAGGTACCCCTTCCCCAGCGGCCAGTCTCCCTAGCTCTGTCTGCCCCACAGACCCGGTGGAGCTGGAGCCCATGATTTCTCAGGCTCTTTCAGCCCAGCATGGTCTGGCAAGAGGGGGTCACTGTGGCCTGGCGGGGGGGGGGGGGGTCTGCCCTACAGTCTCCATAGACACAGGAGCTAGAAAAACAGTCAGAGAGGTGACCGTATTGGCAGAGATATTCACCCATGTCCTCCCCGTGTTCCAGGCACACGGCTAGCCTCGTCCCCCACTACCTTGCTCTCAGATGGGGCCGAGTGATAGAGCTCCGGGCCATGGCACAAGCGTAGAAGCAACTTGTACTGATTCTTTAAGGTCAGCTGTACCTCCACCTTCTCGCGTTCCCTTTCTGCCAGCTGGATGCAGATGACAAAGACCTAAATAATGGGGGGACCTCAAGATGGAAGGATCCCCAAACACTGCACAGAGGAAAGCCACATGCAGACCGGGAACGTTCATCTTGGACTCGTGGGAGTGATAATAAACTTGTGTGGTGTCCACACCGTTATACATCCCTTGGCCTACTTGTCACTGCAGCCTACGCCCGGTAACCCATTCCATGACACTAGCATGTGCTGACACTCGGATCACGTCTGCTGCAGCTGGCAGTGGGCATGGGCTTGCCTGAGCCTTTCCCTTCCAGAGCGGCCGGAATCTAACATCGGTCCCACCAGAGCTGTCTCAGCATCCGCGCACACGCTCAGCTAATGCTAACATGCCAGCCGGCGCGAGGCTCCATCCTGCCGGGGCTGAGGGAACAGACCTGTGGCCACACCGCAATGATACACCCTGTGAACGGGAGGGGGGTACTGGAGGCTTGGGCTCCTGGCAGGAAGAATCCGGATTTAGGGGGATTTGTTCTATCTGGGAGGCCTTGACCTAGCCATGGCAGGTAACTGAGGCTGCCTTGAAAAGACAGGAGGTAAAAAAATAAAAATATAAATAAATAAAATTTAAAAAAAGAGAGAGAGAGGAAGTTGATTGTCAAGAAGAGAGGCCCGAGTATCACAGAGACAGTACTCTGCTGGAGACAGGGCTGGTGGGGGATTGATGCGGTGGGAGCCAGATCGTGGGGAGCCTAGCATGCCAGGTGAGTCCGACATGAACTTGCAAGGTTAGGAGAAACGGACAGACACGATCCTCACGGTCCTCACCCGAGAGGCAAGTGCTCCGTGAGCCCGCTTTCCAGATGAGGAAGTTGAAGGTCCGAGCGGTTAGAACTTGCCCAGCACCACCCAGCAGCGGGGCTGGGACCGGAACAAACTACTCTGTTTAGGTTATTCTGTTTCCCCGAAAGTAAGACATCCCCCGAAAATAAGACCTACTTCCAGTTTTGCCTCTCCCTGTCATAGAAGGCATCCCCCCCAAAAAATAAGACCTCCCCGATAATAAGGCCTCCCCCGAACATAAGTCCTCCCCAGAATAGAAGGCCCCCAAAACTACTGTAAGTCATCTGACTCCTGATTTAAAGAGACCCCGCACTGCCTGAACAGCTCCGGCTGCGCTGTGGCCAATCGGTGAGCTGGTTTGTGATGACAACGACTACTGTACCGTATACAGGTAATACATTTCCTTTTTTTTTTTGTTTTTCAACAATAAATATGTACCATATTCTTCTTCGTGGAAAAATAAGACATCCCCTGGAAATAAGACCTAGCGCATCTTTGGGAGCAAAAATTAATATAAGACACTGTCTTACTTTCGGGGAAACAGGGTAGTGAGCCACTAACTAGACTCTTTATCTAGAAAGACGCCCTGGCTTTAGCAGCGTGGGGAGCAGAGGTGGCGAAGTTAGGAAGCACTTCCGGCGAGGCTGACGGGGGCACTTTCGGGAAACGAAGTGTGTAAAGATGGAGTGGGCAGACTTTGTTGACCAATCAGATAATTAGATCTAACATTTACTGAGCAATTACTATGTGCCAGGCGCTGTCCTAAGCACTTTGCCAGCATTAACGCGGACTCTCTTCCCTGCAGGCCCGCAAAGCGGGGACTCTCCTTATGTCTGTTTCCCAGACGAGTAAACCAAGGCACAGAGAGGTGAAAGGTCACAGACCTAGTAAAGGAGGGGTGTGGGATGCAACGCCAGGCCCCCGGGGTCTGAGCTCTGTGCAGAGACGAGGAAGGGAGAGAGGGGGAGCAAGGGAGGCTCCCAGGTTTGTGTGTGGTGACTGAGGAATGTAGGGCCTCTGCTCCCCCCACTGGCCTGGAATTCGGATGAGCCAGGCCCCAGCCAGGGGGCTGCCTGCCCTCCTGCCCTGCGGCTGGGCCAGGGCCAGCATCCTGGCTGCCGTGTCTCTGCCAGAGCCCGAGGATGCTGAGAGGGGCGCTGTGTGCGGGGTACAGACGACTCCACCCAACCCTCACCTGCCGAGGGCAAGACTGCAGCAGCAGTGTCTGAGCTGGGAGGGCCGGCTCCCGTCCCCACTTTCTCAGTGCTACAGACACACGACCAGCTCACACCCCAAGGCCCTCTGGGTGCCTGGCCACCTCCCCTGCCTGGTGGAGGCCGTGGTACCTCAGCTGGGAGCAGGATGTGGGGGCTCACGGGGCCCCGGCCAGAAGGAAGGGAGGGTGGGAGGGAGCAGCGGAGGAAGGACGAGGTCCGGCTCGGAGCCCATCCTGCCAGGGGAGACCGGCGGCCACCACATGGCCCCGGCAGGAAAGGAAGCAGGAGGCTCCTCAAAATAGCCCGGGCCTGCAGCGCTGCGGCGTCTCCCTGCTCCCGCCATCTGCCAGCCCTCGGGAAGAGAGGGGGCAGGGGAGGGCCCACAGTGGCTGCCAAGCCGGCGCCCACCGCTCACCTGCACCTCTCCCTGCCAGGCTCCCCGTTCTCCTTCGCTGGACCCCCCCCCCCCCCGTGGCAGGGCCAGGCAGAGGTTATTGTCGCTGGAAAAGGCGGATATTGAGACTCAGGGAAGTAAAGTGACTCGTCCAAGGCCACCTCGAGGGGCCGCCCCTCGGCCAGGAGGCTGGACAGCAGGGCCTGCAGGTGAAGGCAGCGGAGGCCCACGTCCTTCGGGGAACTCAGCGGGAGTTGGGGAAGGAAATAGAGGGGAGGGAGAATGAAAAACAAGGCAGGAAGGGAAAAAGAAGAAAAGAGAGGGGGAAGGAATGATAAGGGAGGGTCTATGAGTGAGAAAGAGGAAAGTGAGAGGGGGAGAGGAACTGATCTCAAACTGGCAGCTCCATCCTGAACCCTAAAGAAAGCCAAGTCTTTCCCCTGTTCTCCCTGGAGCAGGAGAGCACAGGGGGTGGCTGCCCCAAGCCTTAGAGGAGCTGCAGAAGCAGTGCCCCATGGGTGGGGCTCACCACGGAGGGCTTCCTGGAGGAGGAGAGCCAGGACCCAGGTGACGGAGATGGGATGGGGGTGGGTGCCTGTGACTCACGCAACCTATGGCTGTGTCTCTTTCAAGCAGCGGCCTAGGTGACGACCATCCCAGTGATGACTTTCTTCCCAGCTTCTGCCCCCAGAGAGGCCGGAATCAGGAGAGGCTGCTGGGCTCCACGACCAGCTTCCCAAGTAGCTGCCATTTTCTGAAGACCTACTGTGCACCCAGCCCTGTGCCCGTGCCTGTGGATCCTTGGATAAACCAGACAGATCCCGGTCTTGTGGGACACACTGTCCCATGTGGGAGACAGACAAGACACGCATGAACATCCTGTGCTGAACAATCCCCAGAAAACTACCAAGCCACAAGGGGGACAACGAAGGACCTCCTGAAAATGGGGGCTTAGGGCAGACCCACCCTTCACAGAGGCTCGGCTTCCCTGGGCCTTCCCCAGGGCCCACCACGCAGCTGGGCGTTCTACGGGCCCCTGCATTGCTCAGCAGGCAGCGGGGAGTGGGAGAAAGGGTGGGAAGGAGAACGCATGGACTGGCCTCTTTCTGGCCCTCTCCTGAATCACTGCAAGCATGGTTTGGGGACTTGCTGGAAGAAACCCCCACCCCTACTCCTAGAAGCCCATGAGCATGCCTAAAATTCCACCACGAAGGACACATTTTTTGGGGATTAAGTATCATATCTAATAAGAGAGTATCATGCAAATTGTCCATCATTCCAACACACAAAGATGGCTGCCCCCACATGGATACAAGATGGTCTCCACAAGATGGCCATCAGGGTAGGGTAGTTGGGAGGGACTAGGCCTGCAGGGGAGGGCAGTTGGGGGTGACCAGGCGAGCAGAGGAGTGAAGTTGGGGGTGACCAGGCCTGCAGGGAAGGGCAGTTGAGGGGGACTCAGGCCTGCAGTGGAGAGCAGTTGGTGGGGGAACCAGGCCTGCAGTGGAGGGCAATTAGGGGTGACCAGGCAGCCTGCAGGGGAGGGCAGTTAAAGACAAACAGGCTGGCAGGAGAGCAGGTAGGCATCAATCAGATTGGCAGGGGAGTGGTTTTAGGGGGTCATCAGGCTGGCAGGCAGAAGTGGTTAGGGGCAATCAGGAAGGCAGGCAGGTAAGCAGTAGGGAGCCAGCAGTCCTGGATTCGGAGAGGGGTCCCAGATTGGAGAGGGTGCAGGCTGGGCTGAGGGACACACACAACCCCATTCACGAATTTTGTGCACTGGGCCTTTAGTTATCCTATAAAAAAAATAACTTTAGAGAGAGCCTAATTACTCTTGGTTTGAGTTTATCCAGCTTGTCGGGTAAGAGGTGGAGGCAGATTTCCTTGAGTTAATCCCTGGCTGAACCACTGTGAGATTCTGGGTAAGTTATTTAACCTCCATGAGCCCAATTCCCCTCTCTGTAAAATTGCAATGAGAATATTACCTCCCTCATGGGATAAGGTAATATGAAGCCATTTTGTTAGCTATCATTATTATTATTATTATTATTACTGTCATTATTGTTGTCATCGTTATTATCCACACAACACTAACTTTGTCCTTGGTCCTGTGCTTGCCACTGAAACTACAAAGAGGAGTAAACCAGGGACCCTGTGCTCCAGAATTTTATAGTCAAATACCTAGAGCAGGGGAAAGCCTGCAGGGCATCGTTCACACCTTAGTATAAATTAGTTTTATAAACTACTTAAGTAGGGGAAGGGACCTTCTAGTGAGAAGACCAGAGTCCACAGGAGAAAGAGCGGCTGGGGAATTCATCCATCCTGTTTTGACTTGCTGGGAGAGGGCGGGGTCACAGATCTGACCCCTGGGACAAAACCCAGGGAAAACCAGGTTCCAAGCAGATTCTTCCAGGGACGGCTGGTCCTTGGCCCAAGGAAATTCCCTTCGAGAGGCGGGGGAGAAGTTTCCGCTTGGAGTGCATGGAAGGGAAAATCTTTTCTGCCTGCCAGAGCGCATGTTTGTTCCAGCCACATCCTAGCCTCAGACCCACTTCTGCCAGGGCCTCCACCTTGGCCTTGAACTTCAGAATGCGGGATTATTTTCATTCTGTTCACTTGGGAAGAGATTTGGGCCTATTTTGGGAAGTTGGCTGGACCTCCTGCTCTGGCCTTTTCCTTCCCACCCCCCTGCCCCCACCAGAGTGGGACAGTTACTGTGTGAGGCCTGGGCAACCTCACGGCCCAGAGAAAGCTCGGCTCAGGGGGAGGCACAGCGAGCCTGGGAACGTGGGTGGGAGTGAAGGCGCCTTGGTGGGCCCGTGACCCAGACTTTGCGCCCTGCCCCACTTCCCTCCATTCCCAGACACTAGCCGGGCTGGACGCCAACTGCGGCCGGCAGGGACCAACGGTTGTCTCCCTGCTGTGAGCGAGGCCTCAAGCTTCACCTGGCTCTGAGTCGGGCACCCCGCAACTGACATGGTCGCCCTCGGGCCACGTACCCAAGCACTTCTCATGGAGGGCGGAGTGAGTCCCTCAGGTCAGCCCACACCTCCCATTCGACACAGAAATGAAGAGCCCAGGATGGGGACCTGGGCTGGGTGCTCTGGCCAGGCTCTCAAGAAGCTCTGAGTGAATGTGAGAAGGAAAGCATGCAGGGATGAAACATTCTGATGCACAGGCCCCTGCATCCGTGATAAGACAGTCAAGATCCCATTAAACAGCCCTTGTTAAAGACACCAGGGAGAAAGAGCAGAGCCCGGGTCTGTGTACCCACACATTGCCAGGGCCCGGGTCTGCAGTGCCCACACCATACCAGGGCCCAGGTCTGCAGTGCCCACACCAGGCCAGGGCCCGGGTCTGCAGTGCCCACACCATGCCAGGGCCCGGATCAGCAGTGCTCACACCATGCTAGGGCCCGGGTCTGCAGTGCCCACATCATGTCAGGGTGGGGTCTGCAGTGCCCACACCACGCCAAGGCCTGGGGCTCTAGTGCCCACACCATGTAGGGGCCCGGGTCTGTGTGCCCACACCATGCCAGGGCCTGGGTCTGTGTGCCCACACCATGCCAGGGCCCGGGTCTGTGTGCCCACACCATGCCAGGGTCCGGGTCTGTGTGCCCACACCATGACAGTACTTGGGTGGAGGCATTGCTAGCACTTCCTCTCGTGAGCTGGGGAACCCCACTTTCCCAGGCTTTGTACGGAGCTGCTGCTGTCGCCTCCTCCGGGAGCGGGTGGTGAGGGGACACAGTCAGTGAACAGAAGTTGCCTGCAGCACAGCCCACGCTGACCACGGATTCGCCCCGCCAGCCAGCCAGACAAGGTGGGGAGACAGCCCACCCCCAAGCACTCCCAGGAAGGCAGGACGGCCGCCCGGGGCTCCGGGTGACAGGTGCGGGCGGTGCCAGGCTGTGGCTGGCGGGGAGCAGGGCCAGGTGCGGTGCATGCGGCCTCTCCCAGGAGGTGGCGTTTAGACTGAGTCCGTGGAACGAGAAGCCACCAGCCTGGTGATGCGCTGGGAAAGGGCTGGTCCCCGCAGAGGACACAGCCAAGGGCCCAGGCCCGGAGCCGAGCAAGCGCTCAGCATGGTCCCCAACAGCACGCCCCAGCGGTGCAGGGGCAGGCCCCGAGCAAGGTCTGTGCGGCCGGCCGGGGCCAGGCCCAGGTCACCGGGGGCTTTCCCGCCGGGCTGTGGCACTGGGGTCTTCTGAGAGCACCGGGCGGCCAGGAAGGCAAGAGGATGGGGGGGATCGCCTGCTATTTTAATCCACCTGTTGCCCTGCATGAAGGGCGGCTGAGGAGGAGAAAGAGAGGCCTCGGAGACTGGCCGGGAAGCTGAATGGTGAGGGTGAGAGGTGGCGCCACCTGAATGGGGCAGCATTGGCGGCGAAAGAGGCAAATGTGTGAATGGCGCATTAGGTGGCAGAACTGACGTGGGGACAGAGCAGGAGAAACAAGGACGGCTCCAGGAGTCTGGCTTTAGCACAGCGGTTCTCAACCTTCCTAAGGCCCTTTAAGACAGCTCCTCATGTGGTGGTGACCCCAACCATAAAATTATTTCCGTTGCTACTTCATAACTGTAATTTTGCTACTGTTATGAACTGTAATGTAAATATCTGATAGGCAGGATGTATTTTCGTTGTTACCAATTGAACATAATTAAAGCATAGTGATTAATCACAAAAACAATATGTAATTATATATTGTGAAATATTTATTTCTAATTACAAATAAATGAAATTTTGTCTTGAGTCGTGGTGTAGCATGGGCAATAGTCTTCCTATGACAACAGTAAACTACATTGCTACATTTTGCTACACCGAGGAGCGGTGTGTTGGTTCCTAAGACCATGGGAAATGTGTTTTCCGATGGTCTTAGGCGACCCCTGTGAAAGGGTCGTTCGACCCCCAAAGGGGTCGCGACCCACGGGTTGAGAACCGCTGCTTTAGCAACCCGGTGGATGCAATGAGGCTGCGGAAGGCAGAAGGCCATGCTTCGCCTCCGCTGAGCTGAGTCGGCGATGCCTTTGGACACCCCGGGAGAGAGCGAAGGGGGCAGCTGGACACGAGGACAGTGAGGATGATGGTGAGCATCACATGCGATTTGTGTTTCTGCCCTCACGAGTGCTTGTGCCTTCCCGCCAGGCTGTGCCCCTTGAAGGCAGAGGCTGAGCCTGGTTTTGTTCCCATCTCTGTTCTCAGCACTGAGTCCAGGGCTGCGCTGGGGCCCGGGGAGTGGGGAGTTGGGGAGGGCTCAATAAGTATTTGTCAAATAAGCAACTGACAAGACGGACTCCCTGGCGTGTGGATGGAGCTGGAAATCCAGGCGCCAGCGACAGACCCTGCCTAAGAACACGGCCAGGCCCTGGCCTAGGCTCTCCCTCTGGCCTCCTTCCCGCCTCCCAGCTTCCTGCCAGGAAACACAGCCCCCGGCAAACTCATTAACCAGAACCACCCCCAAAGGGGAGCTGCAAAAACACCTCTCCTCCCATTATCCGGGATGATCCTTGAAACCACCTGGGGGAGATGCCCGCCCGCCCACCAGCCGCCCCACCGGAAACAGGGGGGCAGCATTCAGGGGGTGCTGGCGTCATCAGGATGGGAACACGGGTCTCCTGTCACCCTGCTTTGACAAGGATTCTCGCCGTCTGGGAGCATTCTGTTCCCCAAGGAACATGGCTCTTAAAGCAGAAGAGCAGAGAGGTCCCTCCAAGGAAGGAATGTTAGTGGCAGCATTTCTGGGGAAGCCCTGGGCACCCTGGGGTGAGCGGGACACCTC
>JAAGEH010000043.1:10302545-10314765 GCA_011751065.1 Lasiurus cinereus | reverse complement strand
GCATTTCTGGGGAAGCCCTGGGCACCCTGGGGTGAGCGGGACACCTCTCTGGCCCCCCGCCCTCCCACCCTGGAATAGGGTTCTGGGAGAGCCAGGCCCCCCTGCGTTGGTTCACGTTCGATAACCCTCTGTGTTCCAGGCACACCTTCTAGCGGACGGCAGCCCCCCGAAACCTGGCAGAGGAAGCTGCGGAGGGAGCTGGAAAGAACTCACTGAGATGCTCTGGCCAGTTCCCTTCCTCTCCCTGGCCTCGGTTTCCCCATCTGACAAATGGGTGGTTGGGGGAAATTTGAGATCAGCCCTGCAGATCTCTGAGTCTCTCTCTCTGCCCGAAGGTCCTGGGACCCCAGCTCTGGAGGATCCACAGACTGATCTGCAGGCCCACTTCCCACCCCCACCCCCACTCCACCACCCGGTGGCCACAGCTGCCCCTGGCCATTTCCCAGCAGCCTCTGCTCGGTCCAGCAGATGCACGCCACCTGCTCTGGCGCGGAGCAGTTTTCCGGTTGGGCAAGGCGGTGACAGGAAAGGGACAGGACCTGACCTCTGCTTGGAAAGCCAATTGCACAACACAGTCTGTAGGGGGAAGGGGAGGGGGAGCGGGGGGAGGCATGTGGCCGACGGGAAAGACGCCTGAAGGAGCCAGGGGCTTCTTTGAAATGAATATCTTGGCCAGACCTACAGAGAAATGTCCTTTTGGACACCACTAACTCCGGGTCAGACCCAGGCTGCAGCCGTGTCCGGCAGCGCCGCTGAACACAGTCTTGCTGGGTCACTGTCAAGGATGCATGGAGCTGCAGAGCAGTGGATAACCTAACCTTCTGGCTTCTGCAACCCAAACCCCGGCTTGTACTTAGAGGCAGCCGAGGTCTGCAGTACATTCATCCGGGCGCCCTCTTCCCAGGCAAGAAAGGGATGTATTTTTAGTAACAAGGAAAAGCAGTGGTTCTCAACCTTCCTAAGGCCGTGACCCTTGCAAACAGTTCCTCATGTGGTGGTGACCCCCAACCATGAAATTTTGCTACTGTTATGCATCGTGATGTAAATATCTGCATTTTCCGATGGTCTTAGGCGACCCCTGTGAAAGGGTTGTTCGACCCCCAAAGGGGTCTCGACGCACAGGTTGAGAACCGCTGGTTCTGAGGATCATGAAATCTTCGCATAGCTCAGTGGTCGGCAAACTCATTAGCCAACAGAACCAAATATCAACAGAACAATGACTGAAATTTCTTTTGAGAGCCACATTTTTAAAACTTAAACTTCTTCTAACGCCACTTCTTCAAAATAGACTCGCCCAGGCCGTGGTATTTTGTGGAAGAGCCACGCTCAAGGGGTCAAAGAGCCACAGGTGGCTCACGAGCTGCAGTTTGCCGACCACTGGCATAGCTGTTTGGAAGAATTGCATCACGATGGAGTGTATATTGGACACCTACCCCATGCCAAAGACAGGGCTGGGAAATCTACACGTGACCTCACATTCTCAGTTTTCCTGCAAGGTGGATCACACAATTTTTTTTTTATTACTTTAAGGCAATTCAAGTTTTCTATCCTTGAATCCATCTTTTGCAATTTGCATCTTTCAAAGAATTGTCTGCATCTAAAATTTCCGATGTCCTGGCATCAAATGGTTCATTACATTCCTTCCTCATTTCACGTCTGTAGGGTCTCTAGTTATGTCCATGCTTCCAATCCTGATACTGCTAATTTGTGTTCTTATCACCGATGAGGAAACCGCGGCTACCTGATACCTTCAAAGCCACGGACTGACCGAGACGCAACAATGACCCTCCCCTTTCAGTGCATATGCAGTGATGAGGTTGCCATGGAGGCGGAAGGAGAAGACTGGGAGGGTACCCCGGGCAGGGAGAGTGGCTGGGGCTGAGGAAAGCCAGCCTCACCTCCCTCGATATCTTGCCCCAAACTGACTGCAGGCACAGGCACCAGGCGACACCCTTCCCAGCCCGGCGGCTGCGGAAAATCCCGGGAGAGACTGCTGAGGAAAGGGTCCCAGGACTTAGCTTCTGGGATGGCCCTGTGGCCCTCAGAAGGCAAGGTTGCCAGAGTAAGAAAAAGAAAGATGCATTCCTTCCCATGTAATACCTCTGGCGGTGGGTGGTGAGAATGTAGAGTTGGTTAAAATCGGGAGGGGTACATATAATGCTGCATTGGAAGAAAGGAGTTTTTCTTTCACGTGTAAGCATTGATTTTTTAAAAAAATATATTTTATTAATTTTTTACAGAGAGGAAGGGAGAGGGATAGAAAGTTAGAAACATTGATGAGAGAGAGACATCTATCAGCCGCCTCCTGCACGCTCCCTGCTGGGGATGTGCCCGAAACCAAGACACATGCCCTTGGCAGGAATCGAACCTGGGACCTTTCAGTCCACCGGCCGATGCTCTATCCACTGAGCCAAACCGGTTTCAGCAGATTTTTTTTTTAATGCTCCTATTTAGGAAATAAACTTGGCTACCATGGCAGATCCCATTCTCTCCTGCCCGTATCCCATACACCCTGGCTTTGGACTTGGGCCTTCACACGGCAGTCTCTGTGGTTCTCTGTCGGGGTTCCTGTGGCCACAGGAAGGCATTCATCAAGTCTGGGGCGGGTCAGAGTGCCAGGGAGGTAATGCCCTGGAGAAGCCCACCTCAGCCAGTGATCCAGGGAACAGATGACAGATGCCTGCTCGTTGTCCATCCGGTGGGTGGACATGAAGGCATTTGCTACCCAGTCTCCCAGAAGATGGAGGCCAGCTGCCCATAGAGGTGACCTGCTTGTTCATGCCACCGGCACTGGTTTCCTTCCTGTCCTATCTCACTTCCCCACCCGCTTACTCTTTCCTGGGATACATCCCAAATAACTGCACCCAAATCCTTGCCTCAGGCTTCACTTTGGGGGAACCTAAAATAACCACAAATAGGAGGCCATGTACTGGGGCCTGGGCTCAAGTCCCGGCTTCAGCCTGTCCTATCGACGTCATATCACCTTCCTCCCCTGCCAGATAGGGGTGAGAACAGCACCTATCTCAGCAGTTGGTTGCAAGGGCTGAATGAGACAATTAACGAAAAGCAGTTTTCACAGTTCCTGGTACTTGGTAAATTCTCAAAAAACGATTAACTATAATTAATAGATGGCCTACAGCAGAGCCAAATAAACTTGGGAATAGCAACCTGGCGAACAATATTAACAACAAACGACAAGCAAAGGATTGTTATCCTGAATACACAAAGGACTCTTATTAAGAAAAAGACGAGCCCAGTGAGTGTGGCTCAGTGGCTGAGCATCAACCTAGGAACTGGGAGGTCAGGGCACATGGGGGCTTGATCCTCAGGGCTTGATGCTCAGTGCTCAGTGGGGTGTGTGCATGAGGCAGTCAATCAATGATTCTCTCTTATTATTGATGTTTCTACCCTCCCCTCTCTTCCTTTCTGAAATCAATATACACTGAGTGGCCAGATTATTATGATCTCTGAACACATAATAATCTGGCCACTCAATGTATATCCTATATAATAAAAGGCTAATATGCAAATTGTCCCCTCAACCAGGAGTTCGGCCAGCAGGCAGGCCAGCCAATTGCTCATGTTCCCTCCCCCTGGCCAGGCTGGTCGGACCTCACCTATGCACGAATGCATGCACTGGGCCTCTAATACACACACACACACACACACACACACACACACACACACACACTGGAGGCCTGGTGCATGAAAATTCTTCATGCACTGGAGAGGGGTCCCTCAGTTCGTCCTGCCCCCTCTCACAGTCCAGAAGTCCTGTCTGGATGGGGCTTTGGTGACATGGAAACCATGAGCAATTTCATTTGTGCCAGATGTAAACCACCAGCACATGTTCATGAGGTGCTGGCCCCTCACCCAGATTTCAGGGAGAACAAACGGAAACATCCCTTGCCCCAAATAACAACAACAATAATTAGTACCCAAGGCTTTCCCCTTCAACCTCGAGGCCCAGTCTCTTCCCTGGGGTTGAAGTTGGGCTGGGTGGCTAGAGGAATAAAACTTCTTACCTGGCCAGATCACGCTGGAGAGCAGGAGGCACACTGAGCCAGGAGGAGAGCAGCCCTCCCTTTTATAGGTAAAAACCCCACCCATCTTCTCCATCAGGAAGTTTCCTCAAGGCATGCGGGTTTTGAGGCATCAAGTAGATGAGATGGTTCATCAACCCCTGTGAACTTTGTCTCATGCAGGGAGAGAAAAACAAGTTTCCCCACCTCAAAAGGAGAGGGTGATGGGACCTATGGTGCCTCCCTGCTCAGGTGGGGACCAAGCCCACAGGCAGGCATAGGTGGAAGGGCCCTTGCCAGTGGGGAGGCTGAGGAGGAGGCTCTGGGCTCCTGGCTCTCTGGGATCTCGGAGGAGCCTCTCACTCACGCAATGATCTCTGTGAACTTGTAGTACTTTGGGTTGAGATTTATGTCTTCAGACCATATTTCATGAATGCCTCTCAAAACATTAGACAAATGGCTTGAGGTGGAGCTTCCTAGAGGCAAGACTCCCAAGGAGGGAGTCTTCTCACCTGGGTTCACATATGTTTATGTTCTCTGGAGCATACCTACATGTCATACCAAACCTGGATGATTTGTTACCCACAATAACACCAAGAACATTATCATCTCCAACTTACAGATAAGGAGAATGAGGCACAGAGAAATGAACTGACTGCTCAAGGTGAGATCAAGATTCCAACCCAGGCCCTAACTGGTTTGGCTCAGTGGATAGAGCATTGGCCTGTGGACTCAAGGGTGGAAGGTTCAATTCTGGTCAAGGGCATGTACCTTGGTTGTGGGCACATCCCCAGTGGGGAGTGTGCAGGATGCAGCTGATCAATGTTTCCCTCTCATCAATGTTTCTAACTATCTCTCTCCCTTCCTCTCTGTAAGAAATCAATAAAATATATTAAAAAAAAAAAAAGATTCCAACCCAGGCCAATCGGACGCCACCTCCTGAGATCACTATTAGATTCAGAGGGAGATGCTTCCAAACAGCCCTGCTGGATTCCTCAGGCAGGATGCTGAGTATATTCATCCTGTTGCCGCTGTTACAAATGACCAGCAATCTAGTGGCTGGAAACAACCTAAATGGATTGCTTTCGAGTTCAGAAGGAGGTCGGAAATCTGAACTAGACCTCACTGGACGAAAGTTGGCTGAGTTGCATTTTTTTTTTTTCTGGAAGCTAGAGGAAATCCATTTCCTTGTACTTTGCAGAGACTAGAGGCCACCCTCCAACCATCTTCAAAGCTAGCAATGACCAGTTGAGTCTCTCAAGACCATCTCTTTGGTCTCACTCTTCTGCCTCCCTCTTCCTCATGTCAGTACCTTCATGATTAAATTGGGCACACCTAGATAATCCAGGATAATCTCATTTAAAAGTATTTTTATTTATTTGAGAGAGGATGGGAAAGGGAGAGAAAGACAGAACCATCAATGATGAGAGAGAACCACTGACCAGCTGCCTCCTGCACGTCCCACTGGGGATCGAGCCTGCAACCTGGGCATGTGCCCTGACCGGGAATCAACCCATGACCTCCTGGTTCATAGGTTGATGCTCAACCATTGAGCCATGCTGGGCAGGATAATCTCTTTTTAAAGCCAGTTAGTTAGCAACCTTAATTCCTTCTATAACCTTAATTTCCTCTTGCCATGCAATGTAACACATTATTCACAGGTGCAGGGGATTAGGACATGGACACCCATGGTGGGGGACTATACATTCAGAGAGACAGCAAACCCATGTAGTCACCAAGCCCAGCATCTGGTTTCCCCCTTCACATGGAGTTTAAGAACCTGATTCACCCCGAGGCTGATTTCTAGGCTAGGAACATCAATGACTTCTAGCAGGAAGCACCCCCATCCTGGTCCTGATGGGATCAGGAAGACCAGTATAAGGATTATTTACCCAGTCTTATTTATGTTTACTATTACCAGAGTCATGTCTGCTCACGCAACATGTTCGAACATTGCAGACTGCGCAACTGCAGGACACTATAATGTGTCTATCATAGCCTGCCTCCCACTCTCCCAGGGCACACAGCTGGCCCTTTCTCCCAGCATGCCCCGCAGCCTGGTGTGGTCTCATCGTCCTGGTTCTACATCATCCAAGTTCTTTGGTTGAAGGTCAACCTGGAGCTGGGATGACTGGAGGTTGGAGTCTGTGTCATCTGTAGTTCCTAGAATTCTTATACAAACATGCTGTTTATCTACAAGCTACAGAGGAGTCAGCGTCAGCATCTACAGAAACAATGTCAAAAGAATGGTGGGGCGGGCTACAACCCCACTGTTACAACCTCCTTTAAGAAATAATTATTAGCCGGAACCGATTTGGCTCAGTGGATAGAGCATTGGCCTGTGGACTGAAAAGTCTCAGGTTCCATTCTGGTCAAGGGCATGTACCTTGGTTGCGGGCACATCCCCAGTAGGGGGTGTCCAGGAGGCAGCTGATCGATGTTTCTCTCTCATTGATGTTTCTAACTCTCTATTCCTCTCCCTTCCTCTCTGTAAAAATTCAATAAAATATATATTAAAAAAATAATTATTATTATTAACTGAAGCTGGTTTGGCTCAGTGGATAGAGCGTCGGTCTGTGGACTGAAAGGTCCCAGGTTCGATTCCGGTCAAGGGCATGTACCTTGGTTGCGGGCACATCTCCAGTATGGGGTGTGCAGGAAGCAGCTGATCGATATCTCTCTCTCATCGATGTTGCTGGCTCTCTGTCCCTCTTCCTTCCTCTCTGTAAAAACTCAATATATTAAAAATAAAAAAAGAAATAATTATTATATGCCTACTATGTCCCAAGCCCTGGCTAATCACTGGAATACAGATGAGACTACAAGCGAGCCATTTCTTCTGTCCCTCCTTGCTAAATGACGATGACTTTGCCCACCCAGCACTACGCTGGGCCCTTCCTCATTCGACCTGGGGGCAAATCCTAGTGTGGTCTGAGGATCAGCATGATCTCACTCCTTGGGCCATGGAACTAGCTGGGACATGGGCAGGGGACATAACTCTGGCCAATGAAACGTTCAGGGATATTTGATAGGAGGTTTCTGAGAAAGTTTTCTTAAAAGTACCTTAAAAGCGACAAAAGGCTGGATCCTGCCTGGCTGTTGTAACCGTGCTGGCAGTGAGCAGGGAGCCAGGCCAGGAGGAGCGGATTGCCTGCGGATGGTGGAGAGGCAAGCTGGAGGCTCCCTGGAGCCTGGGGCCAGCCTGGAGCCAGAGGCCAGCCCGGAGCCAGAGGATCCATCAGCTCTATACTTTGCATGATGTCCTTTGGGATCAACCCCAGTGTATAGAATCTGCTGTACCATGAAACTGAAAATATACTCTATACCATTCAGGCCTCACCTAGTGCAACAAGGGTTCAAAGGCAGACGTGACTCTGAAGGACGAATAGGTGTCATCCCCCAGAATGCTCCAGGCAGAGAGAGCTGCCAGCATCTGTGCATGATGTGCTCTGTGACTTAGGGAAAGCTGAATTCAGCTGGTTGAGGAGCGCTAAGAGAGGGGACTGGAGATGGGACGGGGCTGGCATGAAGGATTTGGGGAACCATCATAAAAAAATTGCACTTGATTCTGAGCGTATTAGGGAGCCGTTGAATGATCTGAAAATGGATGGGCATGATCATCTTTGCATTAGCTGCAGTTAGGAGGAGGGACTGGAGGGCTAAGAGTGGAGGTAGTGGGGCAAGCTGAAAAGCTGCTCTCACCTACTTCCTTGGGGGCGGGGGAGGGGGGAGTGGCCTCTCTCACCTTCCAGGCTCAAGTTCCAAGAGACTGTCTCTGCAACAACTCTGAAAGACTGACATGACCTACTGTGCGCCAGGCTCTGCCAGAGACCTAACATCAAAGACTAATAGGGGCAAACCAAATGTCCACTGACATGAATGATAGCATTATATATACACTAGAGGCCCGATGCACGAAAATTCGTGCACTGGGGGAGAAGTGGGTGTTTCTCAGCCCAGCCTGCACCCTCTTGCAGTCCCAGAGCCCTCAGGGGATGTCCATCTGATGGCTTAGGCCCACTCCCCAGGGGATCAGTCAGACATCCCTAAGCACGGCTGCTGTGCTTGCAGCTATCAGCTCGGCCTGTGGCTGAGCGGAGCTCCCACTATGAGAGCGCACTGACCACCAGGGAGCAGCTCCTGCATTGAGCATCTGCCACCTGGTGGTCAGTGTGCATCACAGCAACCGGTCATTCTGTCACAAGGGTCAATTTGCATATCACCCTTTTATTATATAGGATGCAATGGGACATTGCATTACCGGAGGTAGGTGATACTAATAAATGCACAGCAGTGTGGATGTACTTAATGCTACTGGACCATACCTTTGAAATGGCTAAAATGATCATTTTTACATACTGTATATTTTACCACCATAAAAAATTTAAGGCGAATAGGACTAAATCTAGTACAGGTGGCTACAACATAAAAGATGGCAGAGAAGAAAGTTTCTAATGAGGAAAACACCCGCAAGAAAAAGGGAAGAATGAGAGAGATTAAGAGGTAGGGGAGGTGAACTCATGATTGAACAACTATACACCCCGCATGTCACCCCATGGAATCCTCATCAAGACATTTAAGTTCTAGTTTACTCCCATTTTACAGATGGGGAAACAGTGGCTCAGAGACTTGAAGTGGCTCTCCCAGGATCCCACCGTGAACAGGCCGTGGGCTCGGCACTGGAACAGGGGTGCCTGATGCAGAAGGCATGCCTCCACACCTGGCCTCTGGGGGGCCGGTGGTCCAGCGGGGTTGGCATAGAGCTGAGAGAGGAGGTAGCGGAGAGAAGGCTGGAAAGGGATATTGGGAGCCTTGAAGCCAGAGTCGGTGTCCATCCTGAACTCATTAGACAACGTAGAAAAGACTGAAGGTTTGGATGTAGAATGCGGCATAGAATTAACCAGGACTCCCTCACCTCTCTGCCTTAGCACTGATCTTCCCTGTTAAAGGCAGACGCTGGATGAAGAGGTTGCCTTTTTTTAGAAAGTGTTCCCCCCTCCCCCCCGCCACCGAAACCGGTTTGGCTCAGTGGATAGAGCGTCAGCCTGCAGACTGAAAGGTCCCAGGTTCGATTCCGGTCGGGGGCATGTACCTTGCTTGCGGGCACAACTCCAGTAGGGGGAGTGCAGGAGGCGGCTGATCGATGTCTCTCTCTCATCGATGTTTCTGACTTTTTATCCCTCTCCCTTCCTCTCTGTAAAAAATCAATAAAATATATTAAAAAAGAAAGTGGCATCCCCAACCCACTGCTCTGAATACACTTACTTGCAAGGCCATAGATGAGAGGGGTACAGGAGGGGCGTGGCCAGAGCTGCTTTAAGTTTTACTTGCAGCACGGGTCCCCCATGTCTCCCGGCACCACATCCCTCCTCCTTGCTCTTCCTTGAGGAGCACAGAGAAGCATCTGGCGATGGGCCAGGGGGAGGCTTGGCCCCAGCGGCCCTAGCACCATAGGGCTGTCAAGGGAGGAGGAAGCTGGGAGGTGTAGCATCCAGCTCAGCTTAAGGCACTAAGGCCCGGCTTGAGTTAGGACAGGTCAGGACAGCCTCTGGGGCTGACAGCTCTTCCCCTCTGCCAACACCTAGTGACACACGCTCGCTTTGAACAAGGGACTTCCAAACATCATCATCTTTCGTTGAGTCGGGACTGAAATACACAAATGCCATTTCAATGCTGTCCCTGCAATCCATGCTACCTTCTCGCCCAGACACACACCTGGTGTGCCTGACAGTAGCTGGTGGCCTGGGAATGACTCACAGGAGAGATAACACCCCTCCTTTTGGTGGTAAAAGAGCCAGAGTTTCATAACCTGAGCCAACGATGATGTGTTGGAGACCAGCCTTGAAAGGTGCCTGAATAGACCGAACCAGCTGAGTCACACAGGCAAAGCTTAATTTATTTCATTTTGTAAGTCTCACTTATCTGGAGCCTTTCTCACTGACCCCTCTGGAAATCATAAGCAAAACTGGGACTGTTTCCCAAGGTTGGTGCGAGGTAACCACTGACTAATTCCCTATCATTTCGGAACACTCTAATATTAGAAGTAATTACTGTGAAGAATAAAGTCACTGCTCGCTCACTAGATAAACATAACAGCGTAGCCGAAGCCTCTGTCTGTGTTTCTGTTGGAGGGCTCGCAGTCTGCAAACTGTCCTTTTGGGGTGTGCACAACAACGCTGGAGTGATGATTCCTAATGACGCACTGGCTTTACGGCAGCTGTTTCTGAGGCTTTGATAGAACTAGAACAGCATCCGGGCGTGTGGGACCTGCCACGCCATTTCCTTCCTTTTAAAAAGTTACTTCTTAGTCTTAATTTTGAATCATTTCAAGTACTGTATGTAGAAAATGTCCTAACAGCTTCCTGGATAGCCCATCACCCACATTAACTAGATTTAACATTTTATCCCGTTGGCTTCTCCTTATTTCTTCTTCAGAAGAAAGCACTATAAATACAGCTGAACTCTCACATGAACTCACCTTTCCCACCTTCACCAGAGGCAACACAATGACACACACTCAGTCACCTGTTAATCTTTCACTTCCAGAATACGTGTATATATGCATATTGATAAGTGGCATATTCTGTGGTTTTGAGTAGCTTATTGTAAGCATCTACATGTAATGTGCCTGAATCACTCAATATAATGTACTAGGGGCCCAGTGCACAAATTTGTACACCTTGAAAAGGAACTGTGGGCCTCGAGGCTGTGGTGGGCACAGGGATGGGTTTTGGCTCATCCTCTGCGCCCCTACCCGGCTCCTCCCACTGAGGTCCCCAGTCCTGTTTGCCAGCAGCCCCGCTGCCACTCCCACACACTGACAGCACCAGCCCCACTCACACCCACTGATAGTACAGAGTGATTTCGACCAGCGCCAGCAGTGGGTGTGAGTGGTGGCCACTGCCCCGATTGCCCCTCAGGAGCAGGGAGAGGTGAGGAAGCCCTCAGGGGGGATTGGGGCCTGCAGCTGCTGCTCACCTCTGCAGATAGTGCTGAGTGATTGGGACCAGTGCTACTGGCGGCAGCGAGTGCGAGTGGCAGCTCTGGCACCAGCAGCAGGTGTGAGCACTGGGCAGGACCGCGGTGCGCAGGAGCGAAGAATTTTCAGTAACCACCAGAGGCTCACCCAATGACAGCAACTGACACCCCGCCTTGGCTGGGCACCCCCACTGACCTACTCTACCATCCCACCACAGCTGACACCTGCCATGTTCCATGCTCTGCTGCCTACTGCCCAATATCTGCCATGTTCTGTGTGCACCTCCTGATGGTCAGCGCATGTCATAATGACCGGTTGTTCAGTTGTTTTGCTGTTCGGTCTATTTGCATATTAGCCTTTTATTATATAGGATTTGTCATTTATACAAGTTGAAATATACAGCTCTAGTTCACTTTTTAAATTGATTCTCATTTAATTAACTTCTTACTTTTTCACAGGTTATTAATTAACAAATTAATTAATAATATGTTTTGTCTTAAAATCTTTATCATTGAAAATACTGTGTAAGTCCTCCTTTTCCCCTATTAACCTCTTCCTACTCACTTAATTGTTTAGCTTTTTGTTATATTATTATATTGATAAAATTACATTACAGGATCAAATCACAAAAGTTGGATCTACTGAGGAACAATAGGGCTGTCTTCATCTTTCTGGTTGTGGTTTTGTTTAGTTTGTATAGTGTGCAATTAATATCCTTGTCCATGCTTCTTTATGCATGAATGAGGATGTTTCTTACCTAGAAGTGTAACTGTCAGCCATAGTGGAATGAATGTCAACTTTGGTGTTAGGTCTTGCAAAACTCTCTCTAATGTGGTTATACCCATTTACACACCCACAGGCTAATATTATTAGACTTGGTCAGTTTTTGCTAAATTGATGAAATTAACATTTTTTGTTTGTTTGTTTAGATGGTGCATATTATTTTTTTAAATAAATCTTATTGTTCAAACTATTACAATTGTTTCTCTTTTTCTCCCCATAGTTCCCCTCCACCCGATTCCCACCCCACCTCTGCCTTACCCCCTCTCACTGTCCTCATCCATAGGTGTACGATTTTTGTCCAGTCTCTTCCTGCACTCCTCACACCCTTTTCCCCCTGAGAATTGTCAGTCCACTTCCTTTCTATGCCCCTGATTCTATTATATTCAGCAGTTTATTCTGTTCATCAGATTTTTTATTCACTTGATTTTTAGATTCA
>JAAGEH010000043.1:10278647-10302445 GCA_011751065.1 Lasiurus cinereus | reverse complement strand
TCCTCCTCCTCCTCCTCCTTCTTCTTCTTCTTCTTCTTCTTCTTCATACTGGCTTGGTGCTGATGAACTCCTTTAGTTTTTTCTTATCTATGAAGTTCTTTATCTGACCCTCAATTCTGAATGATAGCTTTGCTGGGTAGAGTAATCTTAGTTGTAGGTTCTTCCTATTCATTACTTTGAATATTTCTTGCCACTCCCATCTGGTCTGTATAGTTTCTGTTGAGAAATCAGCCTACAGTCATATGGGTGTCCCTTGTAAGTAATAAACTGTTTTTCTCTTGCTGCTTTTAATATTCTCTCTTGTCTTCTGCTCTTGGCATTTTATTTATGATGTGTCTTGGTGTGGTCCTCTTTGAATTCCTTTTGTTTGGGGTTCTGTGTGCTTCCTGGACTTATAAGTCCAGGTGGGGGAAGTTTTCTGTCATTATTTCTTCAAATAGGTTTCCAGTATCTTGCTCTCTCTCTTCTTCTGGCACCCCCATAATTCACATGTTGGTATGTTTGAAGTTGTCCCAGAGGCTCCTTAGACTACCTTCACATTTTTGGATTCTTATTTCTTTTTGCTTTTCTGATTGAGTGTTCTTTGCTTCTTTGTATTTCAAATCTTTTACTTGATTCTTGCAATCCTCTAGTCTGCTGTTGGATCTCTGTATATTATGTTTTATATACAGAGATCCAACAGCAGATATAATTAAGTGTATGCTTAATTTCTAGTTGGTCCTTTTTCATATCCTCAAGGGTCTCACTAAATTTATTGGCCTTTTCTAGAAAATTCTTGAAAAACTTTATAACCATGGTTTTGAACTCTATATCCAGTAGTTTGTTTTCCTCCATTTCTTTCATTTGTGACTTGTTTCTTTGTCTCCTCATTTTGGCTGCTTCCCTGAGTTGATAGAATGGCTTCGTGTGTTAGGTGTCCTATAGGGCCCAGTGGCTCACCCTCCCCAGTTACCTGAGTCAGACACTCTTGGTGCACCCCTTTGTGGGCTGTGTGCACAGTCTTGTTGTAGTTAAGTCTTGATTGTTGTTGGTATCACTGGGAGGAATTGACCTCCAGGCCAATTGGCTGTGAGGATCAGCTGTGTCTACGCTGGGAGAACTTCTGTGCTGGAGACACCCTTATGAGACAAGACTTGCAAAAGCCTCTATGCTCAGCTGGAGTGGGGCGGAGTCTCAGAGCAGACCAGACAGCAATGGCTTTCCATAAGCCCTGCCCTAAGAGGCCCCTGGATCTCAGTGTCCCTTGGTAATCACTACAAGCACTTCTGAGAGAAAGCTGCCCTCAAGTTTCGCCTGCTGCCAGATAGTCCAGTTTCTCCCCAAATGATCCTGGGTCCCCAGAGTCTCACCCAGAACTGGAGTTCAGAGCAATCGGGAGCTTTTGTCTCCCTCCCAATTGAGAAAGCCAGCCATGTACTCAGTTGCCAGCCCTCTCCACATGTGTGCCTCTGTATCTCTGCCTTTTGCAGCTCCTCTGAGTCTCAGTGTGCTTTCCTCTTTTCTTCTAGTTGTAGAATTTCCACTCAGTCAGCCTTCCTGTGGTTCTGGATGATGTCCATTTTGTCTTTTAGTTGTAGTTTTGAAATTGTTGTGCGAGGCAGCAGTTTAGGTGTTTTCCTATACTGCCATCTTGGTTTCTCCCAAGGTAACATTTTATTGTTATAATTTGTTTTCATTGTTCTAATTTGTATGTTTGGATTTCTAGTGAAGTTGAGCATCTTTTCTGTAAAGTGCCAGGTAAAACACAGGAGATCCAGCACATAAATATAGTAAGAATATGGGAAACACAGGGAATATTTATAGTAGAAAAATTATCTGTTGTGTGTATACCTTGTATTTTTATTTGTTAAACTCTGTGCATTACCAACTCAAAAACTTAGCTTGTTTTTCTTATTAAGTGAGAGAGGGCCTTTGTATATTCTGGACGTAAGAGGTCATTTTATGATTCCAAACATTTCCTTCTTATCTGTGCTATTTCTTTTGCTTGGTATATGCTGACTTTTTTTTTTCCAGTATAGTTATAAACACATTTTTTCTATGTTTTCTTCATTAAAAGTCTTAAAATCTGTCTGTAATTTATAATTACATGTGGTCTGAGGTAGCAACTTAATTTTATGTTTTTTCATATAGATAGCCATTTTTCTCTAACAGAATGTAGTGAGTTGTACACATTTTCCTCACTGATTTGTAACACTTCCCTGTTTATTCTACATTCCCTTACTTATGTGTCTGTTTCCAGTTCCAATCCACAGGCCCATTTGCCTACCTCTGCCCCTCAAACACAATGCTGAATTGTTATTGCTTTAATACATCTTACACAATTTCTCCATTTTTCTCCAAACTTGTCTGCTCATCTAGGCAAATTGCTCTTCAGTATCACCCCCCTCCCCAACCTGATACCAGAGCGAGATGTTTTTTCAGGGAAACACAAAGTAAAGCGGAGATAGACTTAAGAGATGAAAAATAGTGTCTAAACATGATGAAAGCCTTTCTTCTGTATCACAGTATTGGGATGATGGTGAAATGGTCTGACAGCAGAGTGGTCAGCCGGGGCTCGGGAACTGAACTGCAGGGTTTGATTCCTGGCTCCGTTCCTTTTTTGACCTTGAACTTAAGTCGTTTATGCTTCAGTTTCATATCTTAAAATGGCGATGAAAAATAGAATCTACCTCATAGGGTCATTAGGAGGGTCAAGCATAACGTGTATGAAGAGCTTTATCTAGTATTGGGTAACGTGCAAACACAGAATAAATGTGATTAAGAGCTTAGGTTTTAAAGTCAGAATAGAACTGACATTCAGTCATTAAGGAAACAAAACAAACTCTTTTGTGAAATATGACACAGAAGAAGTCAGAAAACAAGGTATAAGTACACCCTGTATCAATTGTAAAAGCAAACACCTTTATAATTGCCACCCAACAAAGAACTTGATCACTGGTGGGAACCCTAAGCCCTCCTTTTCCTTGCCTGTATACAGCCCCTCCCGCAGTGTGACTGACTGTAATAAATATGTTTATTCTTTTTTTAAAAAATATATTTTATTGATTTTTTTACAGAGAGGAAGGGAAAGGGATAGAGAGTTAGAAACATCAATGAGAGAGAGACATCGATCAGCCGCCTCCTGCACACCCCCTACTGGGGATGTGCCCGCAACCAATGTACATTCCCTTGACCGGAATCGAACCTAGGACCTTTCAGGCCGAAAGCCGACGCTCTATCCACTGAGCCAAACCGGTTTTGGCACCAAACCGGTCTTGACATTGACTCTTCTTAATGAGTCTCTTTATCTCTATTAATATTTTTTCTTTACACCCTACTTTGTCTAATAGTAATAGAATTACACCTATTCCCTGTTTAGTATTTACACGACATATTCTTTTTCATTCTTTCATTTTCAATATATCCTTATATTTTAGATCCAGCTCTTGTAAACAGCACATAGTTTGATTTCTTTAAATCCAGTTTGATATCCTTATTTTTTTAAACCATTTACTCTATTAATTTTTAATAAACTTACCAAGGTATTAGGGTTTAAATAGTACCATCTTATCTTGTGCTTTCTATTTACCCTACCTGTTACATTTCATTTTAATTTTTCTTCTTTTCTGCCTTTGGATGAATGGAGCAATGTTATTATTCCATTTTCCTTCCGCACAATTCCTATCTGGCGTTATGCAGTCTTCATAGGCTCTGGGTTGTTATCCTAGAAACTGTAACATGCATCCAAAACTTGCCAGAGCATGGCACAACACAAGGCGAAATCCTCTTTCAGACCAGGTGAGAACTCTAGAGCACTTTAACTCCGTTCCCTCAATTACATGCTACTTTTATGGTGTGTGTTCTCACTCGGGAATTTAAGAGTGCACAGGGCATTGTTGTTATTGTTCATATAGCCCATGTTCATCTTGATTTACCTCTTCTCTACCAGGTTTTTTCTTTTCTATTCCCGGTTGCATTTCTAACCTTCTGGCTGTAAGCATCCCCCTTCTGCCTAAAATTCCTTTTGAAATTCATGGACTACAAAGTTCTTTTTTCTGGAAAAAAAAATATTTCTTTTGACTTTATTCTTTTAATACTTTTTATTCTGAAAAACTTAGGCATAAGCAAAACCAAAGAAACTAGTATAATGAGCCCCATCTACCCATCACACGTTTCAGCAATTACCAACTCATGGGCAGTCCTGTTTTCCTGGTCTTCCCACCCACATCCCCTCTCCCTAAGTTACTTAGCAGCAAACATCATGCCATTTCACCTGTAAATATTTTAGCAGGAATATCTTAAAAGAAGGGGACTCCCTTATAAGCACTTCCACATCATCCACCAAAAATATATCAGTGATGGATGTTAACTAAATTTATTGCAGTAATCATCTTGCAATGCCTACATAAATCAAATCATTGTGTTGTACACCTTAAACTAATACAATTAATACAATGTCACATGTCAACTGGAGGCCCGGAGCAGGAAATTCGTGCATGCCATCGGAGTCTAATGGCCAGAGGGCGGGGGTAGGGAGGGACCGAGAGGTTGGCCATTCCGCCTGTTCATCGGCCCCACTGCCCACTGTCACCCACCCCAGTTCCCATCAGGTGATCAAAGCCTGACAACTGGAAGAGGGACCGCCAGCTTGCCGGCCCCACTCCTGCCATGGGTCGCCCTCTATGTGTGGGGCAACTCGTAGGTCGGGGGTCCTGGCCTGGTGCTGTCCGAATCCCCCACCACCCACCTCCAGATCCCCATTCGCCATCGGGCAATGGAAGCCTTCGGGTCAGGGAAAGGGACCAAGAGGTTGACAGTGCACCACATAGTGACTGGTTGAATGGTCGTTCTGGTCATTCTGCCATAATGGGTGCTGGGCTTTTATTATATAGGATTACACCTCAATAGAACCAGAAAAGGAAAACAGTTGGGAGAAAAAAACAGCAGTAAGTCCTTATAACATCATATATCTTATTGTTGTTCACATTTCCCCAATTGTCCTATTAATTTTTGTTCTTACCATTTACTTATTTGGACTGGAATGCAAATGAATTCTTTACATTGTTATTGGTTACTTTGTCATTTAAATTTCTCCTATTCCTATAGATTTTCCCTCCACCTTTCCTCTTTCTTGCATTTTATTGCTGTTATTAATGAAGAAACAGTCTGATTTTTGCTGATTGTATCACTTTATGTCATTTAACACACCACTTGGTTTTCTGTGCTTTTTTTAAAATCATGATTGGATTTGGAGACTTCAAGTTCAGGTTCAGTTATTTGATAAGACTACTTCATAGGTAAGGTGGCATTCCTCCATCAGGAAGCATACAAGATCTTCGTTTCTCTCTGGGGATGTAAATAGAGACTGATAATTAAGGTCCAGATCCATGAATTCATTAGAGGTTGGGAAAAGGTGACATTCTAATGCTGACAGTCTTCATTAATTAGCTGGAAAACTTCTGCGAAGAGAAACTGCCTTCATCAATCATTTGGTAATTGTGAAGCACAGTTTATATAGTAAAGGCAGCATAATTAATTTTTTTCCCTTTGTATATCATTTCCAAAATGAGTTAGTCCCTTGGTCTCTCCCAAAGGTGATTAATGAGCTTTTTTTAAAATCATTATAGATTTATGCAATTAAACATATTAAATCTGTTTTTAGCTACTATAGTTATCTTTATTGATGTTCCAAATATGAGCAATGACAGCTTATTCAAGTTGGTTCCTGAGTCCGTTTGACTAAGCCTCGCAGTATTTAAGAGCTTCTTTGCTTTCTGGTGAGAAAAGGTAACTCAGGTTCACCCTGTGCATTTCTCCAAAGATCCATGGAAACTTTTAGTGGCAAGTGGTCTTTGAAGACCCCAATGTGGGCACCAGAGAAGTGCCTTACTACGGGGTTAGTCATTGTTTCAGGACTTTTCAGTGGACAGAACTAGAAACTTGGTTCTGATTTTTTAGGGTAAAGTATATCACAAGAAGGAAAACATTATGAATTGATGCCAAGACTAACAATTCAAATTCATGAGTACAGGGTTTTCATTGAGTTTCATCAAACACTCTCACACCAAAAATCATGGTTCTTAATGATATTAATATATTTATTTATTTGCTTTATCCTACAGAACCAGGACTAGCGTGGAGCCAGTGAGACACATATTGTGCAGATGTAAGGAGGCATACTCTCAGGGAGGTGCAGGTGCATGAGTACCTCCTTAAATTCTCTGCCCTACAGGTCCCACTCACCTCTCCCATAGTTCTGACCCTGGTCCCACCCTGTACACTCAACAGTATTCAAATAACAATACCAACACTAGCACCAACAATGTGATTATTAGAAGCAGCCTACAGTGGTGGTATTCTGGCAGTTCTCTATTCCTTGTCTGTAGTCTACTAATGATGTGCAAGAAACTACTATGTTTTAAATACTTGGAATAATTCCTTTCTATATCATTATGACACCAATTTGACACACAATTGGGCTTGTTTGTTTTACTTTACTTTCAATTTTAGGGATTGGTTCTTACATTTATTTCTGTTTTCTATAATTATGTAAGAGATTTACATTATTCCAAAGTTAAATCTACAAAATAAAATTATTTAAAGATTACTAGATTTCATTCATATCTTTGTTCCCTTCCACTGGGTCTCCCTATGTAGATGTGTCATGGTTCATTCAACCAGTCTCCCATCGAGGGATTTGGGTTATTTCCATTTTTTTTTTCTATTACAAATAGTATTGCAATGAATAACCTAGTGCTTTTGTCTTTTTGTATTTTTTATTTTGCTCAAAGGGTATTACTTCAATGTTCTTAAAGGATATTTTCATTGGGGATATAATTCGAGGTTAACATTTATTTCCTTTCATCCCTATGAAGAGGTAATTAAAGTATCTTCTGGTATTATTACTGTTGACAAGTCAACTTTCAATCTGAGTGTGGCTTCTTTGAAAGTAGTCTCTCTTTTCTCCCTTGCTGTTTTTAATAAGCTATTCTCTTTTTCAATGATTTTCTGTAGTTTCACTATGATATGTCTAGCAGGTATATGTTTTTATTTATCTTGCTTAAGATTATTTAGACTTTTGAAATCTGTAGATTAGTATCTTCTACCATTTCTGAAAAAAAAATCTCCAGCCATTCTCTCTTCAAATATTGCCTTCTACTCTTTCCCTCTTTTCTATCCTTTGTGGATAGATCTTCTAACTGTATCTTTTATATTTCTTATGCCTACTTCTATATTTTTCTTCTTTCCTTGTTAAATTCTGGGTATTTTATTCTGACTTGAGTTCACTAATGCCCTATTCTAATGTGTCTAATCTATAATTAAACTCCTCATTGAGTTACTCAAGTTTAGTTACTATATTTTTTTCTTCCTCAAAATTCTATTTTTTTCATAGACAATAATACTTTTTATAGTTTCTTATTTATTGCAGATAGTTTCAACGCCCTAGTTCATTTCTTTAAATGCAGTAATTATCAATTTCTTATTCTCCGTGTCTAATGATTTTAACATCTTGAGTTTTTGAAGGGTCTGTTTCTGTTGGTTTTCACTCATGGTTTTACAATTCCTTATGCATGCCAAAGATTGTACATGAAAAATTAATTGTAGGAATAATTTGAGACCAGTTTGACAATAATTTTCTTAAAAAAATATATTTTTATTGATTTTTTTATAGAGAGGAAGGAAGATGGATAAAGAGTTAAAAACATCAATGAGAGAGAAACATCGATCAGCCGCTTCCTGCACACCTCGTACTGAGAATGTGCTTGCAACCAAAGTACATACCCTTGACCAAAATCGAACCTGGGACCTTTCAGTCCGCAGGCTGACGCTCTATCCATGCAGCCAAACTGGTTTCGGCGACAGTAATTTTCTTCATAAAAGATTTTTTTCAGAAAATCTTTTTGTTTACTTCTACTGGGCATCTGGATGTACCAACACTCGGAAACTACCTTAATTGAGTTCAAGGCTCAAGATTCCCCGGGTTACCATGTGAAACAAACTTGAGTTGCAAGTCTGCTCAAGGGCTGACTTGCTTCCTATTTACTTTTATCCGGCAGTTATAGATATTTGAGGTTCCAACTTAAAGGGGAAGGGTTGTCGGTTTTGGAACTGCTTCTGCTGGATTAGCAAAGGACCTCCTGTTAAAGGTAATTTTGAGCTCGGGGCTTTCTTCTCTGAGTTTTCACTTCTGGATTTTGGCCCACAATGCCTAACTATCTTGCCTATCTTGTTTACTCTTTTTCACTTTTCACAAAATGACATTTCACCCAGGATAATAAAGAACATTATAAACTGATGAACAAAAAGATAGATCCAGAGGCAGTAAAGCATCAAACAGACTGTCAAATTACAGCAGGAAGGTTAAGGAGAGGTGGGGTAGATAAGAGATCAACCAAAGGACTTGTATGCATGCAGATAAGCATAACCAATGAACACAAGACACTGGGGGGTTAGAGTATGCCTGGGAGGGAGGGAGCAATGGGAAGATATGTATACATGTAACACATTAATAAAAAAAATAATAATATTTCACCCAGCCTTTGAAGTTGTTACTAGTAGGAGGATCTGTCCAAAGAATTTTAGCTCGCCATTTAGATAAAAACAGGTTTATCCATATTCTCATGAATTTTAGAAGTAGACGTCAGGAGCACAAGGCTTGCTGGAAACCACCAGAAGCTAGGAGACAGGCATGGGATCTGCCTCCAAAAGGAACCAACCCTTCCGACACCTGGATCCATGGTCACTGGAGGACACTAATGCAGCTGGCTCCCATGAGAAGTCAGACTATCGGTGTGATCCTTGCTCTACATTCAAATGTGTATATTTTGTGATTGGGGGCCGGGGGGGGGGGGGTCTCCTCCCGTCTTCGCCTTTGGAATCTCATAACAGCCATTCCTCAAAGATGTACTGAACACCCCCCACGTGCCAGGTACTGTTCTCAGTGCTGAGGACAAAACTTTCTGAGACAAAGAGACAAAACGTTCCGCCTTAGTGGAGCTTTCACTCCAGGAGGTATCAGTTCAATAGTTTGATGCTTCGGCTCCTTCCATACTCCCCGTATTATAATGATCTTAAGTACCCGCTGGAGGAAGACCGAGATAAAGAGTTATGCCGTGGGAAGTTCCACTTACCACATGAAGAAATACAAGAGGAACATGGGGAGTGAGTTATCGTTAAGACCTCATTCTTTAAGTGAGGACTCCAGAACAGTCCCTCCACACTCATTAAAACCACCTCAATGCTCCTCCACCTATTCCCTTTCAAAGATGCTGCTCTTTTCTTTCCTGATCTGAGAGCTCCTTTCACATCAATTGCAATCCAACTGCCCTACCACCCCCACCCCCGCCACCACTGGGGTTGAGAGCAGACCACAGTAAATTTTTTTTGGACTATTAATAACATGGGGATGGCATTTAATTAAGCATGATTACCTCGCATGATTACTTCTGCCACATATATCAAGGCTTCTTTACCAGCATATATAAAAATCAACCAAAGAACAAGGCATCTGCATTTTTTTTAAAGGCCACTTCTGGTATTGGTGTGATGTATATGCAGATGGGGTCCACATACAGATCACTTACATATTAAAACTACCATTCAGAATCATTTTGTGCGCAGAGCATAAACAACCATTGCTTGGCTGCCTGGAATAAACAGTATTGGATTATCTCACAAAATATGTGTCCTCACCTGTATTTTTGCTACTGAACATGTCTCACATTCTAAAATCTTTTTTCTAAGACACGGGATCACTTAAGTCCAGTGCACATAGTATCATTTTGGGTGAATGCGTACTTGGAAAAGATTAAAAAAGAAATTCTTCTTAGAGGTGTGATTTAGCATGATTGAGGGTCCGGGTGTCTGCATTTCACCAGCTTCCAGGAGATCCTGGGGCAGGAACCCTGCTCCTGGTGTTATCCCTGGTCTTGGCTCATTGCTTGGGTTACACGTTCCCTTTCCCCTTCCATGGAGATCCATCCTTTACTCAGCTCTATTGGTAAATCTGAATCAGAAACTCCTTCCTTGTGCCTGTCAGTGACAGCTGGTCACCTGTGCCCTAGTGTCTATCCCCTAATCTGCTGGGTTTAGCCCTGTCACCAGCTATTACCAGGTGGGTCCATACTTCCTGGGAGGCACGAGACAGTCTAGTCACCAACAGGACTTCACGGTCAAGCACAGCTATCAGCTTGAGACAGGTTACAAGGCCACTCCTGGTACTGGCGTGAATCACCAAAAACATTTCCCATATAAAACTCAAAATCAAGTATTAGACTATCAATGTCTTTCTTTTCCTGAGAATTGGTTACTACACAGAGTCTACCTGCATGGGTTTCTAGAAGCCCAGAGCTACTTTCATGGGCCTGGGGATCTAAACACCGATGTGAAGGGCAGGTGGGGACACAACTCATAAAGGTCAAATGAGTCCGGGTTCTAGCTCTGCTCTTTGCCTGGAATAGGATTTTAGAACTAGGCCTTTTCTTTCTTTGAACCGTTAGAGTACCCTCGTTCTTTATAGCTCAGGACACTCTTATAGGACTGTGGGGACAAGACAGTGAAAGAGTGGATGAGAAGTAAAGAACTATAGTCATTCATATAGTCAACAAGTATTTATCAAGTGCCTACTATGTGTAGGTTGGACCAGGAGATATAATGGCAACAACAGCAGATATGATGTTGGAGTCTATCAGGATAGACAGACAGGAATTGAATAATAAAATAAATAACTGTGAGCTTGCAAGTTCAGTGCTAAAAAGCAGGGGTCAAATATCAAAGTCATGGCCCAGCGGCAGGGAGAGGTCAAGGAGCACTGGTGAGGGCTATCCCCAGAGCTGCTGGCAGAGCAAACGCGGCCTGGTTGAGGCGACGCAGTGGTAGCAGGATTGGTAGAAGGCAGCACAGAGTTTTGAAGGGTGAGGCTAGAAGAGGACAGACAGTTCAGGTCAATAGTTGATGCCCAGGAAGCTGGGTGTGGAGGACTGACTATTCATAGATCTGGACTTCCGCGTGCTGCACTTTGTCATCTGCGAGATATCCCTCAGGCTGGTCCTCAGAGGGTCTTTCCATCCTCAATCTACTAAAACCCTTTCCATTGTATACTCATCAGTCTATCTGTCTCACTCTCATGACATGTATAAGGCGACAACAGAACACAGTGGTCAGAATGCAGGCTCTGGATGTCGCCTGTGTGACCTTGGGCAAGAAGTCTCATCTCTCTCAGCCTCCGCTTCCTCTTCCTCGGGTAAGGAAAGAATATTACTTATCTCACAGGATCAGTATAATGAATTAACATATGTCAAAGTTTTAGAACAAGACCTGACACATAGTAAGTGGGGAATAAATATTAGCTGTTAATATTACTGGTGTTCTAAACACTTTAACATAATGGCTCATTTACTTCTTGTGAAACCTTATGACAGTTACTATTATTACTGACGCTTTATAGGTAAAGATATATTAGGATTTAGGATTGACAATAAGCAAAACAAACACAGGCCCTGCTCTTAGATGCAGGAAGACTAGTTAATGCTATTGGGCTCCGACTGACCGAGTCCGGGACAATTTGAGCCTCCATACAAACCATGCTAGTAACAGTCACAAGGTGTTGAATGAAACAGGAATTCATGACTCAATACTGATATAAATAAGTGAATGCCCAAATAAAAAAATGGGGGAATTCTTTGTTATGTTAGAATGCCAACTAATGTGTCCTGGTCAGGTGGCTCTATTAGTTTATTAGTTGGAGTGTCATTTCTTTATACCAAAAGGTAGGAGGTTTAATTTCCAGTCAGGGCCCATACCTAGGTTACAGGTTCAATCCTTGGTTGGGCACTTATGAGAGGTGACCAGTCAATGTTTCTCTCTCATATAGAAGTTTCTCTCTCTTTTTTTCTCCCTTCCTCTCTCTCTAAATTAAAAAAAAAAAGCATATCCTCAGGTGAGGATTAAAGAAAGAAAAAAAGAATTCCAATTAATGAATGTTGAGGAAATGGAGTTCTTTAAAAAAATCACCATTAGCAAATATCATAGTAGTAAATGATTCAGGCAAGAATTCTCTCTCTCTCTTTTTTTTTTTTTTTTAAGAATTTTCAATGAATGCTAAAACCATGGGGTAAAAGTCTGATGAAGAATGGGATATTTACATCTTTTCAAAATACTTATTAATTCCAACAAGGAAAATCATGTCTTTATAGAAGAGCCTGGTGGACACCACCTTAACCAAATGTCTAAAGTTACCATCCCAATCATGTGCCTCCTGACACAACAGTGCTTCTGTGTCATTCCTGCCACATGTACAGAGCCTGAATTTAATCACAGAGAAACAGCAGACAGACTCAAATTTAGGAACATTCTACAAAGTAACTAATGAGTACTCTTCGCAGATGTTAAGATCATAAGAGACAAAAGCAGACTGAAGGACTCTTCCAGATCAGAAACCTAATACTAAGTGCAACATGGGATGCTGGACAGGACCCTGGACCAGAAAAAAAAATCTATACTAATAAAAGGGTAATATGCTAAGTAGACCAGATCAACCAGCCATCTTCTAGAAGTCTGACTTCCTTTTGGACAAATCCATGGTGGTGGGGGCCTAGGCAGAGGCAGTTAGGGGCAATCAGGCCAGCAGGGGAGAGTAGTTAGGGGAAAGGTCAGACTGGGCAATTAGGAGCGACCAGGCTGGCAGGGGAGGGCAATTGGGGGTGAACTGAGTGACAAGGCCTGCAGGAGAGGACAGTTGGAGGTGACATTAGGCAGGCAGGCAGATGAGTGGTTAGGAGTCAGTGGTGCTGGTTTGCAAGAAGGATGTCTGACTGCCAGTTTAAGCCCGATCCCTGTAGCAGTCAGACATCCCCCGACAGGTTTTGGATTGGAGAGGTTACAGGCCGGGCTGAGGGACCCCCCACCCCCATGCACAAATTTTGTGCACCAGGCCTCTAGTTATATATAAAGGTCATTATTGGAATAACCGAAAAAATATGAATGTCTCTAGTTTACATCATAGTATTATATTAATATTAATTTCCTGAATGTGATAAGTGCACTGTGGATATGAAAGGCAATATCCCTGTTTTTAGGCATATATTCCTAAAATATATGTGAGGGGTACTGAGGAGCAAAGGAGCTCCTTATTTGCAAGTATCTCTTATATGGACCAGACAATAGTAATAATGACTAATATGTGTGTGTGTGTGTGTGTATACACAGGTAGATAAATCAACAGATAAAATAATAAAGCAAATGATGCAAAATGTAAACACTTGGGGAATCTGGGTTAAGGAATTCAGAAGTTCTTTATGCTATTTTTGTATCATTTTGCCCTGAAATTATAAAAATCGGTTTGGCTCAGTGGACAGAGGGTCAGCCTGCGGACTGAAGGGTCCCAGGTTCGATTCTGGTCAAGGGCATGTACTTTGGCTGCGGGCACATCCCCAGTGGGAGGTGTGCAGGAGGCAGCTAATTGATGTCTCTCTCTCATCGATGTTTCTAGCTCTCTCTCCCTCACCCTTCCTCTCTGTAAAAAATCAATAAAATACATTTTAAAAAAATAAAATAAAATACAAAATAAAAAATTAAAATTAAAAGCTATCCAAAAAGTCAAGAGAAACTCACACCTGCCCTCCAAGCCTGTTTTGGGGGGATGGGATGGGATGGGATGGGATGGGATGGGAGGAGGGAGGCGGCGAACGAGCTGAGGGCGGATCTGTCTGTAGAAGCTGCAGTCCCGCCAGGTGGCTGTGTCTCTCTGCAGACTAGCTGCTTCCGGCTGCTGGGAGAGGGTGCTGACAGCCAGAAACATCCTTTCTGGCCCCTCTCCAGCGCAGGAGGAAACAGTGAAAGCTCTGTGAGGCGGCGGAGCTGGTCCCGGAGGACTGGCGCCAGGAAGCAGAGGTGTGGGCTGGAGGTGGGGTCCTGGCAGAGTCTGCGGGTCAGCAGGGCTTGCTGGGGACAGGGATTCACGACCCCTAGGCTCCCCCCACCTCAGGGAAAGGGGAAGGAGGGGCTGGCAGAAGACCGATTTGCCAGGCGCCTACTCTCTGCCAAACACTCCTTTGAGTGGTTTGCATATATCACCTCACTAATC
Organism: Lasiurus cinereus; assembly: GCA_011751065.1. NCBI lineage: Eukaryota > Metazoa > Chordata > Mammalia > Chiroptera > Vespertilionidae > Lasiurus > Lasiurus cinereus. The sequence goes on along the minus strand of JAAGEH010000043.1, from coordinate 10,288,383 downwards.
CTCATGGAGTTTTGAGATAGCCTCTGTTGTTATTCCCATTCTAGAGATGAGGTTATAGAGGCTTGGAGAGGTAAGGGCAGAGATTCTGTTTCAGGCAGAACAGTGGAATGCACGTGCTCACTGGCTTTTATGATCAAAGCAACTTGAAAAGCTGGTTAAAATAAAAATAAAAAAAATTAGTCAATGATGTGGCAAGAAAGTATGGGATACTCAGACGTCCCAAAATACGAGAAATCAGGAACCCAGAGAGGTGGGCAGGGCAGGAGGCAGCCTCTCCCCTTGAGGGCATTGCCAAGTCATGGGGACCTTGACCTTGGTACTCATGGGCCGACAGAGACCAGAAGTGTAAGAGTCAACCCAGAGCCCATCCCAAGCGGGAGATTAATGGAACACCCAGCTCTGCACAAAGCTGGGTCTCTGGTCTCCTCCACCCGCTCCGCGTCAGGTCGGGGAAAAACTAGGAGCGAACCCCACCAGTCACCATCCTCCTCCCTAAGACCTCCGAGGAAATCTTAGCAATGAGCGCGGGGGAAGCATTTTCCCTGAGAACTCAGAGCCGCCAAAGGGCTGTCAGCGGGTGTGCAAGCCTGGCTCCCCACTCCATGGTGAAGCTAGAACCGCTCCAGCTGAGGTTCAGATGCATCTCTGTGCGGCCGACAGCCAGCAGCCACCTCCTGCCGGACTGGTCACCGCAGCGCAGGAAACAGGAGCAGGAGCGGGACACGGAATCTCTCTGCTTGGGGGTCTCGGGGACAGAAAAGCAAGGAGAGCGTGCAAGGGAAGGTCCGCTGCTGCAGCACGAGACCCAGCCCCCCGCCCCTGAGAGAAGGAACAACCTCACTTTTCTTTCCAGACACAGGCCAGCAGCTCTGCTCACTCAGTCGTCCAGGGCCCCAAGCCCCTCCCACATTGTAGCTTCCTCATCCCCTGAGACCACGCCCTCATCTACTTGGTGGAAGCCAGTGACCATCATGTCCAGGATGCTCCTGGCGGAGGGAAGGGCAAGTGTGCCACTGGCATCCTCTTCATCTCAGGTCTGGTCCAGGAGGGGCAGACATTACCTGCACTCACACGTGATGGGAGGAAACCTGGCACTGGATAAACTTACCTCCAAGCCAGTGGTTCTCAACCTTCCCAAGGCCGCGACCCTTGCCTACAGTTCCTCATGGGGTGGTGACCCCCAACCATGAAATTTGGCTACTGTTATGCACCGTGATGTAAATATCTGCATTTTCCGATGGTCTTAGGCGACCCCTGTGAAAGGGTGGTTCGACCCCCAAAGGGGTCGCGACCCATAGGTTGAGAACCGCTGCTCCAAGCGCTGGGGTGGGCTGAGACTGGCCTGGCTTCCTGCCTAGGAAAAGAGATAGGACAGATCCTAGGGATTCACGACTAATCTCTGACGCAGCCCACCCCTCTGGCTGCTAACTCTGTGGGAGACACACCGAAGTCCAGCCAGAAACAGCACCCTGATCTCTGAGGCCTCACCACCTGGGTCAGGTGTGGGCCCTGGAGGCCAGATGACTGGGAAGCTAAGGGACAGTGTGTCCCGCCCCAGGACCAGTAGGGAAGGCAAGACCAGAGAAACAAGCCCCTTCAGAAGATAGACCGTGGCCAGCAAGCAGTAGCCCCCGGGACAGGAACTGTGGGGGCCTCTGCCCTGGGCCTGGAGTTCTGGCCGCACCAGTCTCGCCCTCTGGAAGATTCTCCCTTGTCTGCTGTCCTCATCTGACCTGAACGTCAGAAAATATGTCTTCCTGGAGGGCTATTTTGGGGCTTTTCTGGTTTCTTGGGAAAAAAAACATTTCTTGGAAGATTTATTAGGGATCAACTACGATTGGCTTACTGTCATCTCCAGAGCAAGGCTCTGCTGTTTTCTCACAGATGCTCAAGCCTGCGTCACGCCTTTGATCGCTCGCGCTGGCTCCCCACACCTGTCCCCCGGCGGTGCTTTTGAGACCAGGCTCCGGAGAGAAGCAGCCCCCATAGTCCGACCTTCGCCTTGGCGCTGGCTCCCTGTATGAGTGTTTTGCTTGCTGGGTAGTCTCTGAGAAAGGCCCTCAGCCACAGCCGGCTGACTGCCTCTGTTTGGTGACAAGAGCAGATGGCTGTTCCCTACGTTGCCGGATACTTGCTATCACCTCTGCGGGCAATCAGGCTAATATTTGCAGAGCTCACATCTCTGCTTTGAATGTCACTACAACCCACAACGAGCAGCCGGTACTCACACACCTTCTGGCTCTTCTAACTTCTCTTGAGCTACAGCCTTCGAAGGCAAAGATCTGCCTTACAAGCTATGGAAGGAGACAATTTCACCTCTTAACTTGGCCCGGGGTCCCCACATGCTCAGCCTACAATGTCAGTGTTCCTGCTGCCTGCCCATAGGATCAGCTATGGCAGGACCCCATTCTCATGCCCACTTTTATATTCAGCAGGGTAAGGATGAGTGTGTGTGTGTGTGTGTGTGCCCCACAGTGCACAGGGCAAGGCTCAGCAGGTCCTGGCCCTCAGACAGATCACTCATTGATGACGCAAAGCAGATTTCGTGTGCCTGGCAGCTTTTTTTGAAAAAAAAATATTTTATTGATTTTTTACAGAGAGAAAGGGAGAGGGATAGAGTTAGAAACATTGATGAGAGAGACATAGATCAGCTGCCTCCTGCACGCCCCCTACTGGGGATGTGCCTGCAACCAAGATACATGCCCTTGACTGGAATCGAACTTGGGACCCTTCGGTCCACAGGCTGACGCTCTATCCATTAAGCCAAACCCGTTTCAGCCCCAGCAGCTTTTTCTGGGGTTGCATTCTACAGCAGACCAAAGAACAGCTCGTTTAAAAACCTCAGAACAGATAGAACCGCCAATACAGTGGGTTTTATGAGGCAGGAATCCGGGGGTAGCAGGCTCGGAAGTGTCTGGCCTCTCCTGGAATAGCTTTCACCTTCTGGAAAATGCGGGAAAGGGGGGCTCTGTCAGAATCCTCCAGGGAAGACCAGAGGGAAGGTTAGAGGTTACCTAAAGGCCAGCTGGCGGGACAGAGAGGCAGAGGGGGGCCGAGGTCACGGGCCAGCAGCAGGGTGGCGCTTGCGTGGTTATCTGGGGTGTGGATGGAATTGTTCAGCACACAACAGCCCAGCCCAGAGCTGCTGGGACTCTCCTCAAGGCTGGGGAAGGGGGGGAGGGGCACCACTATCTCGGAAAGGACTGTTTGCCTCTGTGCCTCCGTCTCCCCATCGTGCAGGAAGGAGCCGGGTGCCGAGTCTGCATGAACGCGGCCTCTGCCCAGCCACCAGCGCCAGGACCCTACAGCTCTAAGGTGCTGTGTGAAATCCCGGGTCCTTTACAAACTGTGTCTAACACAGCTGCTACTCCTCGTGGCTTTTAGCACATTATTATAAGAAAGACATGAGATGGAAAGGAAGAGAGAGGATCTAGAAGTGAGGGCCTCACAGAGGTGAAAGCTGCCCCCCTTTGGAGCCCACACAGAAGGGCGCTGGGGGCCAGAGCCGTTCTCAGAGGCCACCCAGGACGCCCCGCCACAACCCAGGCCGGAGCAAGATCGGATGCAGGGTGGTATCTTGGCCTCCAGACTTACGGCTTTGGAACCCTCCCGAGGTAGCCAGAATGAACAGGAAGCACAATAACAAAATCGCGTCAGAACTCCACTGGGGAAACAGCTTGGGGCTGGTCATTGGCACCTGGAACCAGCTGGAAGCCCCCAGACTAGAAATTCCAAGGAAAGTAGAAGCTGGCTATTCCAGCTCTTTCCAGCCACTTCTCCTGGAGCTACGGGCTCGGTCAACATGGGATCAGCCTTCCCCAGTGTCCTCACCCTGGTTTAGCCAAATGTCCTTCCCAGGTGTAAGGAGGATCCCCGACCCTCCAGCCTGCGATATCCCAACCCATCCGACGTGCAGCAAAGCACGAAGCCAGCGACTCACACTGAATGAGTTTGGGCCCGCAGCCCACCGCCAGTACCAACGTCTGTGTATTCCCGGTAACAAAGGACCGCTGTCATACCGAGACCCAGCGGTGACCTGGGCGTTGGAAGAAGGTCATGTGTGTTTCTCTCAGGTGCAAAAATAGTCCCCGGGGCTGGTTCCAGATCGGCAGGCTGTTCGGTTCCACAAGGTCATTCAGGAGCCTGCGGTCCTTCTACCTTGTTTCCTTGCCATCCCCTAAGCCAGTGGCCTCGTCGCCTTGGTCACCACTGGGGTGCAGGGAAAAGAGTGGGGGGATAGGGGAAAGCACACCTTAAGGCCGAGGCCTGGGAGAAACACAGCGAGAGAGTATACTTTCTTCCCAATGTACCCCACCGGCAAAGAGTCACAGCGAGAGACCTCAGTACGACAGCATCGGGGACACAGAGTCAGCTGGAGGGAGAGGGAATCAATGTCGGTGAATGATGAGCAGTCTCTAACTACAGCCTGGAAGCTCAATGGGCAGGTCGCCTTTTGAGTCGTCTGGCCTGGAGCACAGGCCTAGAGGAGGACGGTCCACGTAGGGACGCTTCACCTTCACCCTGACACAGGCCATGACATGCGCATCCCCCACCCAGAACCTGGGGCCCGCAGACCAGCAGGACACACATCTGTTTGGCAGCTCTGCCATGGCCCCACTGTTCTCTCTGAAATGATGCCCACCATCCTCCCCTGTGCCCATGGGGCCGGAGGGGCACGCAGCCCCGGGAACATGCTGGGAGGGGGGAGAGGGTGCCAGCCAGGGTTCTCTGAGCAGTGGATTAAGCGTGCAAGGATTTCGGTAGGAGACATGCCCGTGTGAATGAAAGAGAGAGGGAGCCAGCAGACTCCGAGGCAAGAGAACCCGAGGAGAGCGGGAGAGGTGTCCATGGACGGCCCCGCAGTCTCAGAAAGCTCCTGCAGAGCCATCGGGAAAGCCGTGAGCCCCAAGTCCACCAACAAAGGACTCTCGGGCCTCCCAGCGACAGTTTTGCCTTCGCTTCTAAGCCACGCACACAGGCATGGGAGGGGGGCGGAGGGACGCGGGGTGGATTTCAAAGCCAGAGCCACTCTGCTCTGGTCAACTGCACCTCCTGTAACAGGGGGTCTGTCAGGCCCACTCTCCTGACTACCACAGGGTGTGGCTGTAAGAAGTTGGGGTTCATATCCTTGAAAGAACACAGGCTTTGACATTTAAAAAGAAATACCGGGTGGCAACCCAGCTCACCACTGAGGAGCTGCGTGGCCTTGGGCAAGAAGCCTGACCCCGCTGTAGTTTTGTCATCTGAGCGACGTCTGCGACAGAGAGGTCATCAGGATGGCAGCGGAGTGTCCATATGAGGTGCTCACTCAGTGGTGGCCTTTATCTCCTCCTATTTTCCCAGAGCCCAGTGGACACAGAGTCCACCCCAGGTGTGCTCCCTAAAGGAGGATGCCGACCCACTCATTCCCTGGACTCACACACAGCCCGTCCCTCTCCCCCCACGCCCAGCGGGCCCAGAAATGGCACCCTGGGAGCTGCTGAGGCCAAGCTGACCCAAACGGTCCAAGCTGGCCTCCAAAACGGTCCAAGCTGGCCTCCGAAATGGTCCAAGCAACGCCCTGATAAATGGCTCCCCAGGCCAAAGAGAAGTATTTAGGAGAGGCTGCCAGTGGAGCGGGGATGGCCACTTGTCGCCTCCTCTGGGATCCAGCTTGTTGGAAAACTGGTCCCCAGACCAGGGCTACGGGCTGAGGCCCAGATGGGGAAGGAAGGAAGGAGGTGTCTCCTTGGACAAGCCGGCAAATCCCAGGGGCTGTAAATCCAGACGGCTGGGCGGGCTCCCCCCCACCCCAGCTCCGCAGCATAGCTCCCCAAGAGGCACCCTCACCCTGAGGTTCTCTTGCCTCTAATGCCCCTTCTCCAGAGCACTTCGCTCTCTCCTTCCCTCTTCCTTCCTTCCTTCCTTCCTTCTCTCTCTCTCTCTCTCTCTCTCTCTCTCTATTTCTGCCCATCTTTTGACAGTTTCTGGCTCCTGACTCTCTGTGTTTCCCCCTCTCTCATGTCCTTGAGTTTCCCATCTCTCCGAGGGCACGAGTCCTCCCCATCTTTCTGGGTCTCACGTTCTCTTGCTCCCTCAGCCCATGTCTCTCCCTCTTTCCTCTCCTCCCCCATCTGGCCTCCAGGCCCAGCTCAGCCGCCTCTGGAGGGCCTTCAAGCCCCCGGGGGGAGCCGAGCCCCAGCAGTTCCATAGGGTCCTCACAGGAGCCCCTCCGCCCTCTCCTTTCTCTTCCCTGCAGGGAGAGATGCCCAGCAGAGAACACCCCAGACCAGCTGCTGCGTCTGACACGGGGGCATCCCAACCTCCCCCTCCCTTGCCCCGCCCCTCTGCTCCTGTCACCGCCTCTTCCAAACGTCTTTCCATACCCAGCCCTGAGAACTAATTGCCACTTGTAGGCAAAACAAAGAAAGTGGGACAGATTGGATTCACTGTGACACCAGAGAGGGGGGAATTAGCTTGATTAAACGCAGAACATGCGATCAGTAGAATAATTTAGAGACAAATCAGGAAGGAGGCCAGAGGAGCGTCAGTCCTCCTCATGCCCCCTCACTCATCCTAACCCGGCAGACGTTTCGGAAGCACTGGCTGAGGGCAGAGCAGGACCTGGTGAGGGGACGTGGTCCCCATAACAACCCCCGGATGCTGGCCAGGGTGGCCCAGGCAGGCCTTCAGCTGGGGAAGGAGGCTTGCTGACAGGAAGAGGGGTGCCGTGGAGCCCACAGGGGAGACGCCCAAGCCAGGATCTCTCAGTGGTGGCCTTTATCTCCTCCTATTTTCTCAGAGCCCAGTGGACACAGAGTCCACCCCAGATGTGCTCCCTAAGGGAGGATGCTGACCCGCTCATTCCCTGCGGGGTGTGACAGCCACGGGAAGGTATGGGGCATTAGCCCCGGAAAAGCAAAACCAGGAACGACTGCTAAAGATATAACAAAGAGGGGGTGGGGACACGTCGAGGGCAGAGAAGGCGGCCGAGGGGACTCAGAGTTCAGCAGCCCGCCTCCCACCCTGAGGTGCTCAAGTCAGCCTCGCCGTGGCAGCTGGGGGACATCAGAACCAAAGCCTCACTCGCAGCTGCCTCCAGGCCGAGGCGCTGCAAGGAAGGGCCTTCTGGGAGGAGCGCTCGCCGCAGGAGGCCGGCTGCCACTGCGGACTGCAATGGCCAGTGTGTGCCCTGGGCCAGGACCGCGCCACAGACCCAGTCCCCTCTGAGCCAGCGAGGAGGACATTCAGGCCCGGTGGGTCCTGTTTTTGTTTCATTATATATATAAATATCTAATGGGCCGCCCTAGTTAGTTTGGTTCAGTGGATAGAGCATCGGCCTGTAGACTGAAGGGTCCCGGGTTCATTTCCAGCCAAGGGTACATGCCTCCGTGGTGGGCTCAATCCCCAGTGTGGGGTGGGCAGGAGGTAGCCGATCAAGGATTCCCTCTCATCATTGATGTTTCTCTCTCTCTCCTTCTCTTCTCCTCTCTGAAATCAATGAAAAAAATATATTTCCTTTAAAAAAAAGATGTAATTGGCCTTATTTAACAATTCATGAATGGGGCGGCCTCCCATCTAGTACAGAAAAAGCTGCTTCTATTTTTGTTTCTTTGTTTCATTTCCTCTGTTCTCTCCAGAGCCAGGGCCTGCAAGAGGGGCGGTGTGAAGAGTGAAAAAAAAAAAAAAATCGGTTCAGCCCCACCACCAGAGGGCGCCCCAGCACAGAAACAGGGAAACCTGGAGAAAGCAGCAGGAAAAGCACCCAAGCTCGCAGCCTGGAAGGGAGAGGCAACTCGCAAGTCACGGTGGATGGGGGGCTGGGAGGGTAGGGGCTCCAAGTGGGGATCCTGCCTTCCTCGACCGAATGCCGTTTATTACCCCACCCCCACCGCTGCCCAGTGGCCCTGTGACACGGTCAACCCCGCGGGCTCGGGGCGCAGACAGGGTGCGGGGCAGCTGCTGTCCAGCACCGGAAAGACGCTCCGGTGATGTTGGGAGCCCTGGACGCGGAGTGGGGGGAGCCGGCTGCGGCTCCCAGCCGCTCTCCACGTGACCTTCCTTCGCTGCTGGCGAAGGTTTGTTTTCTCACCTGGAAACCAAAGGGGTGGGGAGACTCGGGGGTACCCACGCGCCCTTCAGGCTCTGACCTGAGACCTGCCCCTCCCTCCCGGCGGAAGCCCGGGGAGGGCAGGGCGAAGGGCTGCACAGAGGAAGCGCAGAGCTGAGAGCCACCGCTCTTTGCTCCCCGGAGGGCGCCCGGCAGGGAGGGGGCACTCACTAGCCCCCCTCGAGTCCCACTCTCCCCCCAAATCTCCTGCCCGAGTCTTCCATGCTGGCTGAGGCATCTCCCCGCCCGCCTCCAGGAAAGGGGTCCTCCGGGGCGGGGAGAGGGCGCTGACCCCGACCCCCGCCTCCCGGAGAAGTCAGCCGCACCAGCGGCTTCGCCTCCATCCCGGACGCGGCGGTGGGGGGCAGGATAGGGAGGCGGGGACGCTCCGGGCCAGGTGTGGGTCCACCTGGGGCGGCGGCGAGCAATGGCCCGGGCAGGGGGGGCGCGACCTCGGTGGAGTTACCTTCCCGCGGGTGGGGGGTCCTCCCCAGCCTCCTCCCCGCCCCCCGCCTCCCAGTCCTGTGAGCCCGGGCCCTGCCGGTTCAAGAAGTCAAGGACCTGGGAGAATGCACTGTGCAAATATATTGACTTTATTGGCCTCCGTCCGGAGCCGCAGACACCTCCAGGTAAAAAGACGGTTAGGTGCGCGCCGCCAGCCTTCGCGATGCAAAAATAAATATCCGTCCTCCGGCCGCGCCTGGCCGTCGGCAAAGTGCTCGGCGAGCGCCGGTGGCGTGAGTGTGGAGGGGTGCGCTGCGGGGCGCGGAGGCGGAGCGGTGTGCGGGGCCCGAGGTGCCGCCCAGCGGACGCGGCCGGGCGCGGGGCGGCTCTCCGGGGAGCCCCGGCGACGCGGCACGGTGCGCCCCCCGCACGCGCGCACTCCCGCACCGCAGAGTTCGCGCGGGGCAGAGTTTAAAAATAAACACGGGCCCGGGCAGAGCGGCGGCCCCCTTCCCGGCGCCCCCGACCCAGGATGCGCGCCCCGACCCAGGATGCTCGCCGCCCCGGGCGCCCCGACCAGTTCTGTTGGGCAGGAGTCCCAGCGCGAGCGCGCGGGCCAGGGGCGGTCGTCCCGGGTCCTGGGGATTGGGGGTGGGGGTGGGGGGGTCCCCGGTTGGGGGGTCCGCACGCTGAGTCCCCGGCCGGCGGGCCCCGGGCGTGCGCCCCTCCCCGCGGCCGGCGGCGGCGGCGCCCTCACAGGGCCGAGTCGGAGTCGCTGGAGTCCAGGCTGTTCCTCAGTTTGCAGCTGCCCAGCGGCTCCCGCTGCAGCGACAGGCTCTGCGTGCTGCGGCGCAGGCACTCCAGGCTCTGCAGGAAGGACTTCTTGGCCTTCTCCTCCTCCAGCGCCGACACCCCCTCCTCCTCCACCTCCTGGATCTCGTCGAAGGTCACGGGCTGCGTCTTGAAGCGGGACTGGCGCGGCCGCCGCAGCCGGCCCTTGCCCTTGGCCAGCGGGGCGGGCCGCACGGGCGGCGGGAACGCGTCGGCCAGGCACACGAAGGGCGGCATCACCGCCTGGTAGCTGGAGCAGATGCCCATCAGCTCGCCGGGCTTGGCGGCCGCCATGGCGCTGCCGGCGGCGTCCCCGGGGCCGGGCGGCGGCGGCGGCGGGGCGGCGGGGCGGTCGGGGAGCGGCCGCGGCGC